>PVJD01002838.1:0-185323 GCA_004026545.1 Mormoops blainvillei | reverse complement strand
ACATGATTTTTTTTCCTTTTGCATTCTGTGCTGAGACAGACCCTAACTAAACAAAATTATTTTTAAATCACTGTTTTGGGCTGCTCATCTTTTAAAAGGCAAGATCGTTCGTTAGTTCCTTCCTTCTTTTCTTATTTTATTATTATTTTTTAGAGAGAGGGGAAGGGAGGGAGAAAGAGAGGGAGAGAAACATCGATTGGTTGTTGGCTTTCACAGAGACCCAAGACAGAAGACAGAACTGGCAACACAGGCATGTGATCTGACCAGGAATGCAACTTTGATCTTTTGCTTTGCTGGAGGACACTCAACCAACTGAGCCATTACATCAGTCAGGGATAAAGGGCAAATTTCAACTTCAAATTATGCACTACCACATTATTCAGCTAATTTAGATTAAAAACAGTTCTCTGGAATATTCACTTTTGAGAATCAAGCATTCAAAAAATAGTTTGACATCCATCTGTTTTTAACAGGAAAACCTGAGTTTTAGGCTGGTGGGGGAATACAGAAATTAAAAAAAATAATGATTGTATTTACTTTTGAAAACTGGGTGATGGATACAGAAAATGTTCTATTATCTCATTATTTGTAATACCCTAAAATACAAAAATATTTATGTATTTTATAAATATTATATCTATTTCATTTTAACAGCTTTTATTGAGGTGGAATTGACATACACAACAACCTGTAAATTATTTACACTCAGATACAGAGAACAGACTGATGGTTGCTAGAGGGGAGGGGTTCCTGGGACCAGGTGAGAAAGGTGAAGAGATTAACAAATACAAGTTGGTAGTTACAGAATAGCCACAGGATGTAAAATACAGCATAGGGAACAGAGTCAATAATATTATAATAGCTATGTATGGCGCCAGGTGGGTACCCGAAATATAGGGGCAACACTTTGTAAAACATATGATTGTCTAACCATGATGCTGTACACCTGAAACTAATACAAAATAATATTGAATGTAAAAAATATATATACTTTTGATTAAATGAAAAAAATCAACTACATATTTGAAGTGTACAGTTTAATAAGTTTTGACACATTATATACATACCTGTGAAACTCTCGCTTCAATCAAGATAATGAATATATCCATCATCCCCCAAAGTTTCCCCTTGCCCCTTTGTGATCCCTTCTTCCTGCCCTCGCCTTCCCGAGGCAACCACTGAACTGTTTTCTGTCACTAGACATTAGTTTGCATTTCCTCGAATTTTATGTAAATGGAATCACAGAATATGTACTTTTTTGTCTGGCATCTTTAATTCAGCATATTTTGAGGGTCACCACACGTTGTTGCCTGTATCTATTGATTTTATTGCTGAGTCATACTCCATTGTAGAGATGTATAACAGTGTGTTTATCCATTCACCTGCTGATGGACTTTTGGGTTGTTTCTGGGTTTTGGCTGTTCCAAATTAAGCTACTGTGAACAAGTATACAAGTCTTTGTATGGACATATGCTTTAATTTCTCCTGGACAAATTCCAGGTGAAATTAGAATATAGGTGTACATTTAACTTTTTAAGAAACTGCCAAACAGTTTTTCAAAGTGGTTGTACCATTTCATATTTCTACTTGCAGTGCATGAAAGATTTATTTGCTTCACATCATCACTAACACATGGAATGGCTGGCTTCTTTTTTTTTTTTTTTTAAGATTTTATTTATATATTTTTAGAGAGGGGAAGGGAGGGAGAAAGAGAGGGAGAGAAACATCAATGTGTGGTTGCCTCTCGCACGACCCCCCACCAGAGACCTGGCCCCCAACCCAGGCTGTGCCCCAGACTGGGAATAGAACCAGCAACCCTTTCATTCGCAGGCTGGCACTCAATCCACTGAGCCACACCAGCCAGGGCTGTCCTTTTAATTTTAGCAATTTTAAAGGTGTATAGTGGTCTCTTATTGTAGTTTTTTTTCTTTAATCCTATCTGAGGATATTTTTTAAAATTAATTTTTAGAGAGAGAGGAAGAGACAGAGAAAGAAATATTGATGTGAGAGAGAAATGTCAATAGGCTGTCTCTTGTATGCATCCCGACTGGGGATTGAACCCACAACCTTATTGGTGTACCAGATGACACTCCAACTTACTTAGCCACCCAGCCAGGGCTCATTGTATTTTTAATTTGCATTTCCCTAATGATTAATGATGTTGAGTATCTTTTAATAGGTTCATTTGCCATCCGTGTATCTTATTTTGTACAGTGTTTAAATCTTTGGCCCATTTTAACACTGAGTTGTCAAGAATTCTTTGTGTATTCTAAGGCATTTTATCAAATATGTGATTTGCAAATTCTGTTTCCTAGTCTGTAGCTTGTCTTTTTATTCTCTTAGCAGTGCCACCCCTTTTGCCCATCCCCCACCCACCACCTCTGGTCACCACCAATCTGTCCTCTGTATCTGTGAGCTCCTTTTTTGTTCTTTGGATTCCACATACATATACATGAGATCATAGTATTTGTCAGTTACTTTCCAAATGACTGACTTATTCACTTGGAATAATGCCCTCAAGGCCCATCCATGTTGTCATAAAGTGACAAGATTTCTTTCTTTTTTATTGCTGAGTAATATTCCATTGCATATATTCTCAACTCATCTATGGATGGACACATAGGTTGCTGCAATGAACATAGGGGTGCATGTATCTTTTCAAATTAGCTTTTTTGTTTTCTTTGGATAAATACCCAGAAGTGGAATTGCTGGGTGGTATGGAAGCTCTGTTTTTATTTTATTTTATTAATTAATTTATTTATTCAATCTTTATTGTATTTTTTCCATTACCATTTAGTCCCCTCATACCCTTCCCCGCCCAGCAGTCACCGCACTGTCATCCAGTCCATGAGTCCTTTTTCCTTTTGGCTCAGTCCCTCCAGTCCCTAAACTTCCCCTACCTGGAAGCTCTATTTTTAACTTTCTGAGGAGCCTCCATACTATTTTTATAATAGCTGCATCAATTTACAATCCTACCAATAGTACGCGAGGGTTCCCTTTTCTCCACATCCTGCCCAACACTTGTTTGTTGATTTTTTAATAATGGCCATTCTGACAGGTATGAGGTGACATCTCATTGTGGTTTTAATTTGCATTTTTTTGATAATTAGTGACATAGAGCATCTTTTCATGTATCTGTTGACCATCTGTATGTCCTCTTTGAAGAAATGTCTATTCAGGTCCTGGGCCCATTAAAAAAATTAAATTTATTGGGATAACATTAGTTAATAGTAAATAAATTTCAGGTGTACAGTTTTATAACCTGGCACCTGTATACTCTATTGCGTGTTCCCCATATCTGACCCTCTTTGTCCTCTTCTGCACCCTTTCCCATCTGGTAACCACTATTCTGTTTTCTGTATCTACGAGGGTTTTTTTTGGTTTGCTTGTTTGCTTTGTTTGTTAGTTTGTTGCCTCTTGTTTTATGCCCCCTCTGCCCATTTTTAAATCAGACTGTTTGCCTTTGTGGCGTTAAGTTGTATGAGTTCCTTATATATTTTGGAAATTAACCACTTATAGAATTTATCACTGGTGAATATCTTCTGCCATTCAATAGGTTGTCTTTTTGTTTTGTTCATAGTTTCCTTTGCTGTGTAAAATCTGTTTAGTTTGATATAGTCCCATTTGTTTACTTTTCTTTTGTTACCGTTGCCTAAGGAGACATATCCACAAAGATATTGCTAAGAGCAGACTCAAAGGGTATATGTTTTCTTCTAGGAATGTCATGGTTCCAGGTCTTACATTTCAGTCTTTAACATTTTGAGTTTATTTTTGTACACGGTGTAGCTTTGTAATATAGTTTGAAGTTGGGAAGCGTGACACTTCCCACTGTGTTCTTTCTCAAGGTTCCTTTGGCTGTTTAGAATCGCTGGTTCCATAGAAATTTTAGAATTAATCTAGTTCTGGAAAGAATGCCCCTGGTATTTTAACAGGGATTACATTGAATCAGTGTACTGCTTTAGGTAGTAAGAACATTTTAACAAATTAGTCCTTCAAATCCATGACTATGGCTGTGGTTTTATTTTTATTTTAGTTTTTTAATCCTCATCCAAGGATATGTTTATTGCCTTAACACATGGAGGAAGGTTGAGAGAGAGAGAGAGAGAGAGAGAGAGAGAAACAGTGATATGAAAGAGAAATATCAATTGGTTTCCTCCTGTTTGTGCTGCAACCGTGGATCAAACCCGCAACCAAATATGTGCCCTGACCAGCGATCAAACCTGCAAACTTTTGGTTACGGGACGATGCTCCAACCAACTGAGCCACCTGACCAGGGCTGTGGTTTTAGTTATTTATTTTAAATACATTTTATTGATTATGCTGTTACAATTGTCCCTTTTTTTTCTCCCCTTTATTCCCCTATACCCTGCACCTCCACTCTCATAAGCATTCCCCCACTTAGTTCATGTCCATGGGTCATACATGTAAGTTCTTTGGCTTCTCTCTTTCCTATACTGTTCTTAACCTCCCCCTGTCTATTTTGTGCCTACCATTTATGCTTCTTATCCTCTGTACCTTTTCCCCCATTCTTCACGATATCGAGTTATTCCAGCACAGTTTGGTGTAAGGACTGTCCTTTCCTCATTGAGTTAGCTTGGTATCTTTGTCGAAAATCGATTGGTCATATATATGTGGGTCTAATCCTGGGAATTCTATTCCAGTTTACTGATCTATATGTCCATCCATATGGTACCACACTGTTCTGACTACTGTAGCTTTATAGCAAATCTTGAAATCAGATGGATTAAGTGTTCTGACATTACTTTGACTTGACTTCTCAAAATTACTTTGACTATTCTAGGTTCTTTGCATTTTTATAAAAAATTTATAAAACTTTAAATTATGTTAATATAGAAAACAAATATTTCATATTTTTAATCAAATTTAATTTCTTTAGTAAATACTAGAATATTTGGATTTTCTAGTTCTTATGTCTGTTTTAGTAATTTTTCTTTCAGAAATTTGCTGCCTATTAAATCTAAATTGTTGAATTTATTGGCATAGAGTTATTCATAATATTCTCTTATTATCCTTTTAATATCTGTAGGATCAATAGAAGTGTCTGCTCTTCATTACTAATATTGATAGTTTATGGGTCTCTTTTTTTGATGTTGTTAGTTCAGCTAGAGGTTTAACACTTTTACTGACGTAGAATTAGCTTTTGGTTTTGTTGACTCTTCCCTAGTGTTTGTTTTCTATTTTGTTATTTTCTGGTTTTTATTTTTTCCTTCTAATTGCATTGACTTTAATTTGACCTTTTATTTCTTAAGTTGAAAACTTTCAACATCGACATTAGCCCTTACTTCTCTTCTTAATGGAAGAATCTGAAACCATGATTCTTTTCTTATAGTGCCATTGTAAGTGGATACACAAAGTTTGGTGTGCAGCGTTTTTATTTTCATTCAATTTAAAATATTTCCTAGCTAACTTGTGATTTGTTTATTTGACCCTATGAGTTATTTAGAAGTCATTTAAATATTTGGGGCTTTCATGGTTATCTGCTGACGTTGATTTCTAATTTAATTCTGTTGTGGTCACAGGAAATGTGAGAATTCAGTCTTTTTAAATGTATTGAAACTTGTTTTATGGCTCAGAATATATTTTTTCTTGGGAGATGGCCCATGTTCATTGAAGAGAATATGTATCCTACGAGGATAGCAGTGTGGTGATGCCCGGCGGGAAAGTGGGGGACGGTGGAGGGGTATAAGGGGAATAAATGGTAATAGAAAAACTACAATTAAAAAATTAAAACAAAAAAAAGAAAATGGATCCTAACATTGTAAGATGTAAATGTCAGTTAGGTTAATGTAGTTTAAAATGTCATTCACATCTTCTGTTTACTTAGTTGCTCTGTTCTAATTACTTAGTTGCTTTATCAATTATTACAGAAAGGTATATTATACTACAATTATATTATGCTTGTGAACTTTTTCTCCCTTTCGAGATTTCAGTTTTTACTTCGTGCATTTTGGGGCTTCAATATTAGACACAAATATATTTATAATAGTTATATGCCCTGGCTGGTGTAGCTCAGTGGATTGAATGCCAACCTGAGAACCAAAGGGTCACTATTTCCATTCCCAGTCAGGGCACATGCCTGCGTTGAGGACCAGATCACCAGTAGGGGGCACTCGAGAGGCAACCACACGTTGATATTTCCTCCTCTCTTTCTCCCTCCCTTCCCCTCTATCTAAAAATAAATAAATAAAATCCTTTAAAAAAAAGTAATAGTTATAACTACCTGATATATTTTCCTATTATCGTTATGAAGTGTCCCTCTTTGTTTTTAGTTTTTCTTTTTGTTTTGACATGTATTTTGTTTGATATACATTTAACCACTCCTTATGCTTTCTTATGCTTAACTTTTTCCAAATTTTAAATTTCAACCTATTTTTATCTTTATATTTAAAATTCATCTTCTAGACATCATGCAATTAGTTTTTGCTTTTTTAACCTACTCTGATAATAACTGCTTTAAATTATTTTCATATTTTAAATTGTAGTAAAATATACATTTTAAAGATATAACTTACCATCTTTATCATTTTTAAGTTTACAATTGAATGGCCTTAAGAAAATTCATATTGTTGTGGTACCATCACCATTACCTAATCATAGAACTCTTTTAATCTTGCAAAATAAACTGTACCCGTTAAACAGTTACTCCCCCATTCCCTCAGCACCAGGCAAGAACTATTCTTTCTGTCTCTATGAATTTGACTAGGTACTTCATGTAGTAGGAATCACAGTTTTGTCCTTTTTTTACTGGCTTATTTCCCTTAGCACAATGTCTTTGCGGTTCATCTGTGTAGTAGCATGTGTCACAATATACTTTCTTTTTAAGGCTGAGTAACATTCCATTGTGCGTACATAGCACATTTTGTTTATCCATTCGTCTATCAATGAGCGCTTGGGTTGACTCCACCTTTTGGCTATCATGAATATTGCTGCCACGAATATGAGTGTATAAGTATCTCTTAGCCTGCTTTCAAGTCTTTTGATTATATGCGCAGAAGCAGAATTGCTGAATCTTATGGTAATTCTATTTTTAATTTTTTGAGGAACCATCATTACTGTTTTCTGTAACAGTTGCACCATTTTACTGTCTTACCAACAGTGGAAAGGGGTTCCAATTTCTTCATATCTTAATAAACACTGTCATCTTTTTTTTTTTTTGATAGTTGTATTTGTTTCTAAGATGGGATAAAGCAAAGCTCTCTCCCCTTACCTCTTCTACTCACCATGTACTTAAAGTCCTAGACAGTACAATAAGGTAAGAAAAAGAAATAAAAGGCATGTAGGAAGAAAAAAAGTAAAGCAGTTATTATTCACAGACACAATTTTGTTATTTAGAATATCCTAAGGATTTTATAGAAAAGCTGGTACTATTACTTAGTTTATTGGCAAGGTCATGGGATACAAGGTCAACAGATAAAACCAATGGTATTGATTGGAATAATGAGAAATTAAAATTTAAATAAATACTATTTAAGTAGCATCAAACCATAAATTATTTGGAGATAAATTTAACAAAAATGATTAAAGCCTATATAATAAAAAATATAAAACATTGCAGAGGGAAATTAAAGACTACATAAATGGAGTGACATATTTATGAATCAGAAGATTCAATGTGACTAAAATGTCAGTTTTCCTAAAAGTAATTTCTAAATTAAATTAAATCCCAATAAAAATCTCAGTAGCATCTATGTAAAAATTAAAAGCTGTTTCTAAAATTCCTATGAAAATGCAAAGGACCTAGAGCAGCTAAAAACTATTTTAAAGAGAAATGTAAAACTGGAGGATTTAAACTACATTACTAGAAAGTTACGGTTATGAAGACAATGTGGTTTTTGTGTAAAGATAAATATATCAATCAATGAAACAGAATAGAGTCCAGAAATACAGCAACCATACCTGATCAATTGATTTTTGACAAAGCTGCCAAGGTTATTTGTGAGGGCAAAGGTGGTCTTTCCAACAATGGCTGCAACAATGGCTAACCTTATGTAGACAAAAAATAAACTGCACAAAAATTAACTCAATATTGATCATAGACCTAATCATAAAAGCAAAAACTGTAAAACTTCTATAAGAAAACATAGAAGAAAGTCCTCATGGGTTTGATTTAGGCAAACATTTTTAGGACATACAAGCACAAATTATACATATATGTTATATATCATATGTAAATATATGTGTGCTGTATAAATTACATTAAGCATATGATATATACATATATATAATAAATTAGATTTCATCAAAATTTAAAACATCTGCTCTTCAGAAGACACTTAAAACTAAAAGGCAAGAAAATAATCTCAGTATATAAACCTGAATAAGGACTTATATTCAAAATGTATAAAGAACCTCTACAACTCAATAGTAAGAAGACAAACAGCCCACTACAAATGGGTAAGAGATTTGAATAGACATTTAACGAAAGAAGACTTGTTGGCTGACAATAATCCTCAGCATCATCAGTTATCAAGTAAGTACAAACTAAAGCCACAAATGGAACCCACTGCACACCCAACTGAGTGGCTAAAATTTATGAAAGACAATACCAAATGTTAGTGTGAATATAGAACAACTGGAACTCTCATATGTTACTGGTGGCATGTAAATGGTACAATCACATCTGAAAATAGGTTATTTCTAATGAAATTACACAGCACTCCTGGGTATTTACCCAAGAGAAAGGAAAAATATGTCTATAGAATATATACAAATGGTCATAGCAGATGTATGCATAATGGTCCCAAAGTAGAAACAACTCTAATGTCCATCAATACATAAATGGAAAAACATATTGTGGCACATTTACGTGTTTGCCCACTACTCACCAGTAAAAAGGAATGAACACTGATGCATGGAATAACATGGAAGAATCTCAGAAGCATTAACTTAAGTGAAAGAAGCCAGACTCAAAACATGTGCTCTTCTGCTGGAAGCCCTGCTGACTTGGGACTGAGCTGTGAGAAGCCATAGTGGTCCAAGTGCTGGCAAGCACCCCAGTCTGACCCTTTTGAAGGCAGACTCTTTTCAGATGACTTTTTTAAACAACAGAGGCAGTGGCGGCGAAGTGGTCTGTGAAAGAGACAGGGAGTGTCATGGCGCTGCTCTACCAGACTGGACTTTGTGCTTCACAGGGTAGAGAGGTCTCATGCTCTGTCACAGCCCAGAGAAAGCTCGGTTCTGGAAAACACAAAGGTGCCATATCTTTATTCATCGAGGGATCCTATTCTGTATATGAAGAAAAAGAAAAAAAATGAAGAGCCACACAGAGTTGAAATATTCCAAACATCTGGTCTTGACTGAGGCATATTCTCCTGAGAATGACTGTTCAAAATATATTTTACAAATTAAAATTTTTAAAAGATTATTTATGTATATATCTATTTATTTTTAGACAAAAGGGAATGGAGGGAGAGAGAGAGGGAGAGAAACATCAATGTGTGGTTACCTCTCACGCGTCCCTTACTGGGGACCTGGCCGGGGACCTGGCCCGTGACCCAGGTATGTGCCCTAATTGGGAATCAAAACCAACAACCCTCTGGTTCACAGGCTGGTGCTCAGTCCGCTGAGCCACACCAGCCAGGGCGCAAATTAAATTTTTAATGGGATATAGGTAGTATGAGTTCAGGGGAAATTCTTTGGTTATTTCTTTGAAGTTTAGTGTTTTAAGTATAATACCAGTACAGATTTAGGAGTCTTTCAAAATTACATAACTATGGTTGAGTCTTGTTTAACCCTTCTGAAAAGGTTAAAAAACACCAGCAAAGCACTGCTCTGAGAAATCTTCCCCTTTCCCACCCCCTTGCCTTTGTGGCCAAAATTATGCTCTCATTTGTTCTGAGCAGAGGAAGTCCCAGCCACCACACACAGTCTTTGTACATTTGGCCTGCAGCCCAGGAAATTACTCTGTGCGCGGGCAGATCCTCGGTGCATGCCTGTTAGGTCCTACAAAACCGAGGACTCAGCAAAAAGAGAGCGGGAGCAGAGGAGGAGGGGGGAGAGGGAGAGAGAAAAAAGGAAATCTGCCTCTGTCACCAAAATGCCATCTTTGAGGTTTCACATCCAGGGTCACAAACAAAGCAGAGAGAGTCAGGAATATATATTCCCTTAATAATGGAAGAAAAACAAATCACATAAAAATCTCCTAATGACACATAAGAATATTTTTACAACAATGAAAATAACGTATTCTCCAACTGAAAACTGTGCAGTTTACTCATTTCATCGCCTCAACTCTATTCACTACAGAGCATTGTCTCCGCTTTAATAGATGAGAGAAACTGAGGAAAAGAGAAGTTGACTAAATTGTGCAGAGTTAAGGGGCTTAAATAGTGGTGCTGGAATTTGACTCCGGGACCTCTCACTATGACCCACAAACTTAACTCCTGCGCTGCACTGTCCCATTGCTAGAGCAGGTTCATGCCTAAGACCTATGCATTTTCTTGGAGCTTTCATGTCTCCACAGAGAATCAAGTATTGTAATGATTTTTTAGTTCTTAATAGGAAGAGTATGTGGAAGATCTGTTACTTTGAAGGCTCATCCCTTCCACACAAGCTTTAACTCATAACAAATGCTATTTTAGGAATTTCCTCTATCACTCTCTCCTTTACTACACCCCGATACTAGCTCTGTCTATACCAATGAGGTGCCGAATAACTAAGCCCCTTTCATTCTGCCACTCTCTTGAAGCTGATTTACTGCAGCGTGCGGCAGGGCAGAGATACAGAATCTAGAAATTCACCTCTTCAAGGGCCCTGCAGTGCCTGATTTCCCATGGTGTATTAGATGACTGTTCCAGAAGAAGGAGAGCTTCAGGCGTACAGGTGCGACTTAATGGCTGTGCCGTTATTAGTGTTAACCCAGAAAACATCCCCTCCAATTTAGTGCTCTGTTAGACATAAAAGATTTTTGAGACTTGTAAAAGCAATATTGTGTGGTAATCCAAGTTGACATTAATATATGATCAATTTGAAGAGACAGGATATGCAAATATGTTCACAGTTTGTAAGTGCAACACTTGCTGTTTTAACTCTAGTTTAAATGTCTGAATGATTATCAGTAAACAGTAGCCTCAGAGGTGTCTAAAAATGACTGCGTCATCTCAGTCCTCTGAGTCCTTCCTCCTCCCTTCCTGATGCTGAATGTGTTTAAGCAGAGGGGGTGGCCCATCTTCCAGGGCAGTGACAGAGAGAATACCTGTACTGGTAGAGGGTTTGAATGAGATAGCTCAAGAAACCATCCTGTTATTAGTATTTATGATTCTGGGATATTGTGTAGTATTGCTACATTAGGAATAAAGGAAAAATATGTACTATATGATTACACTAATATGAAACTCTAGAAAGGACAAATATCTATACTGATTGAAAGCTGATCAGTGGTTGCCTGGTACGAGGATGGGATTTACTGAGAAGGGGCATGAGAGAAATTTTTGAAGTTCTATGTCTTGGTTATGGTGATAGTTACACTCAGATGTATACATTTTTCAAAATTCATCAGATCATATACTTATAATGTGTGCATTTTGTGGCATACAATTTTATACCTCAACAAAGTTAATAAAAAGGAAATAATCATACCTTAGTTAAAAGGAAAGAATAAACCCTAAAATCAAATGGAAAAAAGTATTATCAGCTGATAAAATTACTACATGTAAAATTATGTAATCAATGTAACTTCCAATATAGTACTCTGACTCTGTAATCATAGATCTATTCTAAGGGCAAAGAGATGGAATGAAATCTTGACCTTTAAAATTAGGTGTGTTGTTAGTAGGTGCTTTGATATAGTGACTCTGAAACTATTTTGTGTGTATTATAAGAAAGCAAATGAGTAAATAAATTCATGTAATTGGTAATTATTGCAGAGAAGCAAGATACAAACATGGAAGTGTGGAAAGGAACCCTTCGATGTTAGATTTGAATTGGAAGTATCAGTATGAAATCATGCTTTGAAAGATGTACTTCTTAGCTCTGTTCACTTAACCTAGACTTAATGACAACTCAGGAGCAGTGACTCTATCTTATATTTGGTTTCTAAAATCATTACCCAATAAAAGAAATCAGAATTCCTTGGAGAAATGAGTGATTTTAGATATGGGTCAGAAAAAGTTTAACCTGGAACACCTTGTGCTAGAAAGGAAGTACCCCTTGAAGAATGTCAAAAGAACACAGAGGCCACCTTGAACGGACTTCCACTGGCCACGTTCGGAACAACCTGCGCCTGAAGAACAATGGTGGTAACTGGATCACACACTGCATTCAATAAGGGGCGTGTGAGCCTGTCGCGAGGCTGGGGGTGGGAAGGGGAGGGGTGGGGAAGAAGGCTCGTGCTCTCTCTCTCTCTCTTTCTCTTTTGGAAGAAAAATGCCATCTAATAAATGTAGAAAAATTAAAAATTAGGAAGTCAGCATTTTGAAACTCTTAGTGTAATAATTGAGCAAGGATCATCAGTGGGTGTTAAAACCATTGGGTGTAAGTTTGTCGAGGAACAGGGTATCCATGTGGTCTCAGCGCATCCTCTCATTTTTAGAGAGCAGGGAAGGGAGGGAGAAAGAGAGGGAGAGAAACATCAATGTGTGGTTGCCTGTTGTGCACCCCCCACAGGGGACCTGGCCCACAACCCAAGCCTGTGCTCTGACTGGGAATCTAACTGGCAACCGTTTGGTTCACAGGCCGGCACTCAATCCACTGAGCTATACCAGCCAGGGTGACAGGCTATATATTACTTAAGAAGGCAAAAGGGTATCTTTATAATAAAGAGATATGATGGAAACCACTTTATCAAAATGATCAAACAGAGCATTACCTACAATGTGACAAATTGACATTGTGGTACCTTTTCATGGGATGCAGTAGGAAGTATTTTATGTAGTATCATTATCACAAACCTTTATTCTGATTCTAATCTGATAAATTCAGAATGTAAAGAATTACATAAGAGAATTGACTTGGACTCTATCACTCTCATTAAAGGCAAAAAAGAAAAAGGGAGACGCTGTTTTAAAGGACATAGTTGAGACATGAAAAACAAATGCAACATGTGGAATATGTAGTAGATCCTGGAGTAAGGGTGTGGCAGGACTATAAAAAACATTTTTGAGCCCTGGCTGGTGTGGCTTTGTTGGTTGGAGAGTCCTTCCATAACCAAGAGGTCACTGGTTCGATTCCCCATCAGGGCACATGCCCAGGTTGAGGGCTGGATCCCTGTTGGGGTATGTGCAGGAGGCAGCCAATCAGTGTTTCTCTCTCTCCCTTCCCTTTTCTTTTGAGTGTAATAAACCTTAAAATTTTTTTGAATATAGGTCCTATATTAGATATTATTTGTTTGGCTAAAAAGTTGATTTGTTTTTTTTCTGTAAGATGACTCTAGTGGCACTTAGTTGTCTTTAACTTCATTTGAAACAATTTAGTTAGATAGTATTGTGACAGCTGTCATAGCAGGGTGCATTTTTAAAAAACAACAAAATGGGGAATTTTTATGCAGCCATTTTAAACCTTATCGAAGACAGAAGAAAATACGCAACATTTTTTGGCATATTATGCTTTATTATTTCAAGAAAGGTAAAAATGCAACTGAAACACAAATAAAGATTTGTGCAGTGTATGGAGAAGGTGCTGTGACTGACTGAACGTGTCAAAAGTGGTTTGCGAAGTTTCATGCTGGAGATTTCTTGCTGGATGACGCTCCTCAGTCTGGCAGACCAGGTGAAGTTGATAGCGATCAAACTGAGACATTAGTTGAGGATAATCAATGTTATACGATGCAGGAGATAGCCAAAGTACTCGAAATATCCAAAACAATAGTTACTGGTGAAAATGAAAAATGTGTCTTTTATTTTATGGAGAAAACTAAACGAAATTTTTGGCCCACCCAATATTATTTTTTAATGTTAAATTTCTTTGGTGTGATAAAGATACTGCGATTATGTTCTCATTCTTAGAAGATACAGGCTAAATTTTCAGGGATGAAGTAACATGACATTAGCAATTCACTTGCAAATTGCTCAACCAAAAGAGGGGGTTGTCTCCGTCTGTAGAGAGAGAATAACGGTGAGTAATCAGAGTACTGTCTTTCCATTTTTCTATAGGATTGAAAATTTTCAAAATATCCAGGGTAAAATAATACTTCAGAAGAGTTTGTTAAAAAAAATAAAAGAAGAAGAATTTGTAAAAACACTCATTGTAATAAGGGAAGTATCAGAATTCATGGTAGCTTTCTTTGCACACTAGAGCTATGGATTATTTTCGTTTTCCTTATTTTCTGTCCTTTCTTCATTTTTAATAATGAGGTTGGAATACTTTGGGGATTAGAAAAATAAAATCAATTTATTTTAAAAATAGTACACTTTTAAATTTGAGTTTATAAGGAAAAGAGTCTTTTGGTCCAGTAAGTTTTTCAGATGAAAGGAATGAGATACTTGTCCAATAGCGTAGTGATTGATGTAATGAAAAGGGTCGTGTGACTCATGAATGGGGTGTAGTTACCAGTTACCAAGCACCTTCAATACATTGGGTTGGCCAAAAAGTCTGTTATTTTTTTCTGTACAATGGCTCTAATAGTGCTTAATTGTCTTTGGCTTCTTTCAAAACAATTTTGTTAGATTGTATTGCGACAGCTGTCATATCCGCATGCATTTTTTAAAAAGTTATTAAATTGGTGAATTTTTGTGTAGCCATTTTAATATTGAAGATGGAAGAAAATATGCAACATTTGTGGCATATTATGATTTATGATTTCAAATGCTAGTGAAACACAAAGATTTGCGCAGTGCTTGGAGATGGTGCTGTGACCGATTGTGCATATCAAAAGTGGTTTGAGAAGTTTCTATTGACATTTTAGCCAAATAATTCTTTGCTGTGGGGCTGTCTTATGCATTGGACATCAGCACCCCTGGCCTCTACCCACTAGAAGCCAATAGTGGGAGAGAGCCAATATACTCAAAATATCCAAATCAATAAAGCTATTGGTGAAAATGAAAAATGTGTCTTTTATGGAAAAAAAAAGTAACGGACTTTTTGGCCAACCCAATATTAAGAACTTCATATAATCAAATTATTCAATAATTAAAATAATGCTGTAGATAGGTATTAATAATTGTCCAACTTTTTGTAACTAGTAAATAACAGAATGAAATATGAAACAAAGTCTATCTTATATTACAACATCCATACTCTGACCGGGGTGTCCAACCTGCCGTCACAGGCCACATGCAGCCCAACACAAAATCATAAATTTACTTAAAACATTATGAGATTTTCTTGTGATTATATGTCACAATGTATTTAAAGTGTGGCCCAAAACAACTCTTCTTCTTCCAGTGTGGTATAGAGATGCCAAAAGGTTGGACACCCCTGCAAGAGTCTCTTATGGTGGAAGGAAATGTTATATAACTGAATTCCCATTGGCTGAAGTAAGTGAACTAAGCTGGGCAAAAAGATAAGTTGCTGGTAATAGCTACTAGCTGTTTAGAAATTCTGACTTGAAGAGTAATTAGGACATAGCTTTGAAACAGAAAGCAAGGGCTTCCCCTTCAATGCTGTCAATACATTTTAGAAGAGTTTCTTATACAGGTGTCCTGACTTCTGACCGTTTGACTTAGGATTTTTTGACTTTACAATGGTGCGAATGCAGTACAGAAATCACACTCCGAAGTCTGATCTTTTTCCAGGCTAGTGATATGCAGTGTGACACTCCCTCGTGATGCTGGGCAGCTGTAGCACCCACACAGCCACCTGATCAGGAGGATAAAAACCAACACTGTACAGTGTACTCTGTTGCTAGTGTTTTGTTTTTTTTTTTGGATATTGTGTCTTGTGTCTATGAATTCCACCATATCTACAAAATGCCCATCTGATTCTCTTGCTTCTGGTGAGAAGAAGAGGAAGACGGTTATAGATGTTCCTCGATTTACTGTGTGTTTGCGGAAACCCCATTGGAAGTTGAGGAGCATCTGTATTAATATTCAGGGCTATCAAATCTGAATGATACTCAGGTGGTATTAATAGGAAAGGATTACTGTATTATGCTGATTGCTGCACAAGCATCACAACTTGTAAGACCTTGTCAATGGATAATCTAAAGTCCTTTCAGGAAAGAACAGTCAATACTCCCTCAGTGTTGCTCACAAGTCTATAAAAACCAGTCTCCTACCCCCCCATGTTAAACCAGTAATGATCCTTAATGGAATTAGTAGATGGAAAACTCATGCTTATTTTCAATTGAATCCTGAAATTAGTTTAAAGCAAAACAAAACCACCACCACCAACAAAAAAACACTTGATTTTACTTGGTTAAATATAACAAGGAAGAGAAAGTATTTTTCCTTTTCTACATGGGTTCTCCCAAAGTCCAAGCGAGATGTCAGCTCATTAATAATAGATATTAATTCAGCGAACTTTTTCATTTGTTTTGATAATTCATGTTATAGATTGGTCATCATAAAATTCATTCCAGATTAGCTTCCCTTTTTGACCCAGAACGCTTTTCAGTTTCCTATTCTCACTGTTAATTCAGAAGGCCCAAGGAATACAAACTTTTATGGGCTTCAAGAAAATAAGCTTCAGAAAGTAGATTATAATGCTGCAAAAGTCATATTATACATTTCTTTTTTAATATATTTTATTGATTTTGCTGTTACAGTTGTCCCAATTTTTCCCTCTTTGCTCCCACCACCCAGTATCTCCATTCCTTCCAGCAATCCCCTGCCCCTTAGTTCATGTCCATGGGTCATGCACATAAGTTCTTTGGCTTCTCCATTTCCTATACTATTCTTAACATCCCCGTGTCTGTGTTGTACCTACAAATTATGCTTATAATCCCTGCACCTTTTCCCTCATTCTCCCTCTTCCCTCTCCTAGCCGATAACCCTCCAAATGATCTCCATATCTATGATTCTGTTCCTGTCTGGTTGTTTGCTTAGTTTGTTTTTGCTTTTGTTTTTTAGATTCAGTTGTTAATGTGAATTTGTTGCCATTTTAATGTTCATAGTTTTGATCTCCTTCTTTTTCTTAAATAAGTCCCTTTAAAATTTCATGTAATAATGGCTTGGTGATGATGAGTTCCGTTAGCTTTACCTTGTCTGGGAAGCACTGTATCTGCCCTTCCATTCTAAATGATAGCTTTGCGGGATAGAATAATCTAGGTTGTAGGTCCCTGCTTTTCATGACTTTGAATACATCTTGCTGATTCCTTCTCACCTGCAAGGTTTCTTTTGAGAAATCAGTTGACAGTCTTATGGGAACTCCTTTGAAGATAGCTCTCTTCTCTTTTCTTGCTGCTTTTAAGATCATCTCTTAATCTTTACCTTTGGCATTTCAATTATGATGTGTCTTGGTGTGGTCCTTGTTGGGTCCAACTTGTTTGGAACTCTGTACTTCCTGGACTTGTATGTCTATTTCCTTCACCAAATTAGACAAGTTTTCTTTCATTATTTTTTCAAATAAAATTTCAGTTTCTTGCTCTTCTTCTTCTCCTGGCATCCCTATGATTTGGATGTTGCTCTGTTTGTAGATGTCCCAGAGGCTCCTTATACCATCTTCATTTTTTTAAATTATTTTTTCTTTTTGCTGTTCTGGTTAAATGCTTATTTCTTCCTTATCTTCCAAATCATTTATTTAAATGTCAGCATCATCCCCTCCACTGTTGGTTCTCTGTAGATTTTTCTCTATTTCACTCACCTGTGTTTTGAACTCTGCATCTGTTAGGTTGGCTATCTCTGTTTTGTTTAGTTCTTTTTCTGGGGTTTTGTTCTTTCATTTGGGCCATACTTCTTTGTCTCTTCAGTTTGGCAGCCTCCCTGTGTTTGTTTCTGTTTATTAGGTAGAGCTGCCTTGACTTCCTGTCTTAGTAGCAGGACCTATTGCAGAAAAGGCACCTGTAAATTGTGTGGGGCAGAGCCTTAGGTAAACTCCAGGGCAGGGCAACCCATTTTATTGCTTCGTGTCTCTGTGTAGGGGAGGGCTCAGAGGGGACAGTGTCAGTGCCTGGCTTCTGGAGGTTTGCCTGGCATTCGCCCTCTTTCCAGTTATTTCACTTACTCCCCGTATGCCACTGATGCCCTTTCAGCTATTGCCCTGGTGCCGAGTCCCAGAAGGGGTGGGTCTGCGTAAGTTCTAAGTCCATGTGGGCCCTTTAAGCAGACTCTCCAGAAAATCCGGCAGTTTCTTCTGCCATCCCAACCCCCACTGGTTTCTACACCCGGAAGTTATGAGGATTTATGTTTCCGGCTTTGGAACCCTGAGGTTGTGTGGTCTGGCCTGGGGCTGGTCCCTTTACTCCCAAGGCGTCCCTCCTGGTTTTTATCCAACATACATGAATGTGGGACCACCCATCCTGCCACCTCACCACCCATCCCCGCGTCTCCACCCTCCTACCAGTCTGTTTGAAAGTGGCTTCTTTAAATCCTTGGTTGTCAGATTTCCATACAGCTCGATTTTTTGGTGGTTATGGGTGTTATTTGTTTTGAGGTCTGGTTATAATTTGTTCTGTAGTTGTGCAAGGAGGCAAAGTGTGTTTACCTGCGCCTCCATCTTGACCAGAAATCCCAGCCTCATCATATTATACATTTCTAAATAAAAAGTAAATTATTTCGGTGTGTCTGCACCACAGTCCTCTCTTGGCATAGGAAAGGAAGTATTAATATTAAATAGTTTTAATTAGAATTTAAATAGTAGGTACTTCTCCAAATATTTTTTGAGAACCAGATGATAATTCAAAAAATAATATAATATACAAATGCTTTTGAATAGAATAAAATCTAACTTTATATCTTTTTTCTTATTTATTTACTTATTTTTTATCCTCAACCAAGGATGTGCTTATTGATTTTAGAGAGAGGGGAAGGGAAAGAGAGAAGGAGAGACACACTAATGTGAGAAAGAAACATCAGTTGGTTGCCTCTCATATGAGCCCCGACCAGGGACTGAACCCCTAACCTAGGCATGTGCCCTGACCAGGAATTGAACTGGTGACCTTTTGGTTTAGGGGATGATACTCCAACCAGCTGAGTCACACTGGCCAGGGTCTCTTTTCTTTTCTTTTTTTTTTTTTTTATGAGTTTATTTGAGCCAAACTGATGACCATTGCTGAGAAGCATGTCTCAACAGACTGAGAAAATGCTCCTAAAATCTAAATTTAAAAGGAAAGATTTTTGATAAATTTAACAAAAGACCAACTTCTGTTTTTTCTTTTTTAAGTATATTTTATTGATTATGCTGTTACAGTTGTCCGAATTTTTTTCCCTTTGCCCCCATCCACCCAGTATCCCCCTTCCCTCCACCAGTCCCCCTCCTTAGTTCATGTCTATGGGCTGTGCATATAAGAACAACTTCCATTTTAATTATAAACTCTTTATTATTTGGCATGTACATACATAAATAATATATATATTTAAACCGAATATTTTATACAAACTCTAGGAAAGTACTGATTGTAAAGTAAAGCAATCAAAATACATCAAGGGTGCATGTGATTTGGCGCCAAATTTACAATCACAGACCTCAGTCTTTTATTCCCCCAAAAATGTTCACTTGAGAACTCAAAAGTGGGCAATAACTTGTCCAAAGAATAAATTAGTTTCATTATGTAGAACATGGAAAGGGACATGATGAAAAATAAAGATTCTTCAGAATGTTTTTATGGTGTTGCTAGTAAGATAACAGAACATAAGGCAATGAGGACATGTCCAAGTAGAATATTTATATTAAATACGCCTTTATCAGTTGCCTTGTTGAGGTGATCTGTCAGCCATGTTTTGTAGAAGAATGGCCCACTATAGACACCAGGAAAATTTTTTCGACCACAGCCATATCCGTAACTGGTAATTCCTATTACAAAAAATCGTTTATGTTCTGGAAAGTAGCACATTAATGGTCCACCACTATCACCCTATAAAAAATAATCCCAAAATAGTGTTAGTAACTTTTAATAGTCTTTATATAATAGTAAAGTTGGAATAAATCAATCACATTAAACATACATTTATATAAATACACATTTTTAATATACTTCTGAGTTACTAAGATAATAGATTTTCCATTTTACATTCCATCTCAAACAAGAATTCAGTTACATTCAGTCCAGCTTGGTGTTTAGAGGGACCATGTAGCTGGCGGATAAAGTTACCGTCTGCGTCGTTTTGAGCAGAGCGCTGTAAATGAAATTGCTTCGATTCTTTATACAGTTACTCAGGAGAAATATAATTTGGGATGTGTGAAAATATTGTAAATTCTGTTCATCAGAATACTTGTATTGCTTAATGTAGTTTGCGAAAGGTATAACTTTAAGATATATAAAGGAGTCTTTTAGGTCTGTGTGGTTTGCTAATGAGAGGAGATGAGTAAACTGAATCTTGCAAGAAATAGCAGCATATTTGTAAGTGTTGACATTGGCTGGTGCAGGATATTAGGAATAAATGGCTAATCCTCTCAACAGTATTACAAATAACAAATCTCCATGGTATTTTATACCAGATTGCCAACGTAGCAACTGAAACACTATTACTAAGGGTATTAATCGTTCAAAACAATAAGGACACTGAGCCCTTACAGTGCCTAAAAGTTGAAGACTATTTCTAAGATGTTTTCAAATTCTCTATATGTGGTAGGCCGTCAATGATTTTTTTGACAATGAGAATGTTTTGCTTATAAATGCAGTTTAATTAGATAGGATTCTTTACTATTTTATTCAGCGAGGTTTTTAAGGAAAAGGACACAGGAAAGATAAACCCTGGATTTCTAGAAATCAGAATGAGCAGGAAAAGATCAGAGCATGAGGTACTGCTTAGGAGTGAAGTGCTGATTGGTTTAGAAGTACTAAGGAAAACAGGAATAAAAAAAGATTCAAAGCAAAAAACAGATAAGCTGGACTTCTTTAAAAAACCCAAACTTCCTGGCTGGTGTAGCTCAGTGGTTTGAGCATTGACCTGCGAACCAAAGACTCACTGGTTCGATTCCCCAGTCAGGGCACATGCCTGGGTTGTGAGCCAGGTCCCCAGTAGGGGGCGCGTGAGAGGCAACCACACATTGATGTTTCTCCCTCTCTTCCTCCCTCCCTTCCCCTCTGTCTAAAAATAAAATTTAAAAAACCTTAAAAAACAAACAAACCAGACTTTTGTGCTACAAATGATAACATTAGAGAAGTACAAAGACAGTCTCTGGAATGGGAGAAAATTGTAGCCATAATTTATAAAGAATACTTATGACTCAATAATAAAAAAGGTAAATAGCTCAATTTTTAAATGGGCAAAGAATCTGAATAGACATTTCTCCAAAGAAGATATACAAATGGCTGATAAGCACATGCAAAGATGCCCAACATTATCAGTCATTAGTGCAATGCAAATTAAAACCACAATGAGATAACACTTCACACAAAGATGGCTGTAATAAAAAAGACAATAAGTGCTGGTAGGATGTGGAGACATTGGAGCCCTCACACATAATTGGTGAGAATGTAAAATGGTGCAGCCACTTTGGAAACGCAGTTTGGCAGTTCTTCAGAATGTTAAACATTGACTCAGCAATTCCACCCCTAGGTGAAGTTTCCAAGAGAAAAACATACCGACACATAAAAATATAGACACATTTATAGCAACATTATTCATAATAGCCAAGAAGTGGAAATAACTCAAATTTCCATCAACTAATGAATAGCTAAGTAAAATGTGGCTTATTCATACAATGGCATATTATTTGGCAATAAAATGAATAAAGTATTGATACATGTCAGAATGTGGATGAGCCTTAAAAACATCATGCTAAGTGAGAGAAGTCAGTCACAAAATACCACATATGGTATGATACCATTCGTAAGAAATTTCCAAAATAGGCAAATCTATAAAGATTAGTGCTTACCTAAGGCTGGGGTTGGATAGGAGGAGCATGGGGAGTGACTGTAATGGGTAGAGGTTTATTTTGGGGATGACAAAAGTGTTCTAAAATTAGAGTATGGTGATGGTTGCACTATGTAAATATACTAAAAATCCATTGAGTTATACATTTTAAATGGGTGAATTGCGTATATGTAAATTGTGTCAATAAAGGTGGTAATAAAAAAAAGGAAGAAAGATTCAATGCAAATTAGGAAAGCAAGAGGATTTGGATTGTTGGTATAGTTAAAAATGAGAAAAACTAATTAGTACTTTTAGACTTGATAATTATGACTTTACCAGAAAGTGATCAAAGACCGCGTTCAAGTTCCCTCTTGCTTCAGAAAATATTTGGTCTTACCCTGCAAGTATCAAAAACTCCATCTTCATCACCTGCACAAAATGAAGTTATCGGAATTATAGTCCCATAACTCATCTCAGAATTACAAACGTTTCGAGAAATATAATGCACTTCAGCTTCCTGTAACTTACTTGTAGCACTACCTATTGGCAAAAAAAATACAATAAGTTATTTGGGAGAGCAGACATTTTGACAGCAATATATTAAATGTTCACGTTGAATAGGTTTTCTTTCCAAAGTGACTGACTCAACAATGATGTAAAACCATACCCATTTACATGTGTATGCGTGCTTAGGAAGATTGTGGAAGAACATTCACTAAAATAACGATAGCAGTTATCTCTAGCTAGTAGGAATTTCGGGTTATTTCTGCTGTCTTTGTACTCTTGAAGGTCTCACAGCTCTCTGATAGGTATTTTTACTCTCATCTTATAGATCATGACAATGTGTGACATTATGAGAGATAATATAAAACAGAAACGAGTTCTGAGGCAGGCTGACCTGGGCTTGAATTTTGACTCCTTACTTAGTGCACTGTGTAACTTTGGGCAATTTATTGTATTAATTTTTTTTTATAGTTTTGTGCATTTTAACAAATTCAGGCCACAGAATATTTGTTAACTTAAATCCCTTGTATATACTGTATGCATGTATCCCAGAGGAAATGGGAAGCAGTACCTGACAGGAAATGTTTTTCTATGACTTCTTTATAAAATCCTCAATTACCCTCTCCTTTTTATATTAGGACTGAATCTAAAGAGATCACCAGCAAGAGACTCTTCTTTGGCATGTTGATTTTGCACCTCCATTTCCTGCCTTAACCATTCTTTTAATTCTGTATTCTTTCAAGCAGTATAAACAATTAGATCTGATTCTCCAATGATCTGTTGAAGTTTTCCTGTTCCAGGAAATGTGATCTTTCTGAATTTCTTGAAATTCTTCAGTCAACTCTAATCATCACTTTCACTGGGTGCATTTCTGGAGGAAGAGTTACTAACCACCAGTGATGGAAATTCAGCCAGTAACACCTCCTTTGGAGGCATCTCACCATCATCCTGAAGCCCCTCGTTGTTAGATGATGCTTCTTCGCTTCACCACAGTAATTCTTTCTTGAAATCACATTTCTTGCTAATTTCATTTTCTTGAGATATTTTGTTACTTTCTGGTATTGTTCCATCAATAAGAGCCATTTGTTTCTATATCCAGTCTTGGCATTTTTCTAATATTGACATCTTTCTCTTGTTTCTGAACTTTCAGTTCAATTTCTAACTCTGGTTTTTGTTCTTGAATAATTGTTCCAATATTTCATTTTTTTATGGCTAAGTCATCAGTTTCTTTTTTTTTCTGATCTTAGCTTTTTAGTAGGAAGAGATTTCTTGGCAGAATTTTTCACAGTGGATTTTGAATCTATAGCTGTAAATAAGCATCTGTTTTTCCCCACAGGCCCACTCTGAGACAGCTGGTGCGCCTTATTTTTCTGTATTGAGGGTGTATCAAGTTCTGTTTACTCTAGATAAGAACAAAACATTTCCACTCTTGCTGATTTAGATGGGAGAAATTTCCCGGTTTTCTTCATTCCTTTCCCTTTTCTTGGTGGATAGTTGGAAGTAGTTTTTTCTTCTTTTAAAGATTTTATTTATTTATTTTTAGAGAGGGGAAGGGGAGAGAAAAACATCAATGTGTGGTTGCCTCTCACACGCCCCCTACTGGGGACCTGGCCCGCAACCCAGGCATGTGCCCTGACTGGGAATCAAACCAGTGACTCTTTGATCTGCAGGTCGGCACTCAGTCCACTGAGCCACACCAGTCAGGGCTGGAAGTAGCTTCTGATGGAATTTGTCTGCAGCTGCTGGAAAGCTCAGTCTCTACCTCTATTTACATCTAGGAGCTTAGGTGGTGAAAGTTGACAGTCTGGGATTTTCAACCTAACTAGAATATTTGATACTACACTATTATATTCAGAGCTTAATTTGGGGGGTTCCTTCACGGTGGATGTTTCCTGTGAAGGCATTCTGAATTTTTGTTCCACTCTGAGATTTTTATTTCTTTTGGCCTTTCACTCAAACCCATGCATGTACCTGCTTGCTCAGACTCTGTGTTGGCTACATATGCTGTTGTGTTTACCGGGGCTCTTGGCATGAGCTTCTCTTTGACGGACATGCCTTGGAAAGGTTCGGCTCTAGAGTCATTGTCCTGAATCCTACCCTGGGTTGGCCCTGAGGATCACAGTAATTCTCTATAGTCATGAAAATAACTGCCAATCCAGTTTCTGCTTCAGAAATGAGTCTAAGACCCTGCCTTTGAAGCATATCCATAATTGAATGCATCTATTTTTTCCGAGAGTCAGAAATTAAGGTCTATCAATTTATTATTCCTACATCAATGCAATTCTCAGGAGCTGATAAGGAACTATCTTCCTTTTCGTCTGTTATCAAACTCGTATTTCCTCCTCCAAAAACAACTGCTGAACTTAATTTTTTTATGGGGTTTTGGCATTCAGAAATACAGCTGTTTTCCCTTTGAAGATCTGTTTTCTTTCCTGTCATCCTGACAGATCAGCATTTTTACTTCCAATAGCTGGTTCATCAATAGGTAGGTAAAAACTTTCAATTTGTGGAAGGTTGGACTGAGTGTTATAAGAAGTTCAGTAAATATTCCGGCTTTACAACTGGACATCCACAAACAAGTGCATATATTGTTTTAACGGTAACTTTAACTGATATCATGACAAGGTGAGTGCATTCTTCTGTCTAATTGTTTACAGTTAAGTCCTCCAAGTTGCAATAGGGCTTGATTTAAAGTGGTTTTCCCAGAGACATCTAAATAAGAGAATGCAACCAATGGCTCATAGTCCATTCTGAATTTACTTTCAAACATTCCAAAAGTTAACTCTATCCCACTTTCAAAGTTTGGGAAAGGTCATTCTTCATTTTTCCTCATTAACAGAGTTCTCATACTTAGAACTATCGTGTTGTCAATACAGGGATTTTCTGTTTGACTCTTGTTGCAGAAAAGTTGGCACTTAACACATCATGATTTTGACTGATTGATCATTTTCAATGACAGTGCAGTTTTTTCTTCCAACAACATATTCAACACCCATCAAAAGTCTGTATGGTTCTTGGCTGGGCCACACGGGGGAGCCGCTTCCACATGGGTCCTCAGTGTCGGGGGGTGGCCTGCAACTGCACGACCACAGCCGAGACACATGCACGGCCACAGTGCCCTGGGACCCGTGGGCTCCTAGATGTCTGTGCCCCCCACCTTAACCTCGTTAAGCCTCAGCTTATGCATCCATGTTATAGTATTTCTCATAGTATTGTTATGGGTGTTAAGTGAGAAATGCATTAAAATGCTTGTCCTGAACAAAGAGTAGTTGCTCCTATCATTGTTGTTCTAATTGTTAAAGATGCAGTGGTTGCCGGCGGCCATCTGGCTAGTACATGGCAGGGCTGAGATTCAGACTTAGGTTTTGGTTCTAAAGCCAGTGCTCTTTCCCTACATCATATCACTTTCCTTATCTTCCTTGCAAAGTACAATGTTAACAGAGGAAAAAACAATAATGCGCAATCCTTCATACATTTATCTCTGTCTTATCTAAATAATCCACAAATATTGAAATGGCTGGTTTCTGTGAGGAAGAGAAAAAAGCCTCAGCACTTGATCTCATATACTGTTAACTAGACTTTCATTACCGCAAGGGCAGTTTGTACTTAACACAGTACTTAAATATTCAGGCTTTAGAATCAAAAAGACCTGGATTTGAGTCCCAGCTTCTCAACCTCTAAGATCCACAGTTCTTCATCTGTTAAAAGGGAATAATAATATTATCTTCCTAATAGGAATATTGGGAGGATAAGATACAATACAGTTATTTATTTATCTATTTATTTATTTTTATTGACACTATTACAGGTGTCCCCCATTTTCTCCCCTTTCTCCCCTTTCTCCCCCTTCACCCCACCTTCACCACACTGCTGTCTGTGTCCGTGGTCTATGCATATATGCATATATGTTCTTTGGCTGATCTCTATTTAGAACAGGGCCTGAAACGTGGTTAATGCTCCCAAATGACAGCTGTTGTTGTGACTAAAGTCAGAGGCTGTTTTCTACATTCTTTTTATTCCTCCTATTGGTTCAGCCAATCAACAATTAGTGTCCCTTTGTGTACTAAAGAAAATACATGGCTATCGCCCTATTTGATACTGAATAGGGGGTTAAATGAAAAAGGACACTAGGTTGATTCCTTATAGCCGGAAGCTTATTATTTAAGATAAGCTGTTCTGTCACATAGCTGTCTCTATCACCTTTGAGTCTCAAAAATGACAGAAACACTTAGATCCATCATTTTCTCTGAGAATGTAGAAAGGTTCAAGTATCTTGGCATTCATGTATAACTATAGAAAGTCTCTATTTCTGAGTTTGAAGACAATTTTTTCTTTCCCACAAGGAATAAAAATATACAGACAAGATCGATGAAGCAGATAGAGAGCCCAGAAATAAACCCACAGCTTTTTAGTCAATTAATATTTGACAAAGGAAGCAAAAACATACAATGGGATAAAGATAGACTACTCAATAAATGGTGTAGGGAAAATTTGACAGATACGTGCAAAAAAATGAAACTAGACCACCTTCTTATACCATACACAACAATAAACTCAAAATGGATTAAAGACTTAAATGTTAGAATTGAAACCATAAAAATTCTAGAAGAAAACATAGTCAGTAAAATCTTGAACATTTCTCATAGCAATATTTTTTCTGATATATTGCCTTGGGCAAAGGAAACAAAAGAAAAACAAAAAACAAATGGACTACATCAAACTAAAAAGTTTTTGCACAGCAAAGGAAACCATCAACAAAATGAAAAGACAACCTACTGAATGGGAGAACATATTCACCAATATATCTGATAAGAGCTTACAACCTAAAATTTGTAAGGAACTTACAAAACCCAACACCAAAAACCAAACAATCCACTTGAGAAATGGGTAAAAGACCTGAAAAGACACTTGTCCAAAGAGGACATACAGATGCCAACAGACACATGCAAGGATACTCATCGTCACTAATCATCAGAGAAATGCAAATTAAAACCACAGTGAGATATTATTTCACTGTCAGAATGGCCATCATCAGTAAATCAACAAACAACAGGTGCTGGCGAGGATGGGGAGAAAAGGGAACCCTTGTGCACTGTTAGAAATGCAGACTGGTGCAGCCACTGTGGAGTATAGTATGGCGTTGCCTCAAAAAATTAAAAATGGAACTGCCTTATGATCCAGCGATTCTACTTCTGGGAATATATCCAAAGAACCTGAAAACACTAATTTGAAAGAATGCATGCATCCCTGTATTCACTGGAGTATTATTTATCATAGCCAAGACTTGGAAGCACCTCAAGTGTCCTTCAGTAGATGAGCTGGTAAAAAAAGCTGAGGTCCATTTACACAAGTATTACTCAGCTGTAAAAAAGAAGGAAATTTTACCTTTTGCAACAGCATGGATGGACCTGCAAAATATTATGCTAAGGGAAATAAGCTAGTCAGAGAAAGACAAGTACCATACGGTTTCACTTCTATGTGGAATCTAATGAAAAAAATTACCTAGCAACCTGGCTAGTATAGCTCAGTGAATTGAGTGTCGACCTGTGAACCAAAGGGTCAGTGGTTCGATTCCCCAGTCAGGGCACGTGCCTGGGTTGCAGGCCAGGTCCCTGGTAGGGGACACACGAGAGGCAACCACACATGGATGTTTCTCTCCTTCTCCTTCTCCCTCCCTTCCCCTGTGTCTAAAAATAAAATAAATAAAATCTTTAAAAAAAAATTAACTAACAAACAAAGTGGAGACAGACTCATGGATACAGAAAACAGACAGAGTTGTGCGGTGGGCGGGGGCGGGTAGGGGCAGTTAGGGGCTGTGGGAACACCGAAGGGATTCAGCAAAGAAAAAAAAGACTCATGGACACAGAGAACAGTGTGGCGACTGCCAGAGGGAAGGAAGTGGGGGAGGTAGAAGAAGGTAAAGGGGGATAAATGGCGATGGAAGGAGACTTGACTTGGGGTGGTGAACACACAGTACAATATACAGATGATGTGCTGTAGAACTGTATACCTGAAACCTACCTAATTTTATTAATCAATGTTACCTCAATAAGTTCAATTAAAAAAAAAAGAAAAAGAAAAAAAAGACATTTTCTTTTCACTGGTTTGTAAAGGCCTATTGTTCAAACTCATAGTACAAAGAGATAAATGTATGAAAGGATTCGCCCTATCCACTAATCAGAAAAGAATTGTATCAATAAAATTCAGACTATAATTACCTTCTTCTTTTGTTCTTCCCCAGCCACTAATAAAACACTTTGTGTTTCGATCCAGGTTTTGGAAAACATCAAAAGGTAGACAAATAGGCTGAATATAGTTATTATACCTCACTGCTTTTTTTAAATGAAAAAGTGCAATATCATTTACGTAAGTTTCCACATCGAAGCTTGGATGGATGATGATTGCTGTAACTTTTACAATCTTGGTGTGTGGACGATGCCCAGCTATATCGTTAGTTCCAAGCACAGCTCTCCACATTAAAGGATCTCTAAAAGAAAGTGAATGTTCTTATTATAAACATGTTTGTTTAAGTAAATCTTCTTAATCTCCCACGACTTTTTGTTTTTCCCATGTTAATAACAAAAAAATTTAATCCTACTTTTACATGACATAAAGTCACAGCAAATAAAAACCTAAATATCTTCCTGGCTGGTGTGTCTCAGAGGATTGAGCACCGGCCTCTGAACCAAAGGGTCACTGGAGCGATTTCCCAGTCAGGGCACATGCCTGGGTTGCGGGCCAGGTCCCCAGTAGGGGGCGTGCAAGATGCAACCACACATTGATGTTTTTCTCTCTCTCCCTTCCCTCCCCTCTCTCTAAAAATAAATAAATAAATAAAATCTTAAAAAAACAAAACAAAACCCTAACTATCAAGATGTAGGGAAAGAGAAAAAGATCTATGAAACAGAAAGTCCAAAAACAGCATCAGAGAATTTATGTGACTAAGGCAGCACTTCTTACCAGTGGACATAGCATGGATTACTCAGTAAATGGTATTGGGATAACTAACTAGTTTGAGAAGTTAAGTAAATCTTTGAAAAACACTAAACACTAAAATAAATTCAAAGTGGATTAAATATTTAAACACATATTTTAGATAAAACTTCCTATCTTTTAGAGTTACATAAAGTGGTATGTCTGAGATTTGCTTCAAAATAATTGGAGGGGGAGTTGGTGAGGTTAAAGATGAAACATCAGGCATGAGCTGATATAACTTGGAACTGAGTGATCAATATATGGGAGTTCACTAAACTATTCCCTCTACTTGGGTAAAGTTTTGAAATTTTAGAATGAAACATTTGGATAGTCAATTAGTATGAGAATTATAAAAGTGAAATCAAAGAAAATATAGGTGCATACCTAACACTGACATGAGAAAGGACTTTATAAAACATGACACTAAAAATAGAAACAAGAAACAACCAATAGGAGCCCCGGCCAGGCAGCTCAGTTTGTTACAGCACTGTCCCAATACGCCACGGCTGCAGCTTTGATCCCCGCTCAGGGCACAAGTGCCAACCAATGAATGCATACGTAAGTGGAAAAACAAATTCTCTCTCTCTGTCCCCCTTCCTCCCTTTTTTCCTCCCTCATTCCCTACCCCTTTTTTTCACTCTTTCTAAAATCAATTAAAATATATATAATGGATCTTGACAGTCTTAAAAAAAAAAAAGCAAAAAACAAGCACAGAGGAAAAAAAACCAAACCAAAGGATGTTCTGTAGGTCAAAAGTCAACATGTAAGACTCAAGCTTTTTATAGTTGTTACACCTGTAATTGGACTGGGAAGGAAGGATTTTGCTTTTTACATGGTTTACAAATGATGAAATTCCTTTTCATCTTTCAAATTGGCAAAGTTTGTGTGTGTGTGTGCATGTGAGTGTGCATATTTGATGATAATACTCAGTACAGGCAGGAGTCAGAGGAACAAAGTTACTCTTATTCATTGTAGAAAGTATAAATAGGTGAGTACTTTGGTTGCATGTTTATTGTCAATAGCCTATAGAAGTTGCATTGTATTTGACCCTACCTAAAGCTACTTTGAAATAATGTTTCTTTTCCAAACTTAGTTTATATTACTTACTTAAATTTATATTCAGACCATAAGATTAAAAAAGATTTGTACACTGAAAACTACACAATATTGCTGAAAGAAATTAAAGACTAAATAAATAAAAGGAAAGACATCCCACATTCATGGATTGAAAGACTTACTATTGTTGGGATAACAGTGCTACCCAAAGTGATTTATACAGATTCAGTATCATCTCTATAAAAAATCCCAGTGATGTTCTTTGCAGAAGTTGAAAATTCTATCCTAAAATTTAGATAGAATATCAAGGGACCCCCAAGTATCCACAATAACCTTGAAAAAGAAGAATGAAGTTGGAGGATACACACTTCCTGATTTCAAAACTTAACACAAAGCTACAGTAATCTAAACAGTGTGGCACTGACACAAGGACAGGTATATACCCCACTGGAAGAGAATAGAGAACCCAGAAAAACACCGTTGTATATGTGGTCAACTGATTTTCAGCAAGAGTGTCAAGACGATTCAATGGAGGAATGGACAGGCTTTCAATAAATTTTGCTGACAAAATCGCATATCTACATGCAAAAGAATGAAGGTGGACCCTTACCGTACACCATATGCAAAAATTAACTCGAAAGAGGTAATGGCCTCAATATAAGAGTAAAATGATAAAAACTCTTAGAAGAAAACACAGGAGAAAACCTTCATGATGTTGGATTTGGTAGTGACTTGTGGGATTATGACACTAAGATCACAGGAACAAGAAAAATATATAAACTGGACTTCAAAATTAAAAACTTGTAAACAAAACAAGTAAAACAAAACAGAAACAGACTTAGAGATACAGGAAATAAACTGGTTGTTACCAGAGTGGGGAGGGGTTGGGGAGTGCTGGAAAAATAGGTGAAGGGGATTAAGAGGTACAAACTTCACCCTGGCCAGTGTGGCTCAGTTGGTTGGAGCATCATCCCATAACCAAAAGGTCGTGGGTTCAATTCCCAGTCAGGGCACATACCTAGGTTTTGGGTTCTATCCCTGGTCCCGTCGCACACAGGAGGTAACCAATCGATGCTTCTCTCTCGCATCGATGTTTCTCTTCCTTCCTCTCTCTCTCTAAAAGCAATGAAAAAATATCCTCAGGTGAGGATAAAAAAACGTAAGGGGTACAAACTTCCAGTTATAAAATAAATAAATCATGGGGATATAATGTACAAGATAAGGAATATAGTCAATGATTTCAACTTTGGTGATAGATGGTAAGTAGACTTATTGTGGGGATCATTTCTTAATGTATATAAATATCAATCACTATGATGTACATCTGTAACTAATAGAATATTGTATATCATTTATACATCAATTTTTAAAAAAATTGAAAACTTCTGCGCATCAGAGGACACTATCAAGAGAGTGAAAAAACAATGCACAGAATAGGAGAAACTATCTGAAAAACATATATATGATAAGGGAGGAGAAGCCAGAATATATAAAACACTCCTACAACCTAACCAAAAAAACCCCCCAAGCAGCCCAATTAAATAATGGGCAAAGGTCTTGAAAAGACACTTCTCCAAGGAAGATCGACAGATGGGCAGTAAGCACGTGGAAAGATGTTTAACATCACCAGTGACTAGAGAAAACAAAACCACAGTGAGACGCTACCGCTCATTAGGGTGGTTAACACAGGAGCACAGTAAGCGGACGCAGTGCAAGTGATGAACTAAGGAAAAGGAGATTGACGCTCTGGGTCTGCTTCTAAGCAGTGGGGAGCACGGGGGCAGGAGAAACAAATTTAAGAGCTACCGCAGAGAGAGAGCCAGCTCACTCTCTGGGCGGTGGAGCTGCTGGCAGCGCTGTTATCTGAGAGAGGGAGAAGGAACCGGACTAAAAGGGTTAAAAATTCATTTTTGGCAACTAATGAACAAACAAGGAAAAGGCTCCTAGACACAGACCACAGTATGGTGGTCACCAGAAGGAAGGGGTTGGGGGTAGTGAAGGGGCAAGGGGGTCAAATGTCAATATGTGGTGATGGAAGGAGATCTGGCTTTGGGAAGTGGGCACACAATGCAATATACAGAGCGTGGATCACAGAATCGTACACTTGAAACCTATATAATTTTATTAATCAGTGTCTCCCCAATAAATTTAATTTTAAAAATAAAAATTAAAAAATTTTAAATTTTTGAACTTGTTGAGAATGCGACTCCAATATATATGCACAATGGGCAATGTGACTTGGCTGGAGAGGCTTGGAAACTGCCAGCACACGGTGATGGCAGAAACAGAAGTCGATGGGATGGCTCTAGGAAGGGGTGCGGATCGCAAGGCTAGAGGATAGAAGGTGGAACTCTAGAAAACTGTATCGCCATTTAAAAGATGACAAAGACTTATCAAGGAAGCAGAGAAAAGGGGAAAAAAGGTAAAGTGGTATCTTAGGAATTGAGAGAAAAGATAGTTATCAGAGCAGCAGTGAACTCTGTTAAATGTTACAGAGATCAAATAGGATGGGGACTGAGAAGAGGTCACTGGATTTGGCATGGAGGTGGATTTTAAGACATACCGTGTTTTAGCCACAGAATCAGCTTGCAGTTGGGAGTTTATAAGTCAGTGCAGATGAAGCAAAAGGGATTCTCTCTTTCAAGGATTCTAACAGTGAAGGGAAGAACAGGAACAGTTAGGATTTGTTAGTTGTTTGTTTATAGATAACAACGAGGTGACCCAAACATGTTTGAAGGCTATAGTGAAGAAACAAGAGGAAGAGATTGAAAAATACTAGAGAGACAATGAGATACAATGAACCAGGACCTGGGTTTAAATCCGTGGGCTGCCACTTAACAGTAACGTGACCTTGGACAAGTTACCAACTTCCTCCGATTTCTGGATTCCTTAAATGTAAACCGGAGATAATAATAGCTATCTCAGATGGTTAGTGGGAGGGCTTTATAAATACAGAATTTTATGTAACATCCTTACGCAGTACGTAATCTCAAAGCAGGTCTTTGATAAGTGGTTACTTTAAGGAGGAAAAAGGGATAATTGGTGGCACAAGGTTTAGGAGGTGAGGGAGACCAGGAACAGCAGGCGGCATCATTAGTCCTCTGCGGACAGGAGGAAACACCTGAAAAGTAGCAACTATGCCTCAGTGATACCTACTTTCTTGGAACCTAGCCTAGCCCCTGGTACATTCAGTAAGCGCTTGTTGAGTAAGAGGTGAAAACATCAACAAGGTTGAGTCTCTGGGACTGTTAAGTGGAATGTGAACATCATCTTCAAATGTTTGGAAGAGGAAATAGGCTTACTGTATACGGCTTCAGAAGACAAAGAAAACCAAGATGCTTCATTCAACGTAAGGACAAGCTTTCTACGAATTGCAGCCGTCAGAAAATGAAATGGGAGTCTCCCACAGTAGCAGCTCATGAGCACCGAGCTGTTTCAGGTAGAGATCCGTATAATGCAGTTATGGTCATGAATGTGGATTTTCATTCTGACAAACCTGGATTTGATCCCTGATTTTGTTGCTTTCCAGCCCTGGAACCATGAGCAAGGTACTTAGGAATGCTCAAGTCTCAGGGTCTCCCTGCAGCAAAGAGCAATTGTAAAGATTAGTGGAAATTATGTATGAAAAAATGCCTGGCTCAGTACACTGAAGCAATAGTTTTTTAAAAAAATCCTTACCTGAGGAGATTTTTTCATTGCTTTTAGAGAGAGGAAGGGAGAGAGAGAAACATCGATGTGAGAGAGAAGCATTGATCGGCCGCCCCCCCTTTGCAACGGTACGGGGGATCATATGTGCCTGGACCGGGGATCGAACCTGCAACCCAAGCAGATGCCCTGACCAGGAATCAGATCCACAACACTTTGGCCACAGGATGATGCTGCAACCAACTGAGCCACACGGACCAGGGAGAAGTGATATTTCAGACTAGAGAGTCCTTTACTTCAATATTGTAAGAAAGATTCCTTTAAGGACAAAGGAAAGACCTAGACATTTAAAATGGCCCTTCAAACTCTAAGGCTCTGACAGATAACAAAGCTGTATCACGTGACCAAGGTCCTACATCTAGTGGGTTTTGGAACCTTACTTAAAGCCACCGCACCACAAACTGTCAGAGGAGGACTAGGATACAGGGCTCCATACCATGTCAAAGGAACAGACCAGTTAAGACACAATGTGAGGATTTTGTAAGCAAGAAGAGCTTTTCCAAGAATTTTCAAACCGTACCAAGCAGGCCTTTCCTCCCTTGGCTTAAGGTTTGAAAGCTGGAGAAAACCAGTTTTTAAAGGCAGCAGGTTAGAAAACAGTTGTAAAACACCCACACCTGAAAGAATTGCTTCCTAACTCTGAAACTCTTTTCTCCATCTCTCTGTACCCTTGACTTATACCTTAGTATATTCCCATTTTTTAAATCTCTGCTCCCTGAAGGCCAACTGATATAACTGAAATCCATGTTTTAAAAATATAATATACAGATTAAAACCTACTCAATCAGGCCATTTGCCCTCAATTGAATTTTGAAGTTTTTAGGATCTCTTAAAGACCTTTCATTCTTCTCTCAAACAGCTGTTGTCTTAAAAAATTAAAGACTAAAGGGAGACTCTATGACAGGTACCATGGTTTCCCACAGGATTTATCTTAGAGCTTCATATTAAAAGGTTAGGAGGGTCATGAAGTTCTAGTCTAACTGCAGTAAATCCTATTACCCAGGATTGACACCATGGATAGATTCAATAAACTTTTATTATGTCTCCTATAAAATAGGCCAAGTCCTATATTAGTACCAAGAATACAGAATAAAACATATAGTCCTTGCCTTCAAATAACTCACGATCTCATGGTGAGAAAGGCAAATACATGATTATAATACAATAGTTTTTAAAGCTAAAAGAAATTTTCATTATTTAAAGCCAAGTCTGACAAACTCCAACCCACAAGCCAAATCTGGCCCGTCTCCTATTTTTACACAGCTAATAAAGAATGTTCTTTGTACTTGTAAATGGCTGGGGGAAAGCCCAAAGTAACAAAATAGTATTTTGTTCAGATTTCAGTGTTCATAAACAAAGTTTCATTGGGTCACAGCACACTCACTTAATTATGTATTGTCTGTGACCATTTTGGTTCTAAAGTGGCAGAGCTGAATACTTGTGACACAGGCCATATAGTCTGCAAAGCCTGAAATATTTACATAATACGTCTTTACAGAAAATGTTTGTTGACCTCTGACTTAAAAGATTCATTTCAAAAGATACTAAGTGTAGCACATATAAGGCATAATGGGCCCTTACAAACATACAGCTTAATGAATATGACTGAAGTCAAATGTGTCTCTGCTACTTTAAAATATGCCCTAAGAAAATAAAATAGCTGTGTTCTGAATACGTACACAGTGTCCCTAGTGCAGTGGGCAGCTGTGAGAACCCAGGTGTCTTTCACTAGGCTTCCCCCACATACGTGAGTAAGAATTTTTCCCGACCGAATCTGCAGGCTGACTATCCACGGCCATGCGCCAGTCTGAGCCTCTTTGCCCCCTATAATCCGAGACCCTTTCAGCATGTCCACAAGTGGTGCTGTTCCACAATCTAAAAATAAAATGATATATTGTTTAGACTGAACATCTAATAATGTGCATTACTTCCTAATGTTAATACATTAATATGATCTTTTAAATTCCTATTTTAAAAACTGACACCTAAGGCATGCCCATATTTTGAGGGAGGAAAAAAGGAGAGTTATGGTAAACATGCCTGCATTGATGCTTGCAAATAGAAATCAACACAATTCATTAATTTAAAAACTCTATTCCCCAAAAGTATAAAAATGAGATGTTTCTCTGGCTGGGTATTATGCTCTTTCCCGTGTGAAATGGCAATTTAAGAACCTGGAACTGGTGAATCAAGGGCTACAAGTTCTAATACTCGCGATTTAATTTGTTGGGTTAATTTTTCTCAGCTGTAGTATGAAAAGGTCACCGAAGCCCGAAGTCAAACTCTGAATCCCATTGAATTATTAGCCCGTAAAATGAGAATGACAAACCCCAGTATGTTTTGAGGCGCACATTTAGACGCGCTACACAAATGTATGGCATTTTTACTACTGGCACTGCTACTGTCATCTCTATAACTGGACTGCTTAGGTCTGTAAATTTTTAAAGGCAGTTGGAACAACGGAAAAGGAGGGATCCAGAATCAAACATGTACAAGTGGGGGAAAGCAGGGGGGCTGTGGTTCCAAGAAAGGAATGAACAGATACTGCCCTTTGCGTCCGGCCTCTCCTTTTCCTGGGCGCGGTGCCCCTGCTTCTGCCTGAGCCCCCCACGCCTGGCATCTGGCCACCCGGGACCTGGGGGCGGCTCCCGCGAGGGTCCGCGCCCGCCCCTTTCTGAGGGCTGCTCCACGTACAGGAGGGCGCCCCCCACGAACAGCAGCGCCGCGCTCAGGAGCCGGGGCGCCATGGTGAGCCCCCGTTGGGCAAGATGGCGGCGGGCCTTCCCACCCGCCGCCGCCGGGGCTCGGGGCTCGCGGCTCGCTGCCCGTGGCCCCACCGAACACCATACCAGCTGGGCGGGGACGACCCAGAGGAGCTGGCGGCCCGGAGGCATGCTAGCTAGTGTGCACCGGCTGCACAGATGGACGTGGAGTGACCCGTCCCCCACCAGGCTCTGGGGGTGCGTGAGTTGGTCATAACCACAGGTCCATACAGCAGAGTAGGGGGAGCTGGGACCACAGGCGCTAATAGCTCACACCTGTGAGGCCTGGACGGCTTCCAGAAGGGTTTCTAAGCAAAGGCGGGTACTCCATTTCGGGGATACAGATTGAACTCATTATTGTTTTGGAGCAGAGATCCGTATGATGCAGTTATTAGCTTGCCTTGAGCTTGTTTTCAGGGTGAGCTAATAAAATCAAATTTAAGGACCTGCACAGTGGAGGATAAAGCCTGACTGAAGGCAGCCGCACCCGCCTTCAGTCCCTAGCCAGAGGATGCATTATTCCGTGCCCCTATCCGAACCTGGGAGAGGCCCCCTTGGCATTCCAGGTGGCTCCAGTTAATGGATCCACTGAACAACTATTAACCTCCCACTATGTGCGGTACAGGGAAATAAGTATCACATAATGTGAGGTGTGTCAAGACCTGCCTGCCTGATCCAGAGAACTTTATAATTTGGCTAGCAGAGAAAATCAGATCTAATTCATTTGGGGAACAAAGAAATAAATAAACCATGACACCCAAGCCTGACACCAATTCAAACACCAGGGAGTGGTGTGAGCTGGGGCAGTCTGGGGAGGTTCCCTGCGGGACCGGGATATTAGCTGGGCCTAGGTTAAAGAGGGGAGGTCAAGAAGTAGAGAGGATGGAGATGGAGTGAAAAGACAACCTAGGCTAAGGTACAGCATAAGCAAAGGCGTGAAACTGAAAATTAATAAAGGAAACCTCAACCAAAATTGGAGTCTGGAGGGCCTGTAGGGGAACTTTCACACCATACCACTCATCATTGGCTGCCCCAGACAGGAAGAGATGCGCCTTGCATCTCCAACGGGAGACGTTTTCTACTCTACTAGTCCAGCAGGAGGAAGATTTTCTCCTGCCCCTAACTGCCCAACCAATGAATGAGTGCTTGTCACAACCCAGCCAATGAAAAGCCACTACACCTCGACTCCCAGTTTTCCCCAGTGGACTCTGAACACCTTCTCCCAACCTCCCCTTTCCTTCCTAAAAGAAAGTTCCTCTCCTTCGTTCCCCAGACTTGACTATGATTTTGTCATAGCTCACGTCTTGAATGGCAATTCTCTGCTATTCCTCAGGGAATCCATTTTTGCTAGTAAAACAACTTTTAGTTTTAAGATCAATAATGTGTATCCATCCATGTTTCTCCAGAGAAATAGAACCAGTGGAATATATAGAGATATATAAGAGGAGATTTGGTGTGGGAATTGGCTCACACAATTATGGAGGCTGGGAAGTCCCATAGCATGCCATCTGCAAGATTGAGAACTAAGAAAACCAGTGTTATATTCAGTTCCAATCCGAAGGTCTGAGAACCAGGTCTCTGATGTCAAGGACAGGAGAGATGGATTTCTCGACAAAAAGGAAGGGAAAATTTGCCCCTTCTCCACCATTTTCTTTTCTTTGGACCTTCCATTGATTGGACTGGATGACACCTGCCCACATTGGTGAGGGCATATCTTCTTACTCAGTCTACTAATTCAAATGCTAATCTCTTCCAGAAATAAAATCACAGACACAGCTAGAAATATTATTTTATCAGCTATCCGGACATCCCTTAGCCAAGTCTGGTTGACACATAAAATTAACCATCAAATTAATAATAATACAATGTGTCTCTGTATAATTTTACTAGTATTTTGTTTGTATTTCAGTTGACATAAAATATTAGTTTCTATAAATATTAAAACTAAAATATTAGTTTCATAAAATATTAATCTAATCAACATAGTGATTAGACATTTATATATAGCTTATGAAGTCATCACCCCAGTAAATCTAGTACCCATCTGATACCATATATGATTATATCATTTACTCTATTCCCTATGCTGTACTTTACATCCGACATCCGATGACTAGTTTTTATAACTTGCAATTTGTACTTCTTAATCCCTTTCACATTTTTTTATCAATCTCCCAAACTCCCCTTCCATCTGGGGGCCATCAGTTGTTCTCTTTAACCTCTGTTTTGTTTGTTCATTTATTTTGTTTTTTAGATTCCACGTATAAGTGAAATCATATGGTATTTGTTTTTCTCTTCCTGGCTTATTTCACATAGCATAATACTCTCTAGGTACATCCATGTCATTACAAATGGTAAGGTTTCATTCCTTTTTTATGGTTGAATAATATTCCATTGTATATATGTAACACATCTTTTCTGTCTACTCATCTGTGGATGGACACTTGGTTGCTTCCATATCTTGGTTATTGTAAATAATGGTATAATGAACATAGGGATACATGTATTTTTTTAATTAGCATTTTTTTCAAATACCCAGAAGTAGAATTGCTGGGTCATATGGTAGTTCTATTTTTAAATTTTTGAGGACCTTCCATACTGTTTTCCATAATGGCTGCACCAATTTACAATCTCACCACCAGTGTGTTAGGGTTCTCTTTTTTCCACATCCTCACCAACATTTATTGTTTGTTGACTTGATGATAGTTACTCTGACAAGTTTGAGATGGTATCTCATTGTGGTTTTAATTTGCATTTCCTTGATGATTAGTGATGCTGATCATCTTTTCATGTCTGTTAGCCATCTACAGGCCCTTTTTGGAGAAATGTCTACCCAGGTCCACTGCCCTTTAAATTAAAAATTTTTTTGGTGTTAAGTTGTATGAGTTCCTTATATATTTTAGATATTACCCCTTTATTGGATGTCTCTTTGGCAAATATATTCTCCTATTCAGTAGGTAGCATTTTCATTTTGTTGATGGTCCTTCACTGTGCAAAAACTTTTTAGTTTGATGTAGTCCCATTTGTTTACTTTTTTCTTTGTTTTTCCCTTGCCTGAGCAGACATATCCAAAAAGATATTGCAAGAGTGATGTCACAAAGTTTACTGCCTATGTTTTCTTCTAGGAGTTTTATGGGTTCAGGTCTTACATTTAAGTCTTTAATCCATTTGGAGTTTATTTTTATGTATGGTGTGAGAAAATGGCCTAGTTTCTTTTTTCTTTTTTTGTAAGTATATGTCTAGTTTGCCCAGCACCACTTTTTGAAGAGACTGTCTTTACTCCATTTTTTATCCTTGCCACTTTTGTGAGTTTATTTCTGGGCTCTCTCTTCTGTTCCATTGACCTATGTGTCTTATTTTATGCAGGTAACATGCTGTTTTGATTACTATAGCCTTGTAGTATAGTTTGCTTATCAGGTAGTATGATACCTCTGACTTTGTTCTTTCTCAATATTGCTCTTGCTATTTAAGGCCTTTTGTGGTTCAATATAAATTTTAGGTTTGTTCTAGCTCTGTGAAAAAGGCCATTGGTATTTTGATAGGGATTACACTGACTCTATACCTTGCTTTGGGTACTATGGACATTTGAACAATGCCAGTGCTTCCTGTCTTTGGGCACAGTATGCAGTTCCGTTTATTTGTATCTTCTTCAATTGCTTTCTTCAATGTCTTGTAGTTTTTTAAGTATTAGTCTTTACTTCCTTGGTTAAATTTATTCCTAAGTACTTATTCTTTATGGTCCAATTGTAAATTAGACTGTTTTCTTTCTTTTTTAAAAAATATTTTATTTATTTTATTTTTAGACAGAGGGGAAGGGAGGGACAAAGAGGCAACCATCAATATGTGCTTGCCTCTCATGTGCCCTGTACTGGGGACCTGGCCCACAACCCAGGTGTGTGCTCTGACTGGGGAATCGAACCAGCGACCCTTTGATTCACAGATCAACACTCAATCCACTGACCTATACCAGCCTGGGCTAATAATAATACTATGTTTAATAGAAGTGGTGGTTTAATATTCTCCAGTTCCATCCACCCATGGGTAGAACTGGAGAATATTATGCTAAGTGAATAAGCTAGTCAGTGAAAAAGTGTTTTTAAAAAAGTATTTTATTGTTATTCTATTACAGATGTCCCATTTTTCCCACTTTGCCCTCCTCTGCCCAGCCCACGTCCCATTCTCACAGTCATCCCCCACCCTGTTGTCCATGTCCATGGGTCATTGACTAGTTCCATACATGTTCCTTGATGATTCCCTTCCGCTTCGTTGCACCCTTCTCCCCTTCCCTTCTCCCCACTGGTTGCTGTCAGACTGTTCCCTGTTTCCATGTATCTGGTTCTATTTCGCTTGTTAGTTTATATCGTTTATTAGGTTCCTCTTAAAGGTAACCTAATAAACTTAAAGGTTTTCTGATCCACCCCTTTACTGATGGGCACTTAGGCTGTTTCCAGCACTTTGCTATTGTATATAGTGCTGCTATGAATATAGGGATGCATAAGTTCTTTTGAATTGGTGTTTCAGGATTCTTAGGGTATATTTCCAGCAGTGGAATCACTAGATCAAAAGGCAGTTCCATTTTTAGTTTTTTGAGGAAATTCCATACTGTTTTCCACAATGGCTGCACCAGTCTGCATTCCCACCACCAGTGCACTAGGGCTCCCTTTTCTCCACATCCTCACCAGTGCTTGTTTCAAAAACAGTTTTTGAACTGGTCAATTTTGATGACTTTTAGAGCTTCTGCCATTTTTTGTTTTACCTTTTCCACATTGGCAAAATGTGTCCCTTTGAGAACTTTTTTCATTGGGGGAAACAAAAAAATGTTGCTTGGGGCAAGATCAGGTCAATAGGGAGGGTGGGGCATGTGGGTCATGCCATTTTTGGTCAAAAACTTCTGAACACTCAGCACGGTGTGGGCAGGTGTGATTTAAAAATCATCCATCATGAAATGGGCAAATGCATTGAAGGGTCTTCAAAAAAATTCACTGAAGCCAAACGCAGCCTCTCACAACAATGCCAGCTGGTACACTGATATAGATGGGTTCCTAGAACACTCACCAAGTGGGGGGAGTCTGTACTCCACGGGGTCCAATCATTAGAAGATAATTCCAGTTTCTTGGGTCTCCCCTTTATATATTCATCAGGGATATTGACCTATAATTCTCTATTTTTTGGAGTATCTTTCTCTGGTTTTGGTATCAGGGTAATGCTGGCCTTGTAAAATGAGTTTGGGAGCCTTCTCTTCTCTTTAATTTTTGGAATAGTTTGAGAAGGAGAGGTGTCAATTCTTCTTCTAGTGTTTGGTAAAATTCACCTGTGAAGCCACTGGCCCAGGATTTTCCTTTGTTGGGAGCTTTTGATTACTGATTTGATTTTGTTAGTAGTTATGAGTCTGTTCAGATTTTCTGTTTCTTACTGATTCAGTCTTGGAAGATTGCATGTTTTTAGGAATTGGACCATTTCTTCCAGGTTGTCCAACTTGTTGGCATATAATTATATTTTCTTATAATTCTTTGTATTTCTGTGGTCTCAGCTGTCACTCCTCTTTCATTTCTGTATCTATTTATTTGGCTCCTCCCCCCCCTTTCTCTCTCTCTTTTTTGAGAAGTCTGGTTAAAGGTTTATCAATTTTGTTTATTTTTTCAAGGAAACTGCTCTTGGTTTCATTCATCTTTTCTGCTGTTTTATAAGACTCTATTTCTTTTTTTAAAGTATATTTTATTGATTATGCTATTACAGTTGTCCCATTTTTTTCTCCACTTTATCCCCCTCACCCTGCACCCTTCCTCCCACCAGCATTACCCGCTTAGTTCATGTCCGTGGGTCATACATGTAAGTTCTTCGGCTTCTCCATTTCCTACACTATTCTAAACCTCCCCGTCTATTTTGTACCTACTATTTATGCTTCTTATTCCCTGTACCTTTTCCCCCATTCTCCCCCTGCTCCCTCCCTGCTGATAACCCTCCATGTGATCTCCATTTCTGTGATTATTCCTGTTCTTGTCGTTCACTTAGTTTGTTATTGCATTTTAGGTTCATTTGTTGATAGTTGTGAGTTTGTTGTCATTTTACTTCATAGTTTTGATCATCTTCTTTTTCTTAGATAAGTCCCTTTAACATTTCATATAATAAGGACTTGGTGATGATGAGCTACTTTAACTTTACTATATCTGGGAAGCACTTTATCTGCTCTTCCATTCTAAATGATAGCTTTGCTGGATAGAGTAGTTGGATGTAGGTCTTTGCCTTCCATGATTTTGAATACTTCTTTCGGGCCCCTTCTTAGCTGTAAGGTCTCTTTTGAGAAATCAGCTGATGAGTCTCATAGAAACTCCTTTGTAGGTAACTGTCTCCTTTCCTCTTGCTGCCTTTAAGATTCTCTCCTTATCTTTAATCTTGGGTAATGTAATTATGATGTGCCTTGGGGTGTGCTTCCTTGGGTCCAACTTTTTCGGGACTCTCTGAGCTTCCTGGACTTCCTAGAAGTCTATTTCCTTTGCCAGATTGGGGAAGTTCTCCTTCATTATTTTCTCAAATAAGTTTTCAATTTCTTGCTCTTCATCTCCTCCTCTTGGCACCTGTATGATTTGGATGTTGGAATGTTTAAAGTCCCAGAGGTTCCTAAGCCTTTCCTCATTTTTTTGAATTGTTTCCTCATTCTGTTCTGGTTGAATGTTTATTTCTTCCTTCTGTTCCAAATTGTTGATTTGAGTCCCAGTTTCCTTCCCTTCACCGTTGGTTCCCTGTGTATTTTTCTTTATTTCAGTTTGTATAGCCTTCACTTCTTCCTCTGTTTTTCACCTGCACTCAATCATTTCTCTGAGCATCCTGATTACCAGATTTTTGAACTCTGTATCTGATAGGTTAGCTATCTCCTCGTCGCTTAGTTCTTTTTCTGGAGTTTTGATCTGTTCTTTCATTTGGACCATATTTCTTCAGCTCTGTGCACCTGTTACGTTGTAAGTGGTGGAGCTTTAGGTATTCACCAGGGTGGGGCAACCCACCTCACTGCTGTTGTGGCACTGTATGAGGGGGAGGGGTCTGAAAGGGAACAATGCCACTTGCTCGACTCTCGCCCCACTTTCAGTCACTTCCCCTGCTACCCACAAGCAAATTACGCCCTTCTGGTGCTGATTCCCATGTGGGTGGGTTTGTGTACATTCTAGGACCCTGTGGGTCTCTCCAACAAACTTTTCTGTGAGGCTGGGAGATTCTTCCGCTGCTGCAACTCCCACAGGTTTTTACAGCCAGAGGTTTTGAGGCTTTAGTTTCCCATGCTGGAATCCTGGCTTGCATGGTTTGTCTTGCTCCCCAGTTGGTCCTCCCAGTTTATCTGCCCATGAATGTGGCACCCAGTCCACCAGCTGCCTCCTTGCTGCACATCTACTCCACCCTGGCTGCCCATCTTTGCCCCTCCTACCAGTCTGGATGAATGTTTCTTCTTTAACTCCTTCATTGTCGGACTTCCATACAGTTCAATTTTCTGGCAGTTCTGGTTGTTTTTGTCTTTAAATTTGTTGTCTTTCTTTTGGTTTGTGTGAGGACGTGAAGCGTATCTACCCACGCCTTCATCTTGGCTGGACTAGACTCTTTTATTTCCACTCTGATCTTTATTATTTCCTTACTTCTACTCATTTTGGGTTTTATTCTTTTTCCAGTTACTTTGTGTAAGATTCCATTGGTTAAGATTTTTTTTTAAATTTTGAGGTAGGCCTGTATTGCTATAAATTTCTCTCCTAAAACTGCTTTTGCTATGTTCCACAGATTTGGGGTCATTGTGTTTTCATTTTCATTTGTCTCAAGGTATCTTCTGATTTCTTCCTTGATCTTGTTGTTAAGCATTAATTGTTTAATAACAAATTTAGCTTCCATGTATTCGTGTTTTTCAGGAGTTTTTTTGGTAATTGGTTTCTAGTTTCATATCTTTTTCATCAGAGAAGACATCTGATATGATTTAAATCTTCTTAAATTTATTAAGACTTGTTTTTTGGCCTAATACTTGGTCTGTCATGGAACATGTTCCATGAGCACTTGAGAAGAATGTGTGCTTTTGAATGAAATGTCCCCAGAAAGAGCTGAGAGTTGTCCCAACCTTTATCCCTCCAGCTCTCACCTTGAGATTGGTCAATTTAGTTCCTCCTTACATGTCTCTGATGCTTTTTGAGCTGCTGCCCCTGTGCTGGAGCTTAGAGCACGTGACTTTGTGAATGAGTAAATGAGTCTGTGCTTTGGTCATTTAAGAGCAGCCCTCTGGTCTCTAGCAGCCCTTTGTTTCTCTTGGGCACAATCCCTGCTGGCTTTCACTGCCAGATGTTACGGGACTTCTCTTCCCAACACTGATGCCCTGGGCTGGAAAGCCAGGTGTGGGGCTGGGACCCCTCCCTCCTTAGTGGTAACCTTCGCAACTGAGAAAATCTTCCTGATTCTTCACAGCCACACATGGGTATGGGAACTGCTGGTTCTTCATTTCCTCCCTTCCTACCAGTCTCTTTGTGGCTTCTTTATATCTTTAGTTATGGGAATTCTGTTCGGCTAGTCTTCAGGTAGTTCTCAATGATGGTTGTTTTCAAATTGAGTTGTAAATTTGATGTGGTCATGGGAGGAAGCAATCATAACCTCTTCCTACTTCACCATTCTTACCAGAAGGATTTTTTCTTCTTATTATTTTTACTGTTATGTTATATTACAGAGACTGAGGAAACCTTGCCTTAAATTTGTTGACCAGGATATGTAAGAGAAAAAACTAAGTTGAAGGCTTATTCTTGGTTTTGTGTTTGATTTGATTCTCACATCCAGAATCAACACGTATGGCCCTTCTTCTCTTTAGCAGAGCCATTTAATATGGCTTATGGATATGCAGTAGTAGGCCTGTAGCCTGCTTCATACTTAGGGTAAGGCTGCCAATTGCTCAGCATAATGAAGAGGAATATTTCCATGTGCGAAGGAAGCTGGACTAGAGGGAGGAAAGAAGCAGGCAGCCCACAGTCCAACAGCAGGACAGAAGGCCAGGTCTGAGCCAAAAATAGACCTGTGAGCATTTCATTGTGCTGGGTTGACCCAGGGTTTTTAAGAACAGTATCTAATATTTGGTTTTAAATTTTTTTATTGTTGCTGTCTTGACGTGTGCCAAAGATTGCCTCTGTTAACCCTGCACCTTCATTAATAAGGGAACAGTGTGTGCTGTCCTAGTTTGGGAGGTTGGTCACATGCTGGGGAGTTAAAATAGGGGTCGGTGAAAGGACAGCCACTTTGCATGCATCCACCCTCTGAGGTTGTCATGGTTGACAGCATTAAATCAAAGGAGGCTATTAGCTGGGGCTTAGGGTGGGAAAGGAATAGAAGCTTAGAGCTGAGCTGAAATCAGTGGGTGGTAGGCAGGTGATATTGGAGAAATAAGTTGCACAATGAACTGACCCAGGGACAGACAAGAAATAAATTTCTGGCCCACCAGATATTTTTGAAGAAGATGTTACTTCAAAGGGAAACACAGTTGGGGAGTTTCTGTGTGTGCAGGATATGATCGGATTGAGTATGGCTTTTGAAGCAGGGCAAGATGACAAATCTTGCTGTGACAGATAACAAACAGAGATTCAACAGATTTATTTCACATATTTTGATCAAAAACAGGTGCATGCAGCCAAGTCATAAAAGGGCAGTGAAAAAATGCAGTGGGCTGGTAACTGCAAAGGTCCTTTGCTTAGACTTCCTCTGCCTTCTCTAAGTCTCCTCTCTCCTCTCCTGCATTGTCACTTCCTTTCTTTGTGGCTGACTCCTGTAAGCAGACACATACACTCTGGTGTAGTGGGCAGCCCCCAGAATGGCTTCCAAACAGCCCCGTCTCCTGTATTCACACCCTTATTATTCATACCCTCCCCTTTCCTGTTAGCTGGGATTAGTGTCAGGTTTCTAGCAAACAGAAAAGGTGACAGAGGTGATGGCCTATTCCAATATCAGGTTATGAAGGGATTCTGTCTTTTTTTTCAGGAGTCTCTTTTTTTTTTTTTTTAAAGATTTTATTTATTTTTAGAGAGAGGGGAAGGGAGGGAGAAAGAGGAGAGTGTGAGAGGCAATCCATTGCCTCTCGCACTCCCCTAATCAGCGATCTGGCCTGCAATCCCAGGCCTGTGCCCTGACTGGTAATTGAACTGGCAACCTTTCGGTTCATTTGCAGGCCGGCACTCAATCCACTGAGCCACACCAGTCAGGGCAAGAGGTTCTGTCTTGAACCTTCTCTCTAGCTCTCTTGCTCTGAGGGAGCTGGCTGCCATGTTGTGAACTACCCCATGGCCCTGTGGCGTGGCCTCCAGAAGTAGCCAACAAGGAACTGAAGTCCTCAATCTAACAGGTCATACACCACCATATGAGTGAGCTGGGAAGTTCATCTTCCCCTGGTCAAACCTTTGTATGAGACCACAGTTCTGGCTAGCACCCCAACTGAAACCTCCTGAGACAGCTTAAGCCAGGTATCCCACTAAGCCAGACTTGAGATTTCTGAACCACAGAAACTGTGAAATAACAATTTTTTGTTGTTTTAAGCCACTAAGTTTTGGAATAATTTGTTATGCAGAAACAGATAATACATTTTGTGTCCCCTACCAGTGAAGGAGGATGGCGCCTAAGATTGGTCTGGAGGGGGCCTGGACTGACTGGAGCTGGAGTTGGGGAAGGTACTATTCTTCCTGGGTGTCCTGTGCTCCACTTGGGGCACATATGAGCTAGTGCTAGAAATCTTTGTAATAAAAATATTTTATTAGCCCTGGCTGGTGTGGCTCAGTGGGTTGGGTGTCATCCCATGAATGAAAAGGTCACTGGTTCGATTCGTGGTTGGGGTACGTGCATGAGTTGCCGGCCAGGTCCCTGGTTGGGGGTGTGCAAGAGGCAACCATCAATGTTTCTCTTGCACATCGATGTTTCTCTCCTTCTTGTTCTCCTTCCCTCCCCCACCCTCTAAAAAATTAAATAAAATTAAAAGAAAACTGAAAGTATTGTATTATATAGACTTGAAGTAATAACAATATAAACATTCACGTACCCACAATTTCATTCAGCATTTTTATTAAATATTTAATCCATATGGAAGAATATGTACATAACCGTATATTACAGTTTGAAGACTAACAATACAAGGATACCCATTTAAGAAAAAAACCCCACATTATTGTTACTTTTGAAATTCCCTGAGTAGCCCTTCCTATTCTTGCTCTGTCTCTTAAAAATAACCAATATTCTGAATTTTGTATTTATTATTCCATTGATTCTCTTTATAAACCTGTTTGCATAATATAGTAGCCACTAGGCACAGGTGACAATTTAAGTTTAAATTTAAATAAAATAAAAATTCAGTTCCTCAGTCACGTTAGCCATATTTTAAGTGTTCAGTAGCCACATGTAGCTAATGGTTATCATACTGAACAGCAAAGTTATGGACTATTTGCATCACTGTAGAGAGTTCTATGGGATAGCACTGCTAAATAATATATTGTTTAGTTTTGCATGTTTTTGAAATTTATAAAATTGAATTATGCAATGACTTTTGCAGCTAACTTTGTTTAATTCAGTATTAGGTTCTTGACATTCATTCATGTAGTTATCTATGGTTAGTTAACTATAATTTTTTATCACTATTTTTTTACCACACACGTTGTATATAAATGCCACAACATATTCATCTACATCAGAATTATTAATGGATGTTTGAATTGTTTTCAGATTTTTGCTATTACAATTATTACTGTTATGCATATAAGCATTAGTTCAGTCCCAGGTTGGGACCACTGATGCATAGAGAATACACACTATCACGTTCTCTAAATAATGCTAAATTGTTTTCCAAAATATTGCACCAACCAGCAGCACATAAATGTTCCCATTGTTCACATTATCACCAACACTTGTTAATTTTTTTACCGATCTTGTGGGTACAAATTGAGAAATGCAGGTCTCTCAACCTGCATTTCTCTGATTTTTGCGTCTGAGTATTTGAATATATTTTCGTATATTTAGGGGATATTCATTTAGGGGACATCTCATATTAAGTATTTATTCAGGTCTTTTGTTTATCTTCATCTTACTGATTTCATTAACTGGCAGGCACTAACCTTTTTACTGTCTCCATAGTTTTGACTTTTCTAGAATGTCATATAATTGGAATCACACAGTATGTAGCCTTTTTAGATTGGCTTCTTTCACTTACTAATATGCCTTCAACATTCTTCTTTATATTTTCTTGTTTTCGTGGTTTGATAGTTCATTTATTTTTGGTGCTCAATACCCTTCCATTGTCTGGATGTACCACAATTTATTTATATATTCACGTATTGAAGGACATCTTGGTTGCTTCCAAGTTTGGGAAGTATGAACAAAGCTGCTATAAACATCCACGTGTAGGTTTTTTTGTGAACATAAGCTTTCACTTTTGGGCAAATACCAAGGAGCATAACTGGTATCACACATTAAGAGTGTTATTTTGTAAGAAACCAACAAACCGTCTTCCAAAGTGGCTGTACCATTTTGCGTCCCACCTAGCAGTGGGTGAGCATTCCTGTCGCCCCACATCCTAGCCAGCCAGTATTTGGTATTATCTATTTTCTGGATTTTGGCTATTCTAATAGGTGTGTAGTAGTGGTATCTCATTTTAATTTGCATTTTTCTGATGACATATGATGTGGAGCATCTTTTTATGTGTGTATCTACCATTCTTTAGTGAGATATCTGTTAAAATCTTTGGCCCATTTTTAATTGGGTTGTGTTCTTATTATTGAGTTTTAAGAGTTGTATATTTTGGATAATAGCCCTTTATCAGTTATGCCTTTCACACTGAGTAAAATATTTTCACTCAGTCGGTGGTTTGTCTTTTCATTGTGTCCCCACTGTCTTTTGCAGAACAGAAATTTTTAATTTTAATTAAGTCCGGTTTATCAACTCTTTCATGGATCATACCTTTTGTGTCGCATCTAAAAAAGTATCGCCAGACCCAAGGCCATGCAGATTTTCTCCTACGTCATCATCTAAGAGTTCTGTACTTTTGTGTTGTACCTTTAGGTTTGTAATCCATTTTGGAGTAATTTTTGCGAAGCATGTAAGGTGTGTCTAAATTCACTTTCTCCTGAGGACGTCTAATTGTTACAGCTCTATTTGTTGAAAGGACTCTCCATTGCATTACCTTTATTCCTTTGTTGAAGGTTAGTTGACTATATTTACGTGGGTCCATTTCTGGACTCTCTATTCTCTCATTGATCTGTTTGTCTGCTCATTCACCAATACTGCCCTGTCTCGATACTGTGGCTTTAGAGTATGTCTTGAAGTCTGGTATTCAGTCCTCCAGTTTGGTTCCTTTCCTTCAGTATTGTGCTGTCTATTCTGGATCTTTTTCTTCCCTGTATGACTTTTAAAATGAATTTACTGATATCCATAAAAATAGCTTGCTGGGATTTTGTTGGGCTTGTACTAAATCTGTAGACCAGGTTGGGAAGAACTGCCATCTTGACAATATTGTCTTTCTATGTACATTAACATGGAATACCTATCCATTTATATAGTTCTTTTATTTTTTATCAGAGTTTTATAGTTTTCCTCATATACATGTTATACATATTATGTTAGATTTATAACTTAAGTATTTTATTTTGGGGGGGCGATACAAATGTAAAATGGTATTGTGTTTAAAACTTTAAATTGTAAGTCTTCATTGCTGATATATATGAAAGCAACTGACTTTTTAGAATATATATATATATATATATATTTTTTTTTCCATCACCATTTATCCCCCCCATAGTCCCGTCACCTCCCCCAAAACTCCCTTCTCCCTGCAGTCACCACATTGTTGTCTGTGTTCATGAGTTCTTTCTTTTCTTTTTTGTTCAATCCCTTCCCCAAAGCAGTTGACTTTTGTATACTATCCTTGTATCCTGCAACTCTCCTGTAATCACATATTAGCTCTAGGAGTTTCTTGGTAGAATATTTTGAATTTTCAACAGACTTTCATGTCATCTGTGAACGATGACAATTTTATTTCTTCCTTTTCAGTCTGTATACCTTTTACTTCCTTTTCTTATTGCATTAGCTAGTACTTACAGTATGATCAGTATGATGTTGAAAAAAGCGGTGATCTTTCCCTTGTCCTGATTTTAGTGGGAAAGCTTTGAGTTTCTCACCAGTATCTATGATGTTAGTTGTAAGGTTTGTTTTTTTTAATATTATCAAGTTGAGGAAGTTCCCTTCTATTCCTTGTTTACTGATAGTATGCTGTCATACATATTTGACAAGTGCTTTTTATGCATCTATTTATGTGATTGTGTGATTTTTCTTCTTTAGCCTGTTGTGATGGGTTACATTGACTTTCCAATGTTGTATAATCCTGGGATAAATCCCATTTGGTCATGGTGTATAATAATTTTTAATATTGTTGGATTTTATTTGCTAATATTTTTTTGAGGATTTTGCATTTTGTTCATGAGAGATACTGCTCTGTAGTTTTCTTTTCCTGTAATATCTTTGTCTGGTTTTAGGTACCCCTAGCCTCATAGAATTAACTAGGAAATATTCCTTCTGTTTATACTTTCCGAAAGAAATGGTAGAGAATTGGTATAATTTCTTCCTTAAATATTTGGTAGAATTCACCAGAACACCCATCTGGGCCTGGTGATTTATGTTTTAGAAAATCATTCATTATCAGTTCATTTTCTTTAATAGATACAGGTCTATTCAAATTGTCTGTTTCTTCTTGTGTAAGTTTTGTCAGATTGCATCTTTCAAGGAATTGGTCTACTTCATCTAAATGATTTAATTTGTTGGCATGGAGTTGTTCAAAATATTCGTTTATTATTTTAATGTCTGTGGGATCTGTCATGATGTCCCCTCTTTTAGTTCTAATATTAGTTTATGTCCTCTTTTTTTCTTAGCCTGGTTAGAGAATTAACAATTTTATTAATTTTTTCAAAGAACCAGCTTTTGGTTTCATTGGTTTTCTTGATTGATTTCCTGTTTTCAATTTCATTGATTTCTGCTCTAATTTTTATTATTTATTTTCTTCTATTTACTTCACTTCTGATGAATAGAAATTCTTAATTTTAACATAACTGAATCTAGCAATGTTTCCCTTTGGTACTTTTTGTGACTTGTTAAGGATGTATTTTTTGTGACTTGTTTAAGACACTCTTAACTAAGCTTATCTTCTAAAGATTTTAGTTTTTATCTTTCATATTTAAGTTTTCCATCTGCCTGGAATTGATTTTTGTATGTGGTGTGAGATAGGAATCCAATTTCCTTTTCCGCCCCCATGTAAATAATCAACAGTTCCAGCATCATTTAGTTTTTAAACTTTTTTGTGTGAAAAATGTTAATATACAAAATAGAATAAAATAATAAATCCCATGTACCCATCACACAGCTTTGCAATTATCATTTCATGATTAATCTTGCTATATTTATATACCTATTTACTTTTTCCCCACTCCCAAAATTATTTGAAGTAAATTCCAAGAATTATATAATTTTATCTATAAACATTTAAATATTTATTTCAAAATATAATGTATCCTCAAACATAATTGCAACACTATTATCACACTTAAAATATGAATTATGACTCTTTAATGGCAATTCATTAAATGAAGCCAGCATTACCCTGATACCAAAAACAGACAAGAATATTATAAGAACAGAAAACTGCAGACCAATATTCCCCATAAACAGAGACAAAAAATCTTCCACAAAATGTTAGCAGATCGAGTCCAGATTTATACTTAAAAACCATATCATGATCAAGTGGCAGTTGCCCTGAGAATGGAAGACTGGTTCAACATTAGAAAATCAATTAAGAAAATCTACCATATAATCAAACTAATGAAGAAAAGCCACATGATCATATCCATGGATGCAGAAAAAAAATTCAACAAAGCTCAACATCTATCTTTGATTTAAAAAAAAAATCTCATGCCCTGGCTGGTGTGGCTCAGTGGATTGAGTGCTGGCTTGCAAGCTGAAAGGTCACTGGTTCAATTCCCAGTCAGAGCACACACCTGGGTCGTGGGCCAGGTCCCCAGCTGAGGGTGTGCGAGAGGCAACTGATCAATGTATCTCTCTCTAGCATGTTGATGTTTCTCTCCCTCTCTTTCTCCCTCCCTTACCCTCTCCCTAAAAATAAATCTTTAAAGAAACTCTTAAACTAAGAAGGAAACTCCTCTAAACTGAGATATTCTACAAAAAACCCCCCAAAAAACAAAAAACAACACACACACACACACAACAAAAACAAACAACCGCCCCCAAATATTATACTTAATGTAATTATACTTAATGAGTGGTTTGCCCTTAAGACTGGGAACATGTTAAGAAAGTCCACTCTTAACCAATCCTATTTAACATTGTATTAGAAATCCTAGGCAGTACAATAAAGCAAGATAAATGAAAGGCATACCCATATTTTTATAAGATTTTTATTCATTCTAAGAAGGGATGGAGAAGAAGGATGGAAACATCGATGTGAGAGATACATCAATCCACCTATCAGTTGCCTCTTGCTCGTGCCCCAACGAGGGACCAAACCTGCAACCTAGCCATGTGCCCTGACCAGGAGTCAACCAGCTGCTGCCTTACGCTTTGTGGGATGACACCCAACCGAGTCACACTGGTCAGCATGAAAGAAATACATATTTTGACGAAAAAGATAAAATGGCCTCTACTTAGAGTTAGCTACGTAGAAAAACCAAAAATATCTACAAAAAATCCTAGAAGTAAGTGAATTTGTTAAGATCACAGAACACAAAAAACCCTCCTAGAACTAGGTGAATTTAATAAGATTGCCAGGAACAACTGGAAACTGAAATGTAAACATTTAGGTTTAAGCCCTGGCTGGCTTGGCCCAGTGGATTGAGAGTGCTGGCCTGTGAACCCAAAGGTTGTTGGTTCGATTCCCAGTCAGGGCACATGCCTCGGTTGCGGGTCAGGTCCCCAGTTGGGGGCGTGTGAAAGGCAACCAGTCGATGAATGTCTTGCACATCGATGTTTCTCTCCCTCTCTCTCACCCTCCCCTTCCCTCTCTAGAAATAAAATGTTTAAAAATGTACGTTTAGGAAAAAAGAGAAAGTAGTAATTAGGTATAATCTAACAAAATACGTGCATAGTCTCTATGCCAAAAACAATGAAATACTGAAGAAAAAAGTCAAAGACCTAAATAAATGGAAAATATCTTGTGTTTATGGATTGGAAGCCTCAGTATTTTTAAGATGTCAATTCCCCAGTTGCTCTCTATTTAGATTTAACACAACCTCAATCAAAATCCCAGCAGGATCTTTCTTTCATTTTTTTGTAGATACAGACAAGCTGATTCTAAAATTTGTATAGAAAGGCAGAAACTAAAATAGCCAATACAATTTTGGGGGAAAATTAAACTTGAAGATTTCAAATTACCTGATTTCAAGGTGTCCTATAAAGCCACAGTAAATGGAGGTGGTGTGGTTTTTGGTGAAAGGATAGACACACAGAGATCAACAGAATCTGTTTGAAACCAGTCCTTTGAAAATTTGGTGAGATAAACACTTTTATGTGTTTGAAAAGAAATATTTCTAGTTGTGTATTCTACATCGAATTTCATTATAAGGTGTACATTTTTCATGTTACATATCTCTGACATCAGTATGCATCTGGCCATCCACGGCATGCCTCGCTTTAACTGGCAGCGTTTTTTTCTTGGTGGTACTTGAGGTAACCGTGTGCCTTACAATCAATGGTTGCTTACAGTGATGAAATTCCTTAGATTAGGTCAAGTTTTTCATTGTTCAGATCTGTCTTTAATCATTATTTTCTTGCTTTTTGTATCCATTATGAGAAATATTAAACTGCTGAGACTGAGAATTTTTCATTTTATTTCTGCATTTTGCTTAACATCCTGACCCTGTATTATCAGGCGTACTAAAGTTTAGATGTTTCGTCTCCCAGGTGAATTGCATCTTTTATTATTTATAGTGATGTCTTTGTCCCAAGTGTTGTGTTTAGTATAGTTTTGTTCAATATAAACATGGCTGTATCAGCGCTTCCCTTCGGCTAGTATTTGGTACACCTCCCATGCTTTTATTTTCAGACTTGCTATAGCTGCCTCTTTTTTGTTTACTCCTCATAGACAACGTACATAGCTGGACTGTTTCCTAATTTGACATGATAATCTTTGATATTTGACTCAAAAGCCAGGTGCTTTTACATTTATTTTGATTACTGGTACATTTCTACCATTTTATTTTGGGTCATTTGTCCTACCTGTTTCTTTTCTTACCTTTCTTGTCTTCTTTTGGATTGCGGAGTGTTTTTATTGAGCATATAGAATTCTGGATGTTTTACTAAGAAAAGTAGAGGGCTCTTTTGTTCTATTTGTCACTTTACCGTGTAGTTTGAGCTTGTGAATGACCGCGTCTCATGTTTACCTGGTATCTCTCACTGAGCACAGTGCTTTGTGCATAGGTAACCTCAGATACTGTATGTGAGTACTTATTTAGGATGGCAGTGGGTAGGGGGCAAAGAAGTGATATGGTCTTTTTTTCTTTTCCTTTTTGAAATTCATTGTTAGAAAGTCTAAGTCAGTTTTTGTTTAGTGTTTTGTAAACTTAGCCTGAATGTTATTTGCCCAGTGTTTGCTGAATTAAAATATTTTGGCAAGCACTTTTTCCAGGCATGACATTAAATTCTAAAAGTTGCCCCCTCCCCCAAAAAGAAGTTTCATGCTCAGTTTTATTCCTAAAATAAAATATTAAATCACCATAGCTAAAATTGTGTGTTCTTTGATCTGACTGGCCTTTCATTCCCGGCAGGGCTGTTCAACCCGTGGCCCATGGGCCGCATGCAGCCCAGGATGGCTATGAATGAGGCTCAACACAAAATCTTAAATTTACTTAAAACATTGATTTTCTTGTGATTACATGTCACAATGTATTTAATGTGTGGCCCAGAGATGCCAAAAGGTTGGACACTCCCGAGAGAATGGTATATTATTATAGGACCATTTATGAATTTCTTAAAGATACTATAATCTGATGTTTTACTTATGGACTCATGTGGTAAGTATAAAAATAAAAACAGTCCTGGCCGGTGTGGCTCAGTGGGTTGAGCATTGTCCCACAAAGTGAAAGGTCGCCAGCTCGATTCCCAGTCAAGGCACATGCCTGGGTTGTGGGCCAGGTCCTCTATTGGGGGTGAGAGGCAATCAATCAATGTATCTCTTGCACATTGATGTTTCTTTCCCTCTCTCTCTGCTTCCCTTCCTCCTCTATAAAAATAAATAAAATCTTTAAAGAATAAAAATAAAAACAAATAAAACGGACTGGAACCACTCTAATTCATTGTATTGGTTTCCTTTAGGGAGAGAAATAGCACTAAGAAGGGAAAGGTAGGGAGTTCATCTGTGCACTTTTCTTCAGAAAATGATCTGAATTAAAGATAAAATGTTCACACTTGTTAATTCTGGATGGTGGATATACAAGGATTTGATATGCTAACTTGTAGTTTTCTGTATTTATTTTTGTTTGTAAACTTCTGAGATTTTAAAATGGAGGTTGCCATCTAGTGGACATGTTTAAATAGAACTTTAAATATCATAATGGGTACATAAAGCTACAGCAGGTCTCTGAATAACTTTTCATTCAATACTGTCCTGTTATAATGGTGATGAGATGCTGTATGTCTTTAACTCTTGTTATCAATTAACCTACAGTAAAATTGGTTTCATTATACGTTGTTTTAAAGTCACAGAACCTATTGATGTTAAATGAGGACTTACTGTACAATGAAACAAAGCTTTTCACTCTTCAACATAGATAAGAAGGTACAATCTGGTAATTAAGACTACAAATTTTGGAGATGATCTGAACCCTTTTATTTACTGTGTGATCTTGGCAAATACCAAACCTCTGTATCTTAGTGAATTTGAACCCCAGACCCTCATTCATTTAAACATGGAACACTCCTGTGACCAGGTAAGTGCTGCCTAGACTGGGGGATGCAGAAGAGCACAGAAGAGGCAGTTACCCCTTAGAGTTTAATAAAGGAGTGTGTTTGGGGTGGAAGTGGGGGAGACACCACTATTTTAGGCTGAATGGTTAGAGATCAGATTTAAATCCCAGGTCCCTAGTTATTTTATTTTGAATTACATGCAAGGGTGTCCAACCTGCGGCCCAGGATGGCTATGAATGTGGCCCAACACAAAATTGTAAACTTCCTTAAAACACTGTGAGATTTCTTTTGTGTGATTACGTGTCTCAGTGTATTTAATGTGTGGCTCAAAACAACTCTTCTTCCGGTGTGGCCCAGAGATGCCAAAAGGTTGGACACCCCTCATTATAGTTTACATTTAATATTATTTTGTATTAGTTTCAGGAGTACAGCATAGTGGTTAGACAAGCATATACTTTACAAAGTGGCCCACCTAATATTTCCAGTACCCACCAGACACCATATACGTAGTCACAACAACATTATCAACTATATTCCCTATGCTGTACTTTACATCCCATGACTATTTTGTAACCACCAATTTGTAGTTAATCTTCGCCTTCTCACTGCCCCCCACTTCCTCCTCTCTGCAACCATCAGTCTGTTCCCTGTATTTATGAATCTGCTTCAATTTTATTTTGTTCTTTAGAATCCACATATAAGTGCAATCATACAGTAATTGTCTTCCTCTGACTGACTTACTTCACTTAACATAATACTCCCTTGGTCCATCCATGTTGTTGCAAATGGTTAAGATTTCTTTCTTTTTTAATAGCCAAATAATATTTTTAATACATTTTTTAAAAAAGGTTTTATTTTTAGAGAGGGAAAGGGAGAAAGAGGGAAACATCAATGTGTGGTTGCCTCTTATGTGCCCTCTACTGGGGACCTGGCCCCCAACCCAGGCATGTGCCCTGACTGGGAAAGGAACTAGCGACCCTTTGGTTCTCAGGCTGGCACTCAATCCACTGAGCCACACCAGCCGGGGTTAATGGCCAAATAATATTTCATTGTACGTAAGTACCAAAGCTTTTTTACCACTTGTCTATTGATGGGCATTTGGGTTACTTCCATATACTGGCTATTGTAAATAATGTTGCAATGAACATAGGGGTGCATATATTCTTTCAAATTAAATGTTTTGGGTTCCTTTGAATATATACCCAGAAGTGGAACTGCTAGGTCATAAGGCAGTTTCATTATTAACTTTTTGAGGACCTTTCCTACTGTTTTCCACAGTGACTGCACCAATCTGCATTCCCACCAACAGTTCACTAGGGTTCTCTTTTCTCCACACCCTCACCAGTGCTTGTTTGTTGATTTATTGGTGATAGCCATTCTGACAGGTGTGAGGTGATAGCTCGTTATGATTTCAATTTGCATTTCTCTGATGATTAGTGACAGTCTCTCTCCCTCTATGTCCATCAGTATTTGCTTTATGTATTCCGGTGCTCCTATGTTGGGAGCATAAAATGCTTACAAGGGTTATAACCTCTTGTTGGATTGCCAGATCTCTAGTTATTAATTCTCATATAACTAGGCAAGTACCAGTTTCACCAGGATGACATTAGTATCCAAGTTCCACAAGAGCTATAACGCCGCCTGGTTCATCATTCTTTTCCTAGTGATGTTTAGCATATAAAGGTCTTCAATAAATACATGGTGGGGCAAAAGGAGGCTTAGTTATTCATATGGAATATACAATTAATAAACAATAATACAGTCAACTGTTTCGCATACTCCCAACTGTAAACCTGCTTTTGCCCCATCCTGTATTTGCTGAATGATTACCATTACTTTAATACAGTTTCTGGTGCACTGTTAGTACTCAATAAATAGTAGTTATTAAGGAAATGGTATGACTATATATATTATATATACAGGTAACCCTGTATTGGTAACAGTTTAAATTGATACAGGGTGTGGCAAAAGTAGGTTTACAGTTGTTTGTATGGACTACTGAGTTAAAAAATAATACAAGAATACTTTGTTTTGTGACTTACAACTGTAAACCTGCTTTTTGCTCACCCCTGTATGTACATAACTTACCCATTAAAAAACTTTATGTATACTATTGATGTCAGCCAGCCACTATAGATAGCCTGTCGCTTTTGAGGAAAAAGATTTCAGACATGAAATGGCAAGGCCTTGATCTATGTTTGTTGCCAAACATTTCACTCTGATGAAAGGGGATGATCAGAATGTTTCTTTAAAAAAATTAATCTCCTTCAAGTGATCATCCCTTAAAGATTCCTGCTAAACTTTCCCTAGAGCAGGCTTCTGGTTTCTACAACCTTAATGTGTCCCTTCACTTTGCTTTATACTAAAAACAAGCAGTATTTATTAAAAGTGAGAACATATTTTGTATAAGAGTAAATAATGTTAGCTGATGACTGCAATTAGATTTGTATATACATTCACATTTTGTTTCCTTCGAATTAGTTATCAAGCCCTTGGTAGAATTTCACTGACTTTTCCTTCATTTATACCATCTTCTCTGGGAATGTGAACTGCTATTATGCCAACTAATTCCAAGCCCTACTACCTATTTTTATATCCTCCCTATGTCCACATATTTTTACTAGAGAAAAACAGGGTTTAGTCAGCAGCTTCAATATTATAATTGCTGAATGAATAAACAAATATAGTAAGACTTACGAAGCTCTAACGCATGCCCATTTTTCACGCTCTGGTCAATAAAATTAAAGGGATACTTTACACGCTCAAGATGTGTTCATGGGCAGTGTATTTCCATCAATATGCATAAATTAATAACCTGATAATTTATGTAAAGATAGTAAATTGAGCTAAGAAAGTAATGATTTCACTGGTCTAGTGAACTTCTGAAGTCTAATTCAGGTTTGGATGATAATCACCCTTAAAATTCCATAAACCTGACATTGGATTCAAGTTAGAAAAACACCTAGGAATAGTGCGCTATGCACTTACCAAACCCTCAGTGGCTTGCCCATGTCTGTGACGTACAGCGACTAGATAACTCGATACAGGGAGCAAGGCCCTGCAGCAGAAGTCTGCAGACAGTGGAGTTTACAAATATTTGTGGATGTCCAGCTGTTAAGGCACTAAGGACTAGACTATCTCTATTTTAGCCAAGCATGACATCTACCCAATATGTTATCTTTAAAAAAATAAAAAACCTCTTGATATAACCCCTTACCTCCTCCTACTCTTCAGGCTATGGGCCACTAGTTTAAGACTGGCTTTACAAAACAGTCGGTGATGTAAGTAATCCCACTGATGAGCAAATTTCTTTTCCTTCTTGTAAGTTGCTGCCGAGTGAACGGAGTCCCCATTTAAAAGACTCCATTCATGAAATATTTCATTAGGGTTAATCACAAATTTATCAATTGGATTAAGATTTCAATATAACAGGCTCACATGACCATGTCACAAACACTTATAGAATAAAAAAATCTCACTACCTTTAGCTTATTGTAATTGTTTGGTTTTTTTTTTAAAGATTTTTTAGAGGGAGAGGAATGGAGGGACAAAGGGGGAGATACATTACTGTGTGTGAGGAACATGGATCAGTCTCCTCTCACAGACCCCCAGCTGGAGCACCTGGACCACAAACCAGGCACATGCCCCAGCTGGGAATCACACTGCAACTTTTTTGGTTTGTAGGGATGACACTCAATCTACTGAGCCACACCTCTAAGGGCTGTAATTGGTTCTGAATGAATCAAAACACAAGCATATCCCCTCTGAAAACAGGTTATGTAGACCAGAATTGTAAATTTATCCTCATTTTAAAATTAGAAATGTGTTACACTTAGTATAATTAACAGAATGGCTATCAGGAAGCTTGTCATTTATATATCAAGCAATATATTTTACATTCAGCAAGCTTAATTTTATCAAACGTCCTTTAATTTCATAGACAACAATATGATACATATTGTATAAGAAGCACACAATTGTTTTGCAGTACAATTTCGAAGTGTATAGAAATTGGAATACAGAAGTTAAATACTGGTGTACTGACAGCATTTGTGAACTTTGAAAAAACTGCATACAAAACTTAGAATCCAGGTATAAGCCAATCTGAAACTTTACTTCCCATCATACAAAAATGATACTTTGAGATGCAAAATATCTTTTTTACTAAACAAACTATATAAACATTTAAAATTATCATTAAAAACTCAACTTTAGAATTTATAAAGATTAGCTATAAAAATATATTGGCAGTCACTTTTATAAATGTACCATTCACTACGTTACAAAATAGTCTCTAACATAAAATTGCTTTAATAACTACTATTTTAGAATCTGATAAACCTTACATTAAATCGATTATAAAATCCTCTTGGAAAACTTTGGTATGCATCTTCAGAAGATTTTTTAAAAATACTCTTATATCACCTCAAGGGCCTGTAAACATTCCATTCTATTAAAGCACAACAGAGTAAGTAATGTATATTCAACTGCATAATAGATTCAAAAAACAATTTGTTATATATGTGTAGAAAATCAGCATTCCCAGAATAACCCAAAAACAAACTATTTAAAAGTATCAAACTTTTAAACAGCTCTCTTTTCCATTCTGATAAGAAAATGTTACAAAAACATCACAACCCCATTCTTGTACCTTAGATGCTTATTAGGACAAGACCTCAAAAACTGTTTAACCCAGTCTTGAAAACCCTCAAGTCCAATAAACAAACTTAAACACCCATTTAAAAGATTTGACAATAGAACAAGTATACATAATCAGAACACATAATTATTTATATTTAGTTATGTATTATTTTTCATATTTGTAATTGAGATTTTATTGGCAGAAATAAAATACACACGTGCACACAATTGAAAAAAAATTTTAGGAAATAGTAAGAAATGCAAACCTATAGGATAAACTGATTTATTTTTAAAAATTTACCAAATTTCATTTTATCTGCCATTTTTGGATTATTGACAACTACTGTTATTTAGAAAATTCAAATCGGTGAAAGTTCATTTCCTGCTTGAGTGTGTTTATAATTCTTACAGAGCTTCCAGTTGTGCCAGTATCTTCCTTGAGATCACTTTCCACTCTATCCTGTCACCAGATCTCTTGCATAAGACATTTATCTTTGAGTTGCAAAAGCCTAAATAAAAGCTTCAGTTTTGACCTTTTAATTTATAAAACTCTACTAAAAAGAAAAAATCCATCTAATTTTTAGGTAAGTCCACAAAGTATTTTCTTTCTTAAGAATCAAACACTTTTATGGGAATAAAGATCCTTCAAAGTTTTTAACTCTTCTATTAGAGTTTTATTTTGATTTTCCAGGACTGCAACTCGATTCTCCAGGCATTTCACATATTCTTTCTTCTTTCTGCGACATTCTCGAGCAGCTTCTCTAAATATGAGCATTAAAAACCAATGTTAGGAAAAATTCACCTTCTTTAAATGGTAAATGCACTTTAGCAATTTTACCTGCTCATCTTTGTTTTTCATTAAAAAATTAATGACTTTATATATAGTGAAATATATAATGGATCTTAAATGTAGATTTCAATTAGTTTTGGCAAATTCATACCTTATAACCCACATTAGACACAGAAAATTTTTACTGTCCCAGAAAGTTCTCTCATGCTCATTCCCAGTCAATCCTCTTCCCTAGCAACTACTGCCTGATTTTATCACCATAAATGAAGTTTTTCCTAATCTAGAACTTCAAACAACAGCTATACAATGTGTACTCTTGTGTGTGGTCTCCTTTCATTCAGTATATTTTTGAGGCTCATTCGTGCTGCTGTGCGCTGGTTGGTTCCTTTAAATTCTGGGGCATGTCCCACTGTATGAATGTCACCACAATCTGCCGATCCGCTGTCTCGGGCTTTTACTGGCTTTAAGCTGCTGTGCCTGTTCTTGCGCTAGTCTCTTTGGGGACATATGTCCTGTTTCTCTTGGATAAATACCAAGCAGTGAAATTTATGGGTCCTCTGCTTAATTTCTGACCCACAGATTCTTTAAGTTAATTTTAATTTTTATTCTTTAATTTTCTCAAATTTTATTGTAGTAAGTTCGAAAAGTGCTTGATACTCAGTTTTGTACATATTCTCTTAAAATATTTCTTTGAAGTCACATACAAGTTTTATACATGTATAGATAGAAAAAATTATTTTGAGTACACTATGTACTGTAGATATTATCTAAACTTGTTTTACACATACTGTCTCTATGTTAGTACATAAATTTTTGCCATGTGGGCATTCTGTTGTTAATTTTCATTTCCCTAGTTCTTAGTGAGATGAGCATTTTTCAGAAATTGTTACTGGTCTTTTGGATCTGCTTTTTATGTAAATTGTCTATTTATACGCTTTGTCCCTTCAAACCTTTTGGCCATTTTACAATGAGAAATTATCAGAAAGATAAACAGCTTGGGAACTTTCTGTGCATTTATACATACTGTATTAATCCTTTGACTGGTTTTACATTATTTTGTAATCATTTGACTGCTCATAATTTTAAATCTTGTGTCATAAATGCTCTTTAGTCTTTTAATTTAGGCTTAAATTAAAATGCCATGTACTATGTTTCTAAAATTTTATCTCAGAAATTTTGCTTTATTTTCACAATTTAGTCTTTAATCCAGCTGGAATTATTTCTGTTCCTGGTATAAAAATATAGAAATCCAATGTGATTTTTCTTCCAAATGTGGAGTTGTGTGTCTTTTATTAAATAAGCCTTCCTTCACAAGTGTTCTTAACTAGCACAACGAGCTATTTCTGGCCTTTCTATGCTATTTGCTAATGTTCCTGACCCTTCGGTGACACCAAGTTTTGATTATAAGTGGCTTTAGGGCACGTTTCAATGTCTATATAGACAAAGTAACCTCTTTCTGTTCTTGACAATTCTTGAATACTTATTTCTTACATGTAAACTTTTTGCTTACTGTCTCTATAAAAATCAACAAAGATTCTAATTTGAATACCATTAAATTCATGTAATTTCTGGAAGAATATATTTATTAATTGTCTCATCAAAGAACATAGTATTTTCTATTTAGGTACTATTTTATCTCTCAATAGGATTTTTAAAATGTGGATTCTATGACTTTCCTGTTAAATTTACTAAGTATTTTATGACTTTTGTCACTAATCTGAATGTAATATTACTTCCCATTATTATTTTCAAGATGGTAATTCATAGTTAAAAAGAAAAAAACCTTACTAAATTTCCTTATAAACTACTGTAGTTTAAAATTTTAAATGTAGTACACACCAAAGATTGTACATGGTATAAATATGTTACAAAGCATAATAAAATGAACACATGCACCCCAATACCCAGCTTACCATTAGAAAGTATTACCCACACTGTTGGCCCTCTGTTCTATTCTGATTCCAGCCATACCCCTGCCGCTCGCCTACAAGCAATTACTAGCTTCAGTCTTTTGCATGTTTTTAGTTTTAGTACATATGTGTATGAGCCTAAATTATACATCACTTACTTTTCATTACATTTTACTGATTATGCCATTACAGTTGTCCTGAATTTTCCACCTTAGCCCCCTCTGTCCGTCACCTCATACGCCCTCAGGCAATCCCCACACCATTGTTCACGTCCATGGGTCACGCATATAAGTTCTCTGGCTTCTCCACTTGCTATGCTGTCCTTTACATCCCCATGGCTGTTCCGTAACTACTTATTTGTACTTCTCAATCCCCTCACCTCTTCACCCACTCCCCCACCATCCCGTCCCATCTGGCAACCATCAAAACGCTCTCCATATCCATGATTCTGTCTCCATTCTTGTTTGCTTAGTTTTAGATTCAGTTGTTGACAGGTATGTATTTTTAGCCATTTTATTGTTCATAGTGTTGATCTTATTTTTCTTACATAAGTCCCTTTCACATTTCATATAATAGTTTGGTGATGATAAACTCCTTCAGTCTTTTCTTGTCTGGGAAGCTCTTTATCTGCTTTATCGATTCTAAGTGACAGCTTTGCTGGATAGAGCAGTCTTGGCTGCAGGTCCCTGCGTTTCATGACTTCGAGTATTTCCTTGCCCATCCCCTCTCACCTGCAAAGTTTCTTCTGAGAAATCAGCTGACAGTCTATGGGAACTCCCCTGCAGGTAACTAACTTCTTTTCTCTTGCTGCTTTTAAGATTCTCCATCTTTAATCTTTGGCATTTTCATTATGTGTCTTGGAGAGGGCTTCTTTGCATCCATCTTGTTTGGGACTCTGTGTGCTTCCTGGACTTGCATGTCTATCTCCTTCACCAAATAAGGGAAGTGTTCTTATTTTTTCAAATAGATTCTCAATTTGCTCTTTCTCTTCTCCTTCTGGCACCCCTATGATGCAAATGTTGGACTTCTTGAAGTTGTCCAATGCTTACACTATCCTCATTTTTTAAAAAAATTCTTTTTTCTTCTTGTTGTTCTGATTGGTTGTTTTTTGCTTCCTTATGTTCCAAATCATTGATTTGATTCTTAGCTTCATCTACTCTACTGTTGTTTTCCTCTAAGTTTTTCTTTCAATTAGTGTATCCTTCATTTTTGACTGGATCTTTTTTATGCTACTGAGGTCCTCACTAAGTTCCTTGACCATCCTTATAACCAGTGTTTTGAATTCTGCACCTGATAAATTGCTTATCTCCATTTTATTTAGTTCTTTTTTCTGGCGTTTTGATCTGTTCTTTCATTTGGGCCACGGTTCTTTGTCTCTTCATTTTGGCAGCTTCCCTGTATTTGTTTCTATGTATTAGGTAGAGCTGCTTTGACTCCTTGTCTTGGTAGCATGGTCTAATATTGTAGGTGTCCCGCAGGGTCCAGTGACACAGCTTCACCTATCATCCACGATGGGTACTTGAGGTGTGCCCTTCGTGTGGGCTGAGTACACCCTCCTCTGGTAGTTGAGCCTTGGTTGCTGTTGGCGGATCAATGGGATTTACCCAGGCCAGTCAGCTGCAAGGACTGGCTATGACTACTTATCACCAACCTTCATCCTCTGTGGAGGATCAGCTGTGCAGGGGCAGGGTGGTGGTGCTCTGAAGTGGTCTGTAGCTGTCCGCGGGGTGCGCAGGCCCTGGGGTTTCCCAGGCAGTGCAGGCCAAGGTCAGCCACCACCTGTGTTTTGCCCAGGGCCACCTTCCCTAAGCTGTAAAGCAGTCTGAGATGACTGCTACTTGTGCTGGCTTGGAGATTCCCAGGCAAAGCGCCGCTGTGAATCTAGGCTGGCTGCTGCTAGTGCCAGGCCTGGGGCTCACTGAGGCCAGCTGTTGCTTGTTTGAGAGGATTTAGGAAGTTGTAGAACAGGAGCCAAGAGCAGTCATTCATATGGAAAAGCAGCTTGGGTGGGTCCCGTAAGTTGGGGTGGGGCAGAGTCTCTGGGGATTTCCAAGGCAGGTCAAATAGTGTTAGCCATGTTGATGGAGTCTCAGGGCAGCAGCTTGCCAGCTCAGTCTGGATGGATGTGGTTTCTTTAATTCCGTATTTGTCAGACTTCCATTCAACTTGAATTCTGAAGGTTCTGAGTGATGGATGTTCTGTATTTTAGTTGTAATTTTGATGTGGTTGTGCCAAGGGGCAAGCTGTGCTTACCTATGCTGCCATCTTTACTGGAATTCCAGGTTATTATTTCTCCTAAATTATGTATCATTTAGTTTACTTATTTTCTAAAATTATAAAATATCACACTTTATGTATGATGGTGCTACTTGCTCTTTTGACTTAACTTTATTTTTCTAATATTTATTCATGATATTGTAATCACTCCATCATTACAAATGAACACTATTACGTTGCATAAATTGAATCACAATTTATGTACCCATTGTGGTACTGACAGTTACTTGGGCTGTTTCCGATTACTGCTGCTATGAACATTCCTATGCATACCTGCTACATATTACATACGCAGTTATGTACCCAGTTACATACACAGAGTAAAACAGCTGAGTCACAGGGCATATCCAGGTCAACTATACAAGATAAGGCCCAATTAATTTACAAAGTGGCTGCACCAATTTACAGTCCCATAAGCAGTGAGTTTCATTCTTCAAATCCTTTCCAGCTCCTGACTGGGGTGGGGATAGATGGTATGTAAAGTGTGTGGTATTAATTTGCATTTATTTGATTACTGAGAAGGGTGAATGGACTTTCATATGATTATTAATCATTTGTGTTTTCTGAGAAATGCCTGTCTATATATTTTGCCAACTTTTTTTCCTGTCGGGAAAAAAAACCTTTATATTTTTATCCAAGATCTTTATATTTTTTCCAAACAAAATGTTTTTTGGCTAGATATGTTCCTAATATCTTCTATAGGTCTGAAGCTTCTATTTTTACCTACTTTACATTATCTTTTAATGAACAGAAGTTACTGATTTTAATGAATATTCATTAATCTATGTTAATGTTTGTGTTTGTTGTTTTGTTTAAGGGATCTATCTGACACCATGAGATGCTATCTTTTCACCTAAAAGTTTTAAAACTTCATCTTTTATTTTTATGTTTTTAATCCATCTGGAATGATTTTTTGTATATGGTATGAAGAAGAAATCCACTACTTTTCCCACATATAAATAATTATCCTAGAACCATTTATTGAAGAGTCCATCCTTCCCTCATAATCTGCCCTGTCAAATCAAGATTTCATGTGTTCATGGATCTGTTTCTGAGCTATTTCATTGGTCATTTTGTTTATCTCAATGCCAGTATCGCACTATTTAATTACCACAACTTTAAATAATACTTGATTATCCCCTCACCTTATTTTTGTCTGGAATATTTTGGCTGTTATTGGTCCTTTACTTTTCTATAAATTTTAGTATCTACTAGTCAAGTTCTTCAACCAAACTGTTTGGGTTTTGATTGGAATCACACTGAATCTATGGATCAACTGGGGGAAAAATAGTAATCTTTATAATACTGAGTTTCCGTATCAATGGACACAGTATATTTTTCCATATATTTAGATCTTCCTTTATGTCTTTCAAAAACATTTTACAATATTTTCCATAAATGTTTTAGATATCTTTGGTTATATTTATTTTCAGGTATTTTATTTGTTGATAACATAAATGATGCCTTTTAAACAATTATTTACCAAACTCTTTATTGCTGATATAAAGAAATACATCTCATTTCTGAAAACTGATTTTTATCTAGAAACCTTAAAAACTCATGACTTCTAATAATTTTCCTGTAAGTTCATGGGGATTCTTTATTTTTTAGATTTTATCTATTTTTAGAAAGAGGGGGAAGGGAGGGAGAAAGAGAGGGAGAGAATCATCTGTTGGTTGCCTCCTATACATTCCCCTCCCAGGGACCAAACCCACAACCTTTCCCTTTGTGTGGGACGACACCCAACCAACTGAGCCACTCCAGTATGGGTTGTTTTTGGATAGGTAATTATACCAAAAATAGTAATAGTTTTACTTTTTAAAAAAAGGAATTGGTTTTATTCAATGTCTCAATAATTGGGCAACATTCCATCTACTAATCAGAAAAGTATTCCTAGGAGTGGTACAAAATGGAAGTGTTGGCAGTGGAATGACACCAGTGTTAAGACCAGTGGAGTCCGACTACCCAGGTTCAGTAACCTTGGTACTTGAGTTCTGGCTGAGAACGAATTCAGAGTCAAGACTCAAACTGTAAGAGAAAGTTATTTAGAAAATTACTGAGGTAGAAGTGAGCTGTAGATGAAACGGGCTTAGGAAACAAGTTACAGAGGCAAAAAGAAGGGCCCTTGGAGCTTCGGAGAGAGAGGCAAGGAAAACCGTCCTGGGGAAGAGGGCGGGGAAAGCGGCAGGTACTCCGCCGACAGAGCTGCCATGTCTTTCATTTAAATCCTTGTAATTCCCCCTGCTGCCCTTTCCTGTTTCACTAAACTGGCAAGAGTTTCCAGTGTAAACTAGTTCTTTTTCAAGCTTTCAAATAAATAGTTTGTAGATAATTCTCCTGAATATTCTAAGCAGATGAATATATCTCTGCTAATAATAGTTTTATTTTACTTTTCCAAATTTTAGAATCATTTTATGGTCCCTTGATCTTTGATAATTTTCAAGGACATCTTTTTTAAAAAATATACTTTTACTTTCTCCATTAGATAACTGAAGGTATTACAAAATTTGTTCTGTTGCCTGCTTTTCCTGCTGACTCTTGCTCCTGAAAGGCAGTGTAGAATTATCTAAAACTCTGGACTCTGAAACCTGGACACACGAGTTTAAATGCAAACTCCACCACTAAGCAATGTAAACTTGGGCAAGTAACTTAACATATCTAGGCCTTAGTTGCCTCATCTCAAAATGGGGCCAGGGGTGCGGAATAATATTTATACTACAAAGATTTTTGTGAAAATCATATAAGGGTTTGGCACATATCATGATGGAGGCCTAATTCCTTGGGCACTCTGATTTTTCGACTTGTATTTGTTAGAGCTGAGCGTATGGGAATTCATTAAAGCCTGGGTTGAGACTGCTTTCTTCCAAGCAATTGGGGCACTATGGACCCAAACCCATTTTAAAATTATAATTCTAAGCTTATGGGTGTAGCACTTCTTGGGTTTTGACCTCATGATCCAGTTTCCCAGCCTGCACAGAGGGGTCCCAGGCTCTGTCCCTAGCTTCCTCTGCATACTAAAGCTATACCAATCAGAGATCTAAATTTATCCCTAGGTTATACAGGGGCTGCATCAGTGTTTATTAACCTCATGGTCTTGTGCTTCTGGTTCATTTCTAACCTCAAAATAATTCTTTTTCCTGCAGGCTCATCGAATTACTTAAAAATATTGTTTTTATATTTTATCAAGCTTTAAAAATATTATGTAACTAAGGTCATATTGTCAGAAAGAGAAGTCTCATTCTAGTAATTTTTAACAACTCTTCTGGGTTGCCTAGGTATACAATTATATCATAAGCAAAGAAATACAATTCTTAATTTGATATTTACATAATTCATTTCCTTATCTTACAGCCTTTGCCTTGTTACCAAGTTCATTTACAGTGATGCTTGCTCTTAGTTTTTAGTAAAGAAACATTTTATTTTGAGTTAAATGCATCCATCTGGCCCTGGTTAGGTGGGTCAGTTGGTTGGAGCTTCATCTGGTACATCAAAGGTTGTGGGTTCAATTCCCGGTCAGGGTACATACCTAAGTTGCAGGTTTGATCCCTGGTTGGGGTGCATATGGGAGGCAATTGATTGATGTTTCTCTCCCTCCAGCCCTCCCTCTCTCTAAAATCAGTATATCTATTCCTCAGGTGAGGATTAAAGAAAAAAATGCATCCACCTGGCCTTTTATGGTAATTTTCATTGCTCTAAAAAAACCATCCTTTTATCCTAATTTTTTACCTTATTGGTGAGGAGCTGAAAACAGAATACTATTGTAATTTTAAAAATGTGTTGTATCTGTGGTTGTTTGCCCTTTTCTGTTCCTAATATAGTTTATTGGTGCCTTTTTTCCCCCTTGAACATGTTGTAGGAGGCTATACACTATATTCTTTTTCTCAAAGAACCAGTGGTTTTTCGTGCCTGATATACGTATAGTGCATAGAACAATGTTTAAAATACATTATAAATGAAAGAAAATGTTTCTGGGGGTTAAATTACTAATCTATTTTCATGATCATAATTAATTTTTAAGGGCATTTCTGTGTCAGTAAGTAAATTAGGTATTAGGCAGAATCCCACTAAATCTTTCGTCATCTTGCTGTGGCAGCAGCAAGTTATTATTTTAATTTAATTCTGTCAGCCCAACAAGAACAAAATATATTGTTGGAAAAGCTTTGCCTAACAGTGCTATTCAAAGGACACGATAACAATGGAAGAACTCTAGGTCATACACTAAATAGAGAGAGTGAGCAATGGAACTCACTGATCTGCTGGAAATAAGCTAAACATAATCCAACACTCGTGAAATAAGGCTGATATAAACCTCTCTCCTTATTTCTAATATACAATTCCAGTTAACATCTGGTTACATTTTGAGATTTACAAAAACGTTACCATTCTGGCATTACAGTTTCACCACCCACCTGTTTTTCATCAACCTTATTTCTCTTTTCAACTGGGGGTCATCTGTCTTAGTTGTCTGAGATGTAAGAGTCACAGGAGATGTCATCACCACAGTTTGTGGTAGCGAAGTGGCTGAAGGTGTGGTACGGATCTGGTATGTCTGCATGTCTCCTGATGCAGCTGTATGGTCAAAAGAATGAGTTAATTCCTAAGTGTCTTTAAAAGTACTCTGGGATGCTTTCTACAGATGCTTAAATGTACTTACTTTGTACAACCACCTGGTTGCTGGGCACAAGTATTTGCTGTCCATCAGAGGTCTGTGCATACTGGAGAATTGTTGTACCTTGCTGAGTACTGCCTGAATTTGTCATGGTTAGTGTCTGAAGTCCCTGTACTCCATCTGTGCCTGGACTGGACAGCTGTAAGGCTCCATTTGGGGCAATGGCAACTTGAACCAAAGAGAGAACACAGCCATTGTAAGGCTATAGAATACATTAACTGCAAAGGATTCATGAAAAACACACACATACACTATTAAAACAGGCTTGAAAGCTGTCCCACTTGACAACTGCTGATTGCTGTGGGTGAACTATATGTAAAAGAAATAAAATGGAATTTCTTTCTCTTTTTAAAGACTTTATTTATTTATTTTTAGAGAGGGGAAGGGAGAGAGAAACATCAATGTGTGGTTGCCCCTTGTGTGCCCCTCACTGGGGACCTGGCCCGCAACCCAGGCATATGCCCTAGACTGGGAATCGAACTGGCAACCCTTTGGTTTACAGGCCGGTGCTCAATCCACTGAGCCACAGCAGCCAGGGTAACATGTATTTATAAAACTTTATAGTTCAGATGCACTAATCTTAACCTCAGATTCTACAATATAACTGGTCAAAACACATTTTGGGCTCCATGGGCCACTCCATGCTCATTGCTAATGTCACAGCAGCTCTGGAGCATTAAGAGGGCACTGATGGCTAACTTTTAAAGGAAAAATAAGTAGAAGGAAACATTAATAGAGTTTGTAATTTTTTTCAACAGGGGCATAAATAAGATTGTAACAAAAATGTTTTTTAATAGATAAGTATGCCCACAGGAAAAATTTCAAATAGTTTGATAAAAGGCTACATAATAAAAAAAACCTTCGTACTGTTTCTTAGCTCTACTCTCTAGTGATTACTGCTGTTAGACATATTAAATGTTACTAAGTGATATTTTAAAAACGTATTCAGTCACTTCCTCACAAAATTCACCAATAAAGTCATCAGAAAGCCACCATATACATCACATTACTAAGCTCCCCACAAGCACTTCTCCCTAAATTATACTCATGTTACTGTTCCCCTGAAACCTTAAATGATGTGCTCATAATGCACGACCTAACAGAAAACATTTTAGCATTATGCAGGTCCCACATAATAAATCCCCTTCAGAATCTAATGCCTCAGCTCTATACCCTCATTTCAGATTATTATTATGTAACCCCGCCTCCGCCAGTTCCCCACTATACACTCTGCCTGCCGGGAAGCCAAAATACAGTTGTCTCTGTGTGCGTATATTTTAATAAAAAATAATTTTTCAGGCCCTGGCCAGTTCAATTCCCAGTCAGGGCACATGCCTAGGTTGCGGGCCAAGAGGCGACCCATCGATGTTTATCTCTCTTTCTTTCTCCATTCCACTCTCTCTAAAAATAAATAAATAAAATCTTTAAATAAGTAAATTTTTCAGGAGTTTCTAATTATCACCCCCCACTGTCACACAACAAATATTACCATATACTACTTAAGTTATAGAACTTAGATATAAAGACATTAAAATTGTTTATGTGCAGAGATTTGTTTTTAAACTTGTATTAGCAATTACTTTCAGTCTCCTTCCCCCAACATACATTATATGCCCCATCACATATATATTTATATAAATATATAGATAAAATAGAAAGTAAGTATCTCATTAGCTGGCCCTGGCTGGTGTGGCTCAGTGGATTGAGTGCTGGGCTGCGAACCAAGAGGTAGCTGGTCTGATTCCCGGTTGGGACACATGCCTGGGTTGTGGGCCAGGTCCCCAGCTGTGGGCATGTGAAAGGCAACCAACCAATTGATGTATCCCTCTCTCATTGATGTTTCTCTCCTCTTTCTCCCTCCCTTCTCTCTAAAAAATAAATCTTTAAAAAAGAAAACGTAAATATCCTATTATCTATCCCTATTTATTTCACTGGCCACCCCTTCCTCCTACCCTAAGGTAACAAGCATTTTGGTGCACATCCTTCCTAATCTTTTCCTGTGCTCAACAGAGACTGATATACAATTGACCCTTGAAAAACACATGTTTGGACTGTTGTGGGTCCATTTATATGTGAATTTTATTTTCAATAAATACAGTACTGTTAAATGAATTTTCTCTTCCTTTTGATTTTTCTAATAATGTTTTCTTTCTCTAGATTACTTTAGTATAAGAATACAGCATATAATACATATAATATACAAAATGTGTTAACTGACACTTTATGTTACCAGTAAGGCTTCTGGTCAACAGTAGGCTGTTACTGATTAGTAATTAAGTTTTAGGGGGAGTAAAAAGTTATGTAAAGATTTTTGACTGCATGAGGAATCAGCCTCCCAAGACCCATGTTGTTCCAAGCGTCAACTGTATGTGAAATTATACTCACAGATGTATAGATATACATCTTTTGATGTTAAATATATGTGATAAATCAGAATCACTTTCATTTTTGCAACATATCTTTCTATTCTTGTTTAACATGTATATTTACTCTAAATCTGCGCTGTACAACACAGCAGCCATTAACCACATGTGGCTATTTAAAGTAACTAAAATTAAACAAAATACAACATTCAGTTTCTCAGTCTCACCAGACACATTTCAAGTACTCAACAGTCAAACATGACTCAGCAGCTACTATACTGGACAATGCAGATAATAGAGTATTTCCATAACCGAGGAAGTTCTATTGGATCATGCTGCCCTAAATACTAGTTACTGTATGTATAGGAAAAAAGTAATGTCGTAATAGGGGTTGTTGGTACTATCCATGGTTTCAGGCATCCACTAGGGGTCTTGGAATAATGTATTCCCTGCGGACTTGCTAATATATTGCCTTAAAAAATTTGGGGGTATGCAGGAAACAAACTTGTGGTTGCCGGGGGACGGAATTGGGAGACTGAGTGGAAAAGGAGAAGGTATTAAGAAATACAACTTGGTATCCCTGGCTGGGTGGCTCAGCTGGTTGGAGCATCATCCTGTACACCAAAAGGTTACAGCTTGATCCCGGGTCAAAGCATAACTGAGCTGCAGGTTTGATCCCCGGTCAGGGTGTGTACAGTAGGCAATCAATCGATGCTGCTCTATCTCCCCTCCTTCTTCTCTAAAATCAATAAATGTATCCTCGGGTTTGAAAAAAAAAAAATACAACTTGGTAGTTACAAACAGTCATGGTGATGTAAATTTCAGCACAGGGAAAATAGCCAATAATACTGTAATAACTGTGTATAGTGCCAGGTGGGTGCCTGAATTATCAGGGGCATCACTTTGTAAATTATGTAATTGTCTAACCACTACTCTGTACACCTGAAACTAATATAAAATACTGAATATCAACTGTAGTTGAAAACTAAATAAAAAAAAATTGGTGGGTAAAAGGTAATACATGCATACAATAAAAATAAAATAAATTCAGTTTTGTTAAAAATGAAACTGAACCTCCCACCTGCCTCTGATCTCTGTTCCCAAGCTTCCTTCCTTGCAATCATTATTCCCAGTTTCCTACGTGTCCGCAAGGAGGTGTTCTATTTTTATTCCTTAAATTGTTTATTCACAATAATTTTGCTGAAAGTCTATGCGCCAGGCCCTATATGCCAAGGATACAACCTGTGAGCAAGACACTTTTTCCCTCAAGGAACTTACCCACATTAGCTTCATTAATAAGCTAATCAATAAATACAACCTATAATTGAACTATGTACTTTTTAAAGAAGTGTAGTAAAAATATTAGAAAATAAAGAAATCTAAGGGGAGGAGCAGCATATTTAAAAAAGAGTAGTCTCTTTGAGAGGGTGACATTTAAGCAGAGTGGGAGTGAGGACAGAAGCTATGCGAAGATCTGGGAGAAGAACGTGCCAGGCAGTGGGGACGACAACTCCAAAGATTCCGAGGGAGAAACAAGTTTATTGTAGTGAAGGGACAGCAAGAAATGATGAAATCAGAGTGGTAAGCAAGGCCCAATTCTGAATGTAATGCCTTGTAAGACTTATTCTAAGTGTGAATCATCACTGGAGGATTCTAGGCAAGAGTGGTGGGATCTAATTGACATTTTAAATAAATCACTTTGCCTGCAGTATGGAAAATTTTTAGAACAAGAATGGGAGCAAGATAACCAACTGGATGCCTACTGCAGTAACTCTGACAGGTGTAAACCAAGGTGGTAGTACTGACTGGAGATGGGGAGAAGTGGTCAGATGGAACACATATTTTGTTGCAAGAGCCAATTACAGTCAAACCTCAGTTCTCAAACATCTCCCATCTCGAACAATTTGGTTCTTCACCAAGTTGTTCACAGAAAAAATGTCTTAGCTGTTGAACAAAACTTAGGTTCTTGACTTGAAAATCCTTGCATACCAGTATGATTAGTCGCATGTCTCTTAGGTGTGGTTCGGTTTTTGAACAAACTGCTTCTTGAACAGCCTTCTAGAATGAATTAAGTTAGAAAACTGAGGTTCCACTGCAGACTCGAAGAACAGGGGTTAGGAGTGGAGGGAGAGTTTTTCTACAAATCAACAGCCCAAGTAAACTTCTTGGGGTGATGAACTATATCTTAATTGTGGTCGTTAGACAATTCCATGTATTTGTCAAAACTCACAGACTTTTACCTCAAACTAGGTGGATCATTTTATAAGCTGTGTAACCTTGGGGACATTATTTAACTCTTATAAGCCTCAGTCCCCTCATAAACTGAAAACTGCCTACATCACAAAGTTGTAAGGAGTGAGTGAGATATTGCTGAAAAAGTACTTTGCATTATTCCTGGCATAAAATGTTATCCTTTAATAATCACTATTAAAAAGTAATCATCACTACTGAAGTATGATAGTCTTTCTACACACCCTTTCTTTACATGGAAACGTTAGTTTTTATGTGTCTATCAAGGTGTCTATCAGGTGGAAAATTTTTCCTGTACGTACTGTACTGTCCGGTGCTAGTCTGATAGATGGAAGTTGGAACAGACATAGAAGTGACAGCAGAAACTCCAGGATTTTCTCCGTCTCCTTTTCTGCCCCGTGTATCTTCAGAAGATAGATCTTTCAAAATTTTTCTGTGAAAAATAGAACTCTATTAATGGTGGTATTATGGATGGCTTTATAAAAAGAAATTGCTAAATAAAACTTTTTAATCTCTGGTTAAAAGTACAGTAATCTACTAGACACCTAAAATGTGTCAAGGAATCCCTTTGTCTAGTTCTGTTATGATGTATTGCAAGCTAGTTACATTTTATTTTATGACCATATGGGAAGACACACCAAACACACACGCATACAGAGTGCCTTTCAATGCACAGGGCCCTTGTAGAGGTGTAAAATGTCACTTCCCTTGTAAGAGAGATGGCTCCACTATGAAGGATTTCATTAATTAACAGTTTCTAAATAGTGTCAGTGACCTTATTTAATTTTTCAACCTTCAATCCACAGTGGAAGAGAAGCCCACAGTTCTCAGAAAGAAACAAGATGAGAAATACTATTAAAATGCAGAGTATGAGTGACAAATAAAACTGCTTATTTTAACAAGAGGTAAATAAGATCCCACAGGTGCCCCTCAGACTTGGTAAAATGGGACTCATGACAGGAATGAAGGGATTGAAAGAGATTCCTTACCAAAATGGTCTTCCAAAACACAAAGGAGGGAGAAATAAGCATTATTTGTTTTGGGAAAAAAAGAAAAAATGTTTACTCAAGAATTCCATGTTCACTATAGAAAAATCAGAAAACTGAAATGTACTTGTGTAAAACAGTAACAAAAACAGAATCACACACAAAAAACCCCCCTTAGGTACTGAAAGGGATCTTTTATGTTATCTAAGCCATCCTTCCAGTCCAGGAATTTCTCCTCCCTACATTACTAACCACCTCTACTTCCAGAAATAAGGCGTCCCAAAAGCAAACCATTCAATTATTGAACAGTTAGAGCCCTTATCAGACCCAAAGCTGGTTCCACTCAGTGAAGCTAGAGAAACTGGAGCTTCACCCTAATTCTACATCCATGCCCCTACTTTGCAATACTTGACAACTGTTACAGATCTTGTTTATTCAAGGCCAAATAATTTCAGTCCCTTCAGCTGTTCCTATACAATATGCTGAAGATCACTCTCCAGCTTGGTCTCCATACTCTGGACAGTCTTTCAACAGAGAGCTAATAAAATCACAGACTGGACTAGCACAAGTTCCATACCGAAGGCAGGGAGATGGCAGTCTTAGAGAACTCTGTGTTAGGCATCTGTAGAACAATCACAGTAGTCCTAAACCTGCTTATGTCTCAGAATCATCTGAAGTTTTTACTGACTCCAGATTCCTGTCTGGTAGCCCAATGACTGCGTGAGCAGGCAGGACAGAGCTCCAGAATCCATTTAACGAGCTGCCTGCCTGGTCTCTCATGCAGCCAGACTAGCATGGGGCTGGAATACTGTGCCCATGTCTTCTTCAAGTTATGAAACATTTTGAGTATAAAGAAAAGTACAGAAAATAAAACACCTATGTATCATATACCAAGAATCAGTAGATGCTAATATCTTGCCATATTTGCTTCAAGTATCTTATTTTTAATAGGAATTAAGTTATATATATATCAATGTCACCACCAATCCCTTTCCCTTTTCTCCCCGTCAGAGAATACCATATTTAAATTGTTGTATATATTACTTTACTTTTGCTGCATAGCATTTAGAGATATTATTCGCTATTGTTTTGTATTCTTCCTCATCTTCATGACTCAACCTTGGAGAGCCTTTTGGATAACTTCTCTCTCTATATTCTTTCTGGTGATAGTCATGCCCCATGGGCTTGAATACCTTATGTATACCGATGACCCGTGAAACGGTACTTCCCAACCTTTCTCCTGAACTCCAGATTCCTATATCCAATTATGTACTGAGTATTTCCACCTGATAGGCACCTCTAACATAATACATGCAAAATCTAATGTTGGCTAGCCTTCCACCCCTGGCAGTCTTCCCCACTTAAGTGATTATCAACTGTATTCTCCAAAAATTCTGGAGTCATATTCTCTCATTTCTCACAACCTATAACCAATTCATGAGCAAATTCTATCACTTCTATTTTAAAAATATGTCCAGATTCTTACCCACTCTTGCCACCTCCACTGCTGCATCCAGTCTATGCCGCTACCACCTCTTGACTAGAAATCACAATAGCCTGCCTCTATGGGTCCTCCTTTTCATCTACCCTTCTCTTGCTACAGTCTATTCTCCACACAGCAACCAGTCATCTTTTTAGAAGATTTTAAAACGAAATTTATTTATTTTTAGAGAGAGGGGAGGGGAGGAGGAAAGAGAGGGAGAGAAACATTGATTGGATGCCTCTTGCATACGACCAAACCAGAGACCAGGCCTGCAACACAGGCATGTGCCCTGATCGGGAATCAAACTGGCGACTCTTTTGCTTTGCTGGATGACACTCAACCAACTGAGCCACGCTGGTCAAGGCTTTCCTCATTTTTTAATTGGATTATCTGTCTTAGCGGTATTTGTCTTCTGACTGATGAATGTGGGATGCTTTTTCATTTATTTATAGATCTCTATGCTTGATCTTAGCAAAAAGGCTAAGAAGTGATCATCTTTCACCTAATTAGATCTTATGAAATTTCTTTCAAAGTTTGTAGTTTTCAGTATATAAATATTATACTTTTGTTAAATTTATACCTAAATATGATTTAAATTTATAAATTTATTTTCAGACCTAAGTATTTTATACATTTTTATGTTATAAGTGAAATTGCTTCTTAATTTCATTTTTGGATTGTTTATTGCTACTGTATAGAATTACAACTGTCTTTTGTAAATTGACATGGTAACCTGCAACCTTGCTGAACTTTTTCATTAGTTTTATTTTAGTGAATTCTTTAGAATTTCCCATATATGAGATCATATCATCTAATTGTTTTATTTCTTCCTTTCACATCTGGATGCCTTTTATTTCATTTTCTTGTCTAACTGCCTAAGCCCAGTGTTAAATAGAAGCAGTGGGTACAGACACCCATAGCCTTACCTTGTTCCCGATCTGACCAAGGGAACATTCAGTCCTTTACCATTAAATATGATATTAACTATAGGCTTTTGTGGATGCCTTTAATCATTAGGCCTGAGGAAGCTCCCTTCTATGTGATGAGCATTTTTATCATTAAAGGGTACTAGATTTTGTCAAATGCTTTTCTGTGTGCTGAGATAATCACGGTAAGCTTTTTTCTACGAATATTATGTATTCAAATGTTAAGCCAATCTTGCATTCCTGGGATAATTTCTGCTTGATCACAGTGTATAATACCTTTTATATGTTGTTGGATTTGGTTTGTTATTTTGTTGGAGTTTGTGTCTAGATTCATGAGGAATATTGGTCTATAATTTTATAATCTGTCTTTTAATTAATGAGTTATAAGCCATGTCTTCTTAATATAATTATTAATATTGGCTATCTACCATTTTATTATTTGCTTTCTGGTTTTTACTTTTAAGTTCTACATTCTCTTGGGTTATTTGAAGACTTTTCAGAACTCCATTTTAATATATCTATTGTGTAGCTAAACAAGTCTCTTTGTATTTTTAGTAGTTGTTCTAGGGTGTTACAATATAGATACCTGATCTCCTCAGAATCATTATTTCATCACTTCAAGCAAACCTTAGAAACCGTACCACCATATTATAATAAACCTCTTTATCCTCCCCTCCTTTATGTTGTAGTTATAGATTTGAAAAAGTTTTAAATTCTAGTTGACATACAACAATATTATGTTAGTTTCAGGTACACAACATAGTGACACCTTTCCAATATGATCACTGTGTAGTTGTCTTATATATTACATACGCATACACTGAAAACCCCATCAGACAATGTCATATTTTATTTAACCATCAAATATATTTTATTTAAATAATTCAATAGAATAGCCCATTATATTTACCCAGATCTTGCTGTTTCTTCATTCCTAACCTTCCAAGTTTCTTTCTGTCTTAAGAATTTTCCTAAGCAGTTATTTTACAGCGGGTCTGCTCTCAATGATTTTTTTGTTGTTGCTGTCCTTCTTTATCTGAGACTATTTATTTCACCTCCATATTCTCTCTAGATGCAGAATTCTGGATTGACAGCTCTTTTCTTCCAGCACTTTAAAAATGTTATTTCATTTCCTTCTGGCCTCCATGGATTTCGAGGCAAAATCTGTAGTCATTCACACAGTTCCCTTGTAAGTAGTATGTCATTTTTCTCTAGATGATCACGAGATTTTTATCTTTAGTTTTTAGCAGTTTGACTATGATATGTCTGGGCAGGAATTTCTTTGTATTTATCCCATCTAGGGTTTGCTGAGTTTTTTTAATCTGTAGGTTTCACCATGTTTGGAGACATTTTAACCATTATCTCTTCAAATATTTTTTCTGTAACATTCTTTTTCCTTTCCTCTGACTTAAATGTTAGATCTTTTGGTATTGTCTCATAAGACCGTGAGAACTTGTTAATTTTTCCAATCTCTATTGTTCAGATTGGAGAATTTCTATTGAACTTATCTTCAAAGCTGAATCCCTCCTTATCACTATTCTATCGAACCCATCCCGTTAGGTTTTATTGCTGTTACTGCATTTCTCAGCTCTCAAATTTCTGTTACCTCTCTTCTTTTCTATTTCTTGCGGAGTTCCTATCTTTCCATTTATTTCAAGAGATTACACCCTTAATTGTTAGAACATTTAAATAACATCTCCCTGAAAAGGGAACCCTCAGGTACTATTGTAGGAATGCAGGCTGGTGCAGCCACTATGAAGAAAGTATGGAGATACTTTTTTCAAAAAATTAAAAAAATAGAACTCCCTTATGACTCTGAATTTCCACTTCTGGTTATATATCTGAAGAAACCCTCAAGCTGAACCTGGGCAATCAGATGCTCCTTATCCCACCCTGTCCAGTGTGGCTCAGTGGGTTGGTTGTCATACTACAAAGCTAAAGGTCACCGGTTTGATTCCCAGTCAGGGCATATGCCTGGATTGCGGGTTTGGTCTCCAGCTGGGGAGCACGCAAGAGGCAACCAATCATTGTTTCTCTTCCTCCCTTCCCCTCTCTTAAAAAAAAAACCACACAAACAACAACAACAACAAAACACCTCCTCATCCCCTCTCTGTCCTTGGAATGTACACTCTGTCTACTATTCTGACAGTGGGAGATGTTCCAAGGACACGGCCTTGAAAGAGTAAAATGTTGAGACCACTTGGATGGTGTATGTGACTGAACCCAGTCAGGGTCTCTATATAAACTTTTAAGATTCTGGCAGAGGTGCAGAGATATACTACTCATCCTATAGCCACCCAAAACAAACCTTGTAAGTAAGTTCCCTTGCTTATTACATCTGTCATTTACGAATCTGTAATGGTCTGCCTCTGTCTTTGATCTCCACTTGCCATCTGTGTACCAGGGCCTGTTTGTGAACTAACAATTGACCATCAACCTCTATTTGGGAAGGGGTGGTCTGTCTGTTAGATGCTTGTGGATCACTAAGTGAGCATGGGGATACTCTGAAAATGCTGGCTGCTTTAATACTTAAAAAACAAAACAAAACAAAACTGTACCCAGTGCACTGTGGCAAAGAAGAGAAACAAATGGCTGTTGCAGTGGTCCGGCCTCTATGGTGGGCAGTTCGGCTGGCCGCCAGGCCCAACTAGAGGCTAAAGCTCGAGTTGACAAGTTAAAGGAAGGGCTGAGAAGAGACGAGAATATGAAGATGTCCACTACTCTGCTAGCTTCAGGATTAGAAGACAAGATGGGAGAGCAGAATAATAAGCTAGAGGCCGTACAATGCCATTTTGCAAAGCTAAGAGGTCTAAACTGTCATGGATTAAGATCTGAGTGCTAAGACAAAGCCTGATTAGGATGCTAAGAGGCAGATTCCCTGGGAAAGTGAGGAGAGTAAATGGGATGATGTGCGGTGATTGACAATAAAATGGATGGAGTGCCCCATGCTGTACTCCATCTTACTAAAAAGGAACATTTCAAATAGCAATTACACTAGACTTGGGATAATAAAGAAATATACCCCAAAACTCCTAGGAGAAAACGTGCATTCTTTCTCTGTCCCTTGAAGATATGAATCTTATGTCTGAAATGTAAACACCCCAGGAGATATCTAAAACACTGTCCACAGAGACTGAAGAAAAAAAGGTGGGGGCGGGAGGAGGCTTTCTAAAATTCAGACTGCTGTAACAGTTTCCTTGCCCAAAATCTAATCCAAAGCCACCAATGACTCACCTCTGCCATGGCGCAAACCCCCACTGTGACTAAGTGGCACACCTATCTGTAGCAGAGGAGCACTGCCTGCCAGCTCAGTGTCTCCAGAAATGCGGGTGCTACCCTGTAGAGTATGTAGAGCCTCCAAATACTCCTGCCCCTGTTCCTGTGGTGGCCCCTGAGGCCTGTCGGGAGGGAATGAGGGAAGTTCCTCCTGATGCCTGCCTGGTAAACAGATGCCTGGAAAAAGAACCAAACTGCAAGCAGTCACACACTGAACTCAGAGCAGTTTGGTTGGTGATCACTCATATGTAATGATATATGTGACAACCCAGCTAAGGATCCTATATAAACTTTTAAGATTCTGGTAGGGCAGGAAGAAGCTCTATTCACTGTGCAGCCACTTAAGAAAAGTATAGTTCTCTTGCTTATTAAACCTGCCACCTACCAATATGGAGTGGTCTGCATTTTTCTTTGGTCTCTGCTCGTCTTCTGTGTATGGGAGCCAATTTGCAAACTAACATATCATTCCTGTCTAACATGTTTCTGCCTCTTGTATTTCCTTCCATTTTGTAACAAGGTTCTGAGTAATCTGACTCCTGTTTACCTTTTCTCGATAAACCCCCCCTTCTTCCTTGCACCTTAAATTTCCAATTCCCAGAACAGGCCAACCTTTTTCTTATCATACAACCTACTTTTGATTACCCTGTTCCCTCAACCTAAGAAGCTCTTTCCTGCCTTGCAAAACTCCTCGTTCCTACCTCAAAAAATTGATTAGATTGATGGTGAGCTAAATCATGTCTTTTATAAAGTCTTTCCCACTCATTCTACCAGGCAGGAATGACGTGGAGGTAGTTTTCTCATAACATCAAAAATCTCAGTGCATTTGTTTATATGTTTCAAAAACAGGGTTTCATCCCTTCTGTCTCCTATCTATCCCATCTACCCTACCATCTATTTAGTTATCAGATTTGTCAATTCTACCACAGCAGTGTCTCAGGCCCACCCACTCCAGAGCTATCCCACTACCCACATGAAATGACCCAGATTATTTCAACAGTTTTCTTTCAATGAGTTGTACTACACCCAGCTCTTCATTCATTCAACTCTTATTGATACTAATCTTGTACGGTCACTTTGCTAGGCTCTTGGATCACAAAAAATAATATATGGGCCATGTCCTTAAATAAACTGGATTTCCAACAGGATGAGATTAAGTACTGTAACAAGGGTCAGTAAAGGATACCACAAAAGAAAGATACAATCTGGTCTTGGGGATCTGGTGGGGGGCGGTTGGAGAGGCAGTAATTAGAAAAGACTTCCAGGGGGAAGTAAAGCCTCAAGTATATGCAGGAGTTATACAGAATGTAGGACAATGTGTTTTAGCAAAGGGACAGATAAGGAACAAAAGCCCAGAGTTAGGAAGTTAAGAAAGGGAACATTAAATAATTCAATACATGAAATCTACAGTCCTTTCATATTTCTATTAAAGTTAACTATGTAAAAGTAAATGTGGAAATCTAATACATTGCCAAAAGATAAGTCTAAATTCTTCAGAGCACAGCCACTTGGGTCTGTCATAATCTGGCTCGATCTGTCCGTCTTAACAGTTCCCTTCCTGAGTAAGCGCATGCCCCGTCTTTCTACGGTTTGTTTTCACACAGCGCCACTTGAAGGCGTTTGGTTCTACAGCACATGCAGGGCTGGGTGTAAGAGTACTCACCTATAAGATGGGCGCCGTGCTAGGATCCCGTGTGCTTTCTGTGAGGAGCCTATACTATCAGATGAGTCCTGAGATTCTTCACTTTCTGATAAAGATGACACCTAAAAAACAGAACTAGTTTTACTATGATGAATGATGAAGGTGGAAAAAGAATTTAAATTTTACTTTCAGAAAAAATGATCTGTCTCCTACAACTCAAATTCACTTGTCATTAAATCTAAGGTCTAAAAGAAGGAAATAAAAGGAAATGGAGAAAGGAGAAAGAATATTTCAGGAGCCCAAACTAATGAAGGGAATGTACAGTATAAGTGGCTCAGAGCTAAGAAAATCCATCCTCAAAATAAAGCAGTACTTTTCACTAGAGTTGTAAAGACCAATCTCTGATCTCCACCTCTTTCTATACTGCTGCACATTACTCAGCGTTTTTAAAAAAAGTCTTTAATGCTATCTGATTTGGATTTTGGACATTCTAACTTTGAAATACTATTAGATACCCAACTAATATCTCATTATTAGATAATGACATTGAGGAGACTGCTGAGTATGCAAGTCTGTGAGTCAGGGAAAAAGTCTGGGCTACACATACTTTTGGGAGTCATAGTTTTTTAGACAGTCCTTATAGCCATTAAGACTGGATAGGCTCAATTATGGGAAAAATATAGAGAAGAGGACCAAGAACAAAACCCAGGAACATTCTAACAAGAGGTTAGAAAGAAAGGGAGGAAATGGCAAATGAAACTGAGAATAGGCCATGAGTGAGGCAGGAAGATACCAAATGAGTAAGGTGTCTTTAAAAGTAGAGAACACAGTGTGCTGAGGAGAAAAGAATGATCGACTGTGTCAAATGGTGCTAACAAGTGAAGTAAAACAAGGACTGAAAACAAACCATTAGATTTAGCAAAGTTAGGTCCCTGGCAAGGGCAGGTATAAACATAGGCTACTTAAAAATCTGTACTGGCTTTATCTCACTTTACAATTAAATTAGTTAAAACATGTAAAGCCCTTAGTGCTACACACACACACACACACACACACACACACACACACACACACACGGTAAGCACACATTAAATGTTAACTATTATGAATAACAAACCCTCTAAAACTATGTCAACGCAATTAACATATGCAAGTTTTAAGTTACAATATCTTACAATTGAGAAAACAACTTATTTCCAATTTTTAAAATGTATTAGATTTCCCAACACTTGACCAAATTTGCATTTTAACACCTGACTTCACCTGTATTTTTAAAAATAAAATAATCCAGCCATGACTGGTGTGGCTCAGTGAGCTGGGCATCATCCGTAGCAAAGTGAAAGGTTGCCAGTTTGATTGCCAGTCAGGGCACATGCCTCGCCTGTGGATTTGGTCGCTGGTGGGGACATTTATGAGAGGCAACCGGTTGATGTTTGTCTCCCCCTTTTTCTCCCTCTCCTCCCCGCTCTCTAAAAAATAAAATCTTAAAAAAATAAAAATAAAAAGATGACCATTGAAAAAAATAATAAGCCCAACAGGCTTCTAGAAAGGACATAAATCAATTCTCTACATTACTATTACCAGCTATAGAAAATCTTCCCCTGAATTATTCAGATCTTAAAATTTCCAGAGAAGCTTGTTTTACATTATATAATCTTCAAAAACAAGTTTTAGTGTACAACTTCTTATTTATACCTTACATTAAATCTTTTTTTTGACAGATAAGAAGTGGTTACAACCTATAATAATTAAGAATAAATAACAAAGTAATAACTAAGAGAAATTTGTCACTTTTATATTTCCTTCAGCATCATGGATATACCATTTCTAATTAAACTTTTAATTGTTTTCACTGTCCTTAAGTTTACTCCCAAGCCTCCCACTGAATTCAAGTAAGAAAATAATTTCAAAACTAAGAGATTACTTATGACAAAGATCAAGAATTTCTCTTTAATGACAGTATTAGTGAATAAGAGTAAACCCTTCATACAAAAACTAAAAAATCCACACCGCACCCACCTCTCATATAGGAAAACCAAATAGAATGCAGCTCTAGAGCTGACAATATTGCCAAACACTACGTAGTCTGGAGGAGAAATGAGGTATACAGCTTTTTCTAGGATAGACGCTTCTACAGAGAAGAGAACACCAAGGGTGTTATGACACTTACAGGAGCCGAAAGATAAAACAAGGAGAAAGAACAGGAAGAAAAGGAACCCAGGATGGCTCTTTCCTTCCTAGTGTTGTCAGGGGTTAATATGAAGGTAGATAGATATAAATAAGAACTTTCCTCAACTACGCGAACTTTCTTTTATTTGACCTGCATAAAGCATAAGGCACTTTCTTTCTTTGCTAAGCCACTCACATTATCACCCTTGCTTCCAAATTCTCTTTTTCGTGCAGGACAGATACCACTGCAATAAAAAAGGGTGCTTTCCTCCCTTAGAGGAAAAGTCATTTCCTTAGATTCTAAGCAATAATTTCCCCCAAAACTGTCTTCTAAAAGTAGAAATTCTAAAAGTTTTCTATTTGTCTCATTTGTTCTACAGTCTAATTTCCATGACAACTTTATTATCTTGGCTCATAATACAGTAACTACAGCAACTTCAATATATCTGAAGACTTAGGCTATAGAAGTCTCCTCTCTCAACCACTAAGTCTTTGAATTTCTGTACCGTTTGCACGTGTGGTGGGTGAATTACAGAAGACTGAGCTGTCTGGATGACCCCCTGAACCTGTACTTGCTCTCCAGGAAGAGGTACAATTGTCACTGGCGCAGATCCTCTTAATGACATCTAAGAACAAATAAAAATTCAATTAACAAAATATATATTGTACCTATACACATAAGATAACTGAGTTCTTACTTAACACTGGAAAACACATTTCGGAGTTTATTGTATTTAACCGCATCTATTAACCGAACATTAGGTATCTTCAGTGGGCTGGAGGCTGCACTAGGGGGCTAAGAGTACAAACTAATTACAACAAATAGAGTAAGAGCTATAACATAAGAGGGAAAGTAGAGTACTACTGTACTGTGGGAGCAAAGAAAGGGTGCTACTTCAGCAAGGTTTGAAGGATAATTCCCTGAAGGTGTGTATGGGGGAGGGGGTTGGAAGGTATTTTGGGCAGAGGAATTGAGTGCAAACCCACGGAGGCTTTAGAATATGTTATTCTGAAGAGATCTGGTTGAAAACCAATCAAGAGTCAAGAAGTGACAGAAATGCCAACTTTGGGCAGTGTCTTCATAGAAAAATAAAATGCTTCAAGTAAACTGAGTCATGAGATTATAATTTATTTCTGGGGAAATTAAATGGGGCTTCATGGAAATGCCACAAAAAAATGCTAAACCAAAAAAAGCCCACCCATCATCCCTCAAGGTTTTCTCAGATATATTCCTCTTTCAAGAAATTTTCTTGGATATTTTCAGTTAACAGAGATTTATCTCCGCCTTGTGGTCTACTCTGGTTCATACCATTCATCTTGGACTTAAATCACACACACACACACAATCCGAGTTGCTTCTCAGGCCCTGAAAGTCACCACCTTGACTGCTTTCCTGTTTGTATCAGGTCCCCAAACAGTGCCTTAGTTCCTTTCATTAAAGTTTCTTTTCCCCTTCCCAAGATTGGATTAAAGTCCAGTCTAGCATTCCCACAAAATGCCCAAGTCATGAAATTTTGTATATAAATTTTTATCCAGCTGAGAAATATAAATTCTCAGCACAAGGAGCTCCATCCACCTCCTCCTCACCCCACAGGCAAAAAGGACATGACCAAATTCTAGCACATCTATCAGCTCAAGGTCATGTCCCTAAGATGACCCTAGCCCCCTCCAAATGCCTGCCTGAGAAAGCTCAATGCTGCCAAAAGAATTCACTGTTTGTTCCAGCCAAAACTTGACTTATAGGCCCCTAACCTCATTTTTCTTAGAGCATTTACTTTAGAAAACTTGCAATTGTATATCCTTTCTCTGGCCTTTAAAATGTATTTCTTCTACAATCCAGAGATTGAAATGTAATCATCAAGAAGGATAGGGACCTTGTTTCCCATCACCCCACCCCCCCTCCCCCCAACCCTGGCCTTGTGGGAGGGTAGAAGCCTAACTTTGATAAGCACCAATAAGTAAAAGAGATGGCTTTATCAAAATCACCAACCTCCCTACCTAACATTTTCAGTACTTTTCCTCAGCATACCACAGTATTTAAGAAGACTCCCCCTTTTGATTCAGCAGAGCTGAGCTCAATTTATGCTGGAGTCTCTTTTCCCTACTACACTCGCCTGAATGAAATCCATCTTGCTGTCTTTAACAAGCGTCCAGCTTTGTACCTCTTTGACAGTGCTTCAATATGGGGATGCAGCAATTACAGGGTTAAAAAAAGCCCGAGAATTCACAAATCTTAAGAGTCCAGATTTAGAGTTACTATCAGACTCTGAAAAATAAATGAAACGCCCCCTTACCTTTCAGGTTCCAACTTAAGCCAATCACGCAACTAAAGGGGAGAGCCTTAATGGGATTAATTTACATTTCTTAAAAGAATAAAAGCAACCTTTCCTCCAGGGGTTCTGGGAATCCTAGTGATTTTTGTGAGGACTGTGGGGGTTTGACAGGTGGAAAGGAAAAAAAAGCAACAGATTTTGTTTTAGCTTGTAGTTGTCCCTCCCTCCTATTACTATTGTTCCAACACCACAAAATACAAGAGGTTCATTACTCAGGCTCCCAAAGCCTGGTGTCTTCCCACCCTCACTCTCAAACTTGATCAGCTAAATCCTGAGCTCTCTCTCAAAGGTGGAAAAGAGTGAGCTAGTCCTCCAATTTTAACCCGCAGCTGAAACACAAATGACTGCCTCCACTCATTACTTCTCAGCACTAACAGAGTTTTCTGCAGTAATGAAACGTTCTTTATCTGCACTATCCAAAATGGTAGTCAACAGCCACATGTGAGTATCAAGCATATTAAATGTAGCTAGTGTGATTGAGGGGCTGATTTTTCACTTTTATTTAATTTTAAGTCATTTTTAAAAAATTTATTTTTTAAAAGATTTTATTTATTTTTAGAAAGAGGGGAAGGGAGGGAGAAAGAGAGAAAGAGAAACATCAATGGGTGGTTGCCTCTCACGTGTCCCCTGCTGGGGTCCTAGCCCGCAACCCAGGCATGTTCCCTGACTGGGAATTGAACCAGCAACCCTTTGGTTTGCAGGCCAGCACTCAATCCATTGAGCCACACCAGCCAAAGCTAATTTTAAATAATTTAAATAAAAATTGAAATATCCACTTGTGGCTAGTGGCTGCCATATCGAACAGTGCAGTTCTAGATCTTAGAGATGTAGAACCTGCTAGCACAGTATGGCTCCAACCTCAGAACCTCTCTTACGAGATTTCAGAAGAAGAAATGAGAAAATAATTTTTCTGGAGCTGCTCTGGTTAAACTGGGAGCTGCAGAACTTAAAGCCTCCTGGTTTCCTCTCATTTCATGGGATTATTTGAGCCCAAAGTTCCTCTTATAAGAGTGGGCAAAAATTAGCATGCTCCTTAGCTCTCTAATTAGGGGATTGCTGGACTGTCAACTCTTGGGAGAGGGAGGGAGGGGAGTCAGTAGTCGCATGGGGAAAAGGCCCCCATTTAGCCAGAGTTTGAATTCAAAATATTCTAACTCCAGACAGGCACACAGGCTTTGGAGTCAGACAGGCTTAAGTTGGTTTTCAGTTAAAGGCACTCAGTAGCTCTGTGATGCTGAGCAAATTACTTAACCTTTCAGGACCTCAGTTTCCTCGTTTGTAAACAGAACTGTATTTTTCACATAGTGAAAATTAAATGAGTAACAGGTAAAAAACAAAAGGCAGGAGAAAAAAAGGTGAAGAGAAGGGGGTACACATATGTCTCTTATTTGGATCCTGGTTCAACTGTTAAATATGTATCAGGAAAATTTTAAATACTGATGAATATCCGATGATATTAAGGAATAGTTTTTTTAGGTGTGATAATAGTATTGTGGTTTCATTCTTTAAAGGAGTCCTTATATTGAAGAGATACAATATATCAAAATACTGAAGGCTGAAATGGTATCTAGGATTTGTTTCAGTATAAATCCAGTTGGCTGGGGAGGTGGTGGGGTGGCAGGGACAAGAAGCCACGAGTTAATAATTGCTGAAACTGTGTGATGGGAAGCATGATTGTTCAACTTAATAATCTCTTCTTCTGAATATGTTTGAAATTTTCCATGACAAGTGTTTTGAAAAGCACCCAAGAGCAAACACAACCATGGTTGGTCCTGTCCTGTCTGGCTCCAGAACCCAGTGCTCTTTCCAAGACATCTCTCTTGGTGCCAATCAAGTTTTACAATCTCTCACTCTGTATGCTCTCAGTTTGCTTCCCACACAGCAAGTATATCTGTTTTGCTTTTTCATTTCAAGGAAAAAGAAAGCACAGACTATGGCATCTGGAATAATGATTGTTAATTACTACAGCACCAAATGTGGCAAGCCCTTAAGCCCAGAGTGTCCAGTTCTTAATGGATCGGGACCATTAATTCAAAATACAAATGAAAAATAAAATGAACAAAACCTTACATCTTTTAATTTAAGGTAAAGTTAATTTGACTGTAATTTTGTGGTTTTAAGTTTTTTTCCATAGTTAAGTCTATGTTATGTTTGTACCAAAATGTCACTCTTCCTAGGTCTCAAAAGATTCAAAATAACCCTTGGACAGCCAGGATTTACACACAGTAAACACTTAAAACTGACCGGCATAAAGAATCTATACTCTACAGCAAATCCATGTATCTTCTATACAATTATGAACTTAATTAGTTTTATTTAAAGTATCTCCCTTTGTAAACTCAAATGTACTTAAAAAAGCAAGCCTTATTTTACTATGATAAACAAAACCCAACACCACTTGCTATAACTATATGGTTAACTATAAAAATAAATATAATGAAAAAATGTCATTAAATATTATATTTTAAATTTTAAAACCAATAATCTAAAAACTCTTATCATTGTCTACAAAGTCCTGCACGGAATGGCCCTTCCTGCCTCTCCTGCTTCATCTCAGACCATATTCCCCTAGTTCTGCCCACAGTGGAGAGTGACAGTCCCTTTTATTTTTCATGCTCTTTCCCACCACAAGGTCTTGGCATAAGATATTCCCTCACATGCCTAGGAAGGTCTTTCTTCTCTTCCTTCCTGGCAAGTTAACACCTACTCATTCTTCAGCTCTCAACTCAAGAATCATTTCCTTAGCAAAGCTGTCCTGTTCCCAGGCAGGTCAGAAACCATTAGAGTCTCTCATACTCGCCTATGCAGTCCATGTACGATCCTTTGCAGCACTTCTCAGGGCCACAGTTTCCACACCTTGGTGACTATCTGGCCTATGTCTTGTCTCCTCCCCTAGGCAGCAAGTGCTCTGAGGCTGAGGAACTTGCCTCTGTTCCACTCTGTATTCCCCGTTAGGGTATTAACCCAACTGGCACATTCAAGCCTAAATAAAGCATTATTTATTGAAATAATAAAATATATTCCAATTCTGGACATTATAATTTATTGAAGTTATTCCTGTAATTTCTTCTGGGTATATCTTTGACTTTTCTAACTTGAATTCTGTGTTTCCTTACTTCAGGACATTTGACTGATTTACTTATTTCAAGCCAAACAGCAGTGAGTGGTAAGGCACAAGAGATAATGCCAGCCTTCTCAGATTCCTCACGCCGGCATGACCAGGGAGAAATGTTTTCTGCTCTAACTGTTACTAGGGCCATTCTATTGCTGACAACCCATCTTGTTCCAGCCAATGCCCTATCCTTCAAATAAGAGATCTGATGTCTTTGAATTCAATTCGATAAAACAGAAATGTTCATCCATGTATTATCTAAAGAGATCTGGAACACCTCCAGTGGTGGGGAATGTGTACCACATTTTGAGAAAACTGCTCTAGAGAACTGGAATGGGGGTGGTTAGAAAAGTAAATCTAGGCAATATTATTCTTTGAATATCAGGACTAAGATTTTGGATTAAACAGATAACAAGACTCAATAAATGTTACTTATTGGGCAGGTGCTATGATAGACCTTCAAGATAACAAAACAGGCCACAGCCACAGGTATTGCCTTCAGGGCCAGTTACAAAGATACCAATTAAAGAGTTTTAAATATAGTGTTCTGGTACACATATGCCTAAATGTAAGGCACTTATCTGTTCTTAAAAGCTTGGCTGAAAGGCAAAATTTCACACCAAACAAATGTATGAGATGGTGTATGGGAATGTGTGGGAAGAGGGGGATATATGTAGCAGAAGTAAAAGAATAAAATCACCTGGTTTTCTGTCATCTAGAAAAAAATGTTGTAAGGATAGAAACAGGGTGATAGTATGGGAGAAAAGGAGATATGTTGTTATATCCTCTGACATAGAGGTGACTCTCTATGGGTTTTGTGTTTCTGTGAATGTTTTGAACAGAGGTATTGCCAACTCTCGTTCCTGATTATCTTTTCAAGGATGTTTGTATGGCGAACAGCTTTGGAAGACAAAGGGCAGATTTGTTCACTGTCCAGAATAACAAAGGCAATGTCTTCCTCGAGGGCAAAGGTTGGAGGGGTTTGCTAGTAGCTCTTTAATGTGTTTCCTCAGCTTGGAGTCCCACTCAGCAATGAGGCAAATCCACTGCACGTGCACAGTGTCCACATGAGCCACCTGCACGGCCCCATGGAACTTGGAGGCAAAGGGGCACTGAACAAACACGAAGCTCAAAGCTGTCTGCTGTGCCACAAATTATAAAGTCCTTTTTCTCTGAACCAGGATTTTCATGTCTTCTGCCAGCATCCATGAAACTGTGGCAATGTAGCTTGCTCGCTTGCAGGCAGGGTAAAGCCTCAGACCCTTCATGTTTCTTGACACTTCTCTGTCCTCCACTTCATTTATATTCTAAACTAGACTCTAGATTCTAAATTACCAGGCCAAAATCTGGGCTAGAGCAAGAATAAATAAAGAGTAAACAGAACTGCCTATCGAGGCAGACTTGAATTGCTCTCAAGAGAGAGGGGAACCTAAAAGGCCAGGATTTTTCTCTAGATAAAGACAGAAGGCCTCTATTAAACTGGGACTTCCAAAGGGCCACTCACTCAGGGTAAGGTAACAGAAGGAAAGCTGTGTGGGTGTGGAGAGGGAAGCACTGAAGAGGGTGTAACTAACTCTTCAGCAGACCTACAGCCCAAGTTAACGCCACCAAGGTCCAAAAAGACAAGAGCCCCAAACTCTGAAAGTAGTTCTCCAGGTACTGGGTAACAGTAAATTCTTTTTGGAGAAAGGCACTCTCATCCTTGGCCACAAAGAATTCCCTTTCAATTTTTCAAGATTAATAGGCAGTAAGGAATAAAAAATAACCACTCACATAAGACACCACAAGCAAGATGCAAAGACAATAGATAGAATCAGACCTGAGTGATTTATTTTATTTTTTTAACCTCACTGGAGGACATGCTTGTGGATTTGAGAGAGAAGGAAAGGGACAAAGAGAGAGGGAAAGAAGCACTGAAGCAAGAGAGAAACACAGATCGGCTGCCCCTTATATGCCCCTGACAGGGGACCAAACCTGCAACCTAGGCACGTGCTGTGACCAGGAATTGAACCCGTGACCTTTTGGTTTATGGGACGACATTCCAACCAACTGAGCCACACTGGCCAGGGCCAGACCCAAATGATTTTAGATACTGACATCAACAAACACAGATAATTAAAAACAATTATGCTTACTATGTTCATAAGTAAGCAGTAGATACTATTTTAAGATAAGCTTTAAAATATCTTCAGAAAACAGAAAACTATAGAAGATTTGAAAAAGAACCAAACAGATTTTCTATAAATAAAGATATAATATTTGAAATTTTCAGGTATACCAGCAGATTAGACAATGCCGATGGAGAATTAGTGAGCTGGATAACAAGAAAAAATTCTGTCTCCCTGAGCTGCAACACAGGGAGACAGATGAAAAACATATGACAGGTTAAGAGACTTAGAAGAGTGCTGACTGGTATGGTAAAGTGAAAGGTCACAGGTTCAATTCCTGGTCAGGGCACATGCCTGGGTTGCAGGCCTGGTCCACTGTTGGGGCACATGCAAGAGGCAACCAATTGATGTTTCTCTCTGTCTCTTTTCTCCCTACCTTCCCCTCTCTCCATAATAAAGAAATAAAATCTTTAAAAAAGAGAGACACATAGAGGATGGAGTAAGAAGGACAAAGAGAATGGATCAGGGGCAAAATGTGAAGAGAAAATGGCTGAAAATGTTATATGTAAAAATGATAGACACCAATTCATAGATTCGAGAAATCTAATAACTTCCATGTGAAATGAAAAAAAAAAAGTCCACCCCTAAACACAACATAATGGAAGCTTTAAAACTAAAGAGAAGGCTATAAAAGCAACTGAAGGAAGAAAGATTATATTTAAAACAGTAATAGTCCACTGTCTTCTCAAAATGCAACAATGGAAAACAGAAGTCAAAGGAATGATATTTTTATATGTTAAAAAAACCCCAAACCAAACCCCAGAATTATGAACAGTGAAAATACCTTTTAAAAATGAGGGCGAAGTAGGTATTTTCAAGAAACATAAACAGTTAAATCACAGCTACAAGAAGACTTACATCAAAGGAAATTCTACAGCAGTGATTCTCAGACAGCAATGATTTTTGCCCCCACCCCCACGCCTGGCAATATCTGGGGACATTTTAGGTTGTCATAATGAGGGTTGCTCCTGACATCTAATAGCAGAGGCCAGGAATGCTGCTAGATAGCCCACAATGCAGTTAGTCCCCCACAACAAAAAATTAACCAGCCCGAAATGCCTATAATGCGGAGGTTTCTCTAACGAAAAATAAGAGTAATCTTGAATGGAAACTTAGACATGTAAGAATGAACAAAGAGTAACAAAAGTGACAAATATGTGGGGGGAAAAACAATGCTGACTGCATAAAATAATTATGATGCTTTACGGAATTAAAAGAGAAAAAGAGAAAATTAAATCCTAACAATGGTAACAAGTTAGAAAGTTCTAAGGTCACTGGATCATCTGAGAGGGCACCATAAGTATTAACTGACTTTAGATTTTACTAAGTAGGCATGCTGTAATTGGTATAATCACTCAAAAAGTAGTTATCTAGTTTATGCACAGTCCAAATTGATACAAGTGATTCTGGGATAAAATGAGAAGAAATAATTTAAAAGAAGACAAAAATGGAGGGGGCATGTGGGTTGCAAAGCTCAGAATAAGATGGTAAGTCTAAACCATATACTCATATTAAATATATATATATATATAAAAGTGATATATGTATCACTAATTATGTTAAATGTACATGGACCAAAAGCTCTGTTAAAAAGTCTAGAAGACTACAATGGAATACTATTTAGCCATAAAAAACCCAAAATATTGGCCGTGGCAGGGAAGCTCAGTTGGTTAAAGCATCATCTGAATAAGCCAAAGTTGCAGGTTTAATCCCCTTTTAACAGCACATACAAGAAGGAAGCAATGAATAAATAAATAAGTGGAACAACAAATCAGTGTTTCTCTCTCTCTTTCCCCACCCCCCTCTAAAAAATCAATAAATTAAAAACAAATAAAAAACAGGCTGTTAGTTGCCAGAGGTGTGGGTTTGGGGGTGAGTAAAATGAGTGAAGGAGGTCAATGTGTACCAACTTCCAGTTATAAAATAAATAAATCATGGGGATATAATGTACAGTATGGTGACTACAGTTAAACATACTGTGCTGCATACTTGAAAGTTGCTAAGAAAGTAAATCTCAGAAGTCCTCACCACAAGAAGATTTTTTAAACTCGGTAATGGCGACAGATGTTAACTAGACTTCACTGAAATGATTAATTCACAATGTATACAAAATGCTGAATCATTATGTTGTACACCCGAAACTAACATGTCAATTACACCATCATAAAACCAAACCAAACCAAACCAAACCACAATGAGCTACTGTTACATATCCACCAGAATGGTTATAAATTAAAGAAACTCACAATACTAATTCTGGACACTTAAATGAACCAAAAGTGCTCTCCTACACACACTTCAGGTGTTGGTGTGTAAATTGGTATGAATTTGTAAAACTGTTGGCAGTATCTTTTATAACTAAACATTTGCATACCCCATGACCAAGAAATTCATGTGCAGCATAGACATGTATAATATAAGAATATTCATTAAGTATAGTACACAATATCTAAAAACTGGAGGGCGGGGGGTTTAGGAGACCAGATTAAAAAAAAAATCTACCTATATACTCTTAACAAGAGATACAACTGAAACATAAAGACACAGAGTTTGGAAGTCAAAGCAGAAAAAAGATGCCATTAAATCCAAATTAGTATCAAATTAGACTTTAAGGTAAAAAGCAAAAAGGACACAGATAAAAAGGACAATTCTCCAGGAATATACAATAATTTAAAAATCTACCTTCATTAATAACATAGCCTCATAACACACACAATCACACTATAAAATGAAGGACCACTAGGAGACATAAGTCCTCGATTATAATGGAAGATTAACATATTTCTCAGTCATAGAACAAGCAAACAAAAGTGTAGAGATATAGAAGATTTATGCCCAGCCAACAAAGCTGATCTAGTAAATATATAAAACTCTGCATCCAACAGTTGCAGAATATGCCTTCTTTTCACGTGCACACTGAACTTTTTAAAAAAATTACCATAGATTCCATGAGAGCATAGTTATACTACAAATTAGTTCCTGACATTAATTTTGTGACCAAAATCAAACACATTCTATTACTTCATGGGAAGAGATGTCGAAGAACCACAAAATTGTTTCTCAAGTAAAATAAGTACTCAAAATTGTATCATTTAGAAAAATGCACTGAATAGGAAATGTTTGAGGTAGAACTCAACATTTTTTTAATGATTTCAGCAAAGCTGGAGGGCAGAACTTGCTATTCATGGTTCCTCTGAATAGTTGTGATACAATGTACTAAATTTTCTTGTAACCTACAATTGTTCTTAGTCGGATTACCACTAAAGCCTCTTTTATCAACAAAGAATGCTACTGTGTGTACCATTACCTTTGAAAAAACTCACACATATACACTCAAGACCTCTAGTTTCCAAAAGCCAGACATTTTCAGTAACTTCATCACTATCTTTACACATTATAATACTATTTTACTACTACTACACTTTAGTTGTAGATTAGAACATTTCTCTCTTATCAAGGATTATCAAGACAAGACCCTCTTACATTAAATTCCTCCATCTACACTGGTTAATTTAAATTATGTACCTCTTTGGCGCTCCCTCCCAGGAGTACTGCTGGGGCCTTTCCCCGTCCCCTTTGTCCCCCAAAGTACATTACCTTTACCCTTCTCTCTCCTAAGCTCCAAGGGCCCTTCTTTTGCTTCCGTAACTTGTTTCCTGAGCCCATTTCTTTTACTACTCACTTCTACATCTATGACTTTCTAAATAAATTTTCTCTTATTATAAAAAAAATTATGAGTCTTTTCGGTCTATTAGTTCAGTCATGTTACTTGTAATATGTAAATTAGGGCTGTAGTCTAACAGTTTTATGCGGCGAATCCAGAATATTAAAACACTATAGACAAAGTTATAAGATGAAAAAATGTTTACTACAGAAGAATTTTAGTAGAGCATGATATTTGTAAATCATATCTACTCTCAGATCCTATTGAAAAAAATTAGATATTCATTACAAATGCATTCTCTCATATTTTCCCAAGCCATATTTACTTTCAGATCCCACTGAAGAAATTAGATATTCCTTATAAATACATTTTCTCACTTTCTCAAGCTAAGAGACGTTCCATTCAACAAAATATATTTCACCATTATCTACAAAATAAGTAGATGACAAGAAAATGTGAGCTGCTCCTAACTCTTATTAATCTGCTTTCAAATGAAAATGATCTTTTCAAGCACCCACAGAATACTCATCAAGATGCCATATCCTAGATAATTAAATCTTAACAAATTTAAAAGAACTGTAAATACAGAGTGTGTTTTCTGACTGTAATGGAATCAAACTAGAGATCAGTAACAAATAGAAGTATCTTTAAACACACAGAAGCTAAACAACACACTCCTAATTAACCAACTGGTCAAACTGGAAGTGTCAAAAGAAATATAAAATATAAACAGAAATGAATGAATATGATAACAAAATAAATCAAAACTTGGGGGAAACAAGTGCTGAGAAAATAATTCATAGCACTGAATATTTGCATTAACAAAGAGGAAAGTGCAAATCAATAATGTACATTCCATCATTAAGAAACTAGAACAAGATAAATAAAATAAATCCAAAGAGGGTAGAAGGAAGGAAATAATAAACATAAAAGCAGGAAAACATTAGGAAAAAACCCAATAAAACAAAAAGCTAGTTCTTTGGGGAAAAAAAAATCAGTAAAATCTACAAACCTCTGACAACACTGACAAAGAGAAAAAAGAGAAGACAAAAATCACCAACACAAGTAAAGACACAGGGAATATCATATTACTATAGACTTCACAGCCATTAAATGGGTAATAAGGGAACACTACGAAACAACTCTCTATTTATAATTGACAATATAGAAAGAAATGCATTGATGTTTTGAAAACCACAAACTACCAAAACTCAGCCAAGATGAAACAGCCTCAATAGCTCTCCCCCCCAAAATTTTTAGGCCCGCGGTTCACTGGAAAATTTTTACCAAAAATTAAAAGAAGAATTGATACTTATTTTGTACAATCTCTTCTACATAAGAGAAAAGGAATATTTACGAACTCATTTTATGAGGCCAAAGGCATTACAAAATAAGAAAACCACAGACCACTATTTCTTATGAATGTAAATGAAAAAGTTTTCAACAAAATATTAGCAAAGAGAATCCAGCAACATATGAATAGAATGTAACACCATTACTAAGTGATATTTCAGGTATGTAAGCCTGGTTTAATATCTGAAAAACAACCAATGCAATCCACATGAAGAGGCCAAAGAAGAAATAGCATATAATCACACCAATTGATGCAGAAAAAGCATCTGACAAGTCTAACACCACTTCATGAAACAAACAAACAACAAACAAACAAAAAAAATCCCTCTCATAAAACTCAGAATAGAAGGGAACTTATTCAAACTCACATAAAGCATCTATAAAACCCCCCTCCAGTTAATAACATCAGGCTTAATGATGAAAGAATAAATGACTTCCTTTTAAAATTTGGAAAAAGGAAAAGATGTTCATGCTTACCCACTGTATTAAACATAGTTCTGGAAGTTCCAGCCAGGGAAATGAGACAAGCAAAAGAAAGAAAATCCATACAGATTGGAAAAGACAAAATAAAACCATCTTTAGCCCTGGCTGGTCGGTCTCAGTGGACTGCATGCTGGTCTTGGTTTGACTCCCAGTCAGGGTACATGCCTGGGTTGCAGGCCTGGCCTTCAGTAGGGGGCGCTTGAGAGGCAACCACTCCCTGATATTTCTCTCCTTTCTCCCCCCCCCCCCCAATAATAAATAAATAAAATCTAAGTTTAACAACAAAACATACAAACAACCTCTATTTACAGATGACATGACTGTCTACGTAGAAAATCCCATGGAATTTTTTTTTTTTAAATCATCTCGCCTAAAATAAGTGAATTCAGCAATGCTGCAAGATAAACAAAACTCAACTGCTTTTCTAAATACTAACAACAAAGTCCAAAATCAATATACCCAAAGAAAATATGTAATATTATTTACAATTACTCCAAAGAAAGTAAAATACTTAGATATGTCTAACAAAATGTAAACAGGATCTGTTATGTTGAAAATGAAAAAAATGCTATGAGAAAGAAATCAAAGGAGATTAAATAACTGGAAAGACTTACTGTATTCAAGGACTGGAAGAGTCAAGATGATGTCAATTCTCCCCAAATTGATCTGTAGGTTTTGTGGATAAACAAGCTTATTGTAAAATTTATATGGGAAAGGAAAAGGTCCTAAAATAGCCAAAACAATTTTGAAAAATAAGAATAAAATGGGAGGACTCATTGTTCCTGATGTTAAAGCTTACTATACATCCCAGACAAGAAAGAGCTTAAGGAGTTCATCACAACCAAACCAGTATTACAAGACATGTTAAAGGAATTTCTTTAAGAAGCAGCAGCATAAATATGAATAATAAAATGGCAATAAATATTACATACCTATCAATAATCACTTTAAATATAACTGGATTAAATGCTCCGATCAAAAGATATACACTAGCTGAATGAATGAGAAAACAAGACCCATACCTATGCTGTCTATAAGATATCCACTTCAGATCAAAAGACATACACATAAAGGGATAAGAAAAGATTTTTCATGTAAATTAAAAAAAAAACAACATAGCTGGGGCAGCAAAACTTGTATCAGACAAAACAGACTTTAAAACAAAGGCTGTAATAAGAGACAAATGAGGACATTTCATGATAAAGGTATCAAATCCAACAAGATAACCTTTGTAAACATTTATTCACCAACATAGGAACACCTGAATATATGAAGCAAATATTGACAGACACAAAGGGAGAAATGACCTATAGTCATAGCAGGAGACTGTAACACCCTATTGACATCAATGGATACATTGTCCAAAATTAGTATAGCTATTCCAGCTTTCTCTGAATTGTTTGCCTGTCTTCCTCTAGTCCACCAATTTTAAAATCTAAGTCTTTATATTGAAAGTGCATTTTGACTTCTGGTCAAGATGGTAGACTAGGCAGACATGGCTTGCTTCCTCGCACAACCACATCAAAATTACAACTAAATTATAGAACCACCATCACTCAGAACTGGTGGAAATCAAGTTGAATGGAAGTCTGACAACTACAGAATTAAAGAAACCACATCCATCCAGACTGGTAGGAGGGGTGGAGACGCAGAACAGGCTGGTCCCATATACACGTGTGGTGGGTAAAAATTTTGGGGGAATGGTGCCAGGAAGATAAGTCCCCATAACTTCTGGCTGCAAAAACCAGCAGGGACTGAGTTGGTGGAAGAAACTGCTGGAGTCCCAAGCAATTCCCCTTAAAGATCCCACACATGAATTCAGACTCACTCCCTCTGAGCTCCAGTATTGCAGTAGCAGCTTGAAATGGCACTAGTAGCACACAGGGAGGAACTGAAGTGGCTGGTATAACGGTGAGAGCTGGGGGACAGCTTTCTCCAGAACAGAAAGGAGGGCAGAGCCACAGAGCCTGCAGGCGGGTGCCGTATCTGAGACTCAAGCAACCTGGCAAACACTGTTTGCCCTGCCCTGGAGATCCCCTGAGGCTCCGTCCCACCCAATGTAACAGCTGTTAACAGTAGCCTTTCCATATAAGCAGCTGGTCTTGGTTCATGCCTCACAACTTCCTAAATCCTCTCAAACAAGTAACAGCTGGTCTCAGTGAGCCCCCCCCCCCCAGCCCCTGTACCTTTTGCTAAATGGCCCCAGGCCTGGCACTAGCAGGAGCCAGCCTAGAATCACAGTATAACTTCACCTGGGAATCTCTAAGCCTAGCACAAGTAGCAGCCATTTGCAGATTGCTCTATAGCTCAGGCAGGGGGTCCTGGGCAGAACACAGGTGGGGAATGACCTTGTCCTCTACCACCTGGGAGACCCCAGGGCCTGCGTACCCCGTGGACAGCTACAGACCATGATATAGTACCACCATCCTGTCCCTGCACAGCCTGATCCTCCAAGGAGGGGGGAGGTTGGTGGTCAGTAATCATAGCCAATCCTTGAAAATGAGTGGCCTGTGTAAATCCCTCTCACTGACTTCCCAATGACAATCAAAGCTCAACTACAAGAGGAGGGTGTATTCAGCCCACACAAGGGGCACATTTTGAGTACTCTGCTTGTGTGACAGGGGAGCTGTGCCACAGGACCCTAAAGACACCTACTATATTAGGCCATACTACCAAGACAGGGAGTCATAGCAACTCTACCTAATATATAGAAACAAACACAGGGAAGCTGCCAAAATGAAGAGACAAAGAACCGTGACCCAAATGAAAGAACAGATCAAAATGCCAGAAAAAAGAATAAAATGGAGATAAGCAATTTATCAGGTGCAGAGTTCAAAACACTGGTTATAAGGATGGTCAAGGAATTTAGTAAGGACCTCAGCAGCATAAAAAAGATCCAGTCAGAAACGAAGGATACACTAAATTGAAAAAAAAAGGAAAAAACTGAAATAACTGTTTCAGGGAAATGACAGTAGAGTCAATAAAGCCAAGAATCAAATCAATGATTTGGAACATATGAAAGCAAAAAACAACCAATCAGAACAAGAAGAAAAAAGAATCCAAAAGAAATGAGGATAGTGTAAGCAGCCTCCAGTACAACTTCAAGCATCCCAACATTTGCATCACAGGAGTGCCAGAAAGAGAAGAGGAAGAGCAAGAAACTGGAAATCTATTTGAAAAAATAACAAAAGAAAACTTCCCTAACTTGGAGAAGGAAATAGACATGCAAGTCCAGGAAGCACACAGAGTCCTGAACATGGTGGATGCACGAAGGCCCACTCCAAGACACAGCGTAATTAAAATGCCAAAGGTTAAAGATAAAGAGAGAATCTTAACAGCAGCAAAAAAAGTTAGTTACCTGCAGGGAAGTTCCCATAAGACTGTCAACTGACTGCTCAAAAGAAATTTTGCATGTTAGAAGGGATTGCCAAGAAATATTCAAAGTCATGAAAAGCAGGGAGCTACAGCCAAGATTGCTCTCCCCAGCAAAGCTATCATTTAGAATTGAAAGGTAGAGAAAGAGATTCCCAGACAAGAAAAAAACTAACGGAGTTCATCATCATCAAAGCATTAATATATGAAATGTTTGAGAGACTTATTTAAGAAAAGATCAAAACTGGGAACAATAAAATGGCAATAAATATATATCTACCAACAACTGAATCTAAAAAACAAACTAAACAAATAAGAACAGAGACAGAATCATGGATACGGACAGCATTTAAATGGTTGCTAGATGGGAGTGGGGGAATGGGTGAAGAGCTGAGGGGATTAAGAAGAACAAATAGTTACGGAACAGCCATGGGGATGTAAAGTACAGGACAGGAAACAGAGCAGCCAAAGAACCTACACCCATGACCCATGGACATGAACAATGGTGAACGGATTGCCTGAGGGAGTGGAGGTAATGGGGATGTGCTGGGTGGAGGGGGGCAAAGGGGGAAAAATTGGGACAACTGTAATAGCATAATCAATAAAATATAATAAAAGAAAGGAAGCATATTTTTGTAGACTACATAAAGACAAAAATTGCTTTTTATCCAATCTGACAATCTTTGTTTTTTAATTAGTATATTTAGACCATTCAAATTTAAGCTGATTATTGATATATTTGGATTAAAAACTACCATCTTGCTAGCTGTTTTTTTAGGTGAAGGTTTCTATTGTTCCTTGTTTCCTTTTATTTTGCCCCCTCTGATATTGGCTGGGCATATTTTATGATGCCATTTTATTTCTGTATGTTACATATTATTTATATCTGTAAAAAATTTTCTTAGAGGTTGCCCTAGGCAATATATGATATTAAATTATATGAGTTCATTTTCAAATAAAATTATACCATTTCATGTGCAGCGAAAAGGCCTTAGCATTATATATTACCAATTCATCCTTCCTATCTTTTGTGTCATTCTTGTCATATATTTCAATTTTACATAAGCTATAACAATCAATACACTGTTACTGTTTTAAAGTTATTTTTGAAGCAATTAAAAAGTAAAAAATTGTTTGAAAAGACTTAGTGTACACAGTAACCAAAACAGTGTGGCGCTGACAGACAGACATACAGAACAATGGAACACAATAAAGAACCCATGAATAGACGAACAAATATGCCCAACTGATTTCTGACAAAAGTGCTAAAGCAATTCAGGGGAGGAGGAGGAGGAGGAAGCTCTTTTCAACAAATGGTGCTGTAGCAGTTGCATATTCATAGGCAAAAACAAAGATAAAAAACCCTGAAATCCAAACAAAAGCTAACTTAAAATGAATCATGCATTTAAATGTAAAATATAAAACTATAAAACTTTTAGGAAAAATAAATCTCTGAAATTCAGGACAAGACAAAGAATTCTGAGTTACTAAATACCCATATAAAGAAAAATTGATAAATTGGGCCTAATCAAAATTTAAAACTTCTGGTTCTATGAAAGACCCTGTGTTAAGCAAATACAGAAAAATTATTCTTCTACTTCCCCATACCATCCTGATGGATATACCCAAATAAATTCACCTAGATTTCTAACTCTATAGGAGGATCTGTTTTTACCAAAAAGTAAAACCCAGATGACCAAGAATGTCCAAGACATCAGAGAATCTCCAGGTAAGAAAGGATTACCAAAAGCTCTGTTGCCCACACACACACTCTCAGCATACCCCTGGACAAACCTGGGGTTAAATTCTCACGTCAAAAATATGAATGGAATGAAGATCAATCTGTTATAAAAGTGTTTTGGAGCCAACCCTATCTGTAATTTCTTCAAGTAACCTCATTTATCCTTATCCTCTTCCTGGAGGCAGAAAAGGACTGTGGTGATTACAGACCCCAGCGTTGTCCTAGGCACTGTGATGTAACTCCCAGATTCCGTTTCACTAGTTAGACTTATTCCCCAGCTGCTGCAGGACAGCCACTGGCAGAGTGTTCAGTTGTCAGTTCTCTCTGGGGCTGCCTTAGCTGATGAGAGTCACCTTGCTCGAGGTTGCACACCCTTCCTGAGATCCAATGACTGGTGCCATCCAGGGATACAAAAGCCTGGCTGGTCTCTTTCCCCAATTCTTAAGAGCTATTTCAGCTTCAAAGCACTCTATTCATTGAGACTGAATTACAGTCCAAATTCTCCCTCTGCTAAACCCTGCTTCCTTCTCTTCCGTTCTTTCCCTTCCAAAAGTGGATAGTTATCCCATGGGGACTCCCTAATAAGCTTGCATGCTAATCTCCATCTCAGTCTGCTTCCTCAGAAACCCAAACTGTGACAGAAGTCAAACTGATGGAATTCAAATCGTGTCTCTAGCCCTACTGGTGGTGTGACTTGTAAAAGGAAGGTTAGGTAGGTTGATATGAAGGTTTGAAGGCATTAAAAACATGTAAAATGCTTAGAAATGCACCTGGCACACCATGGACACTCAACAAATATTAGCTGTTACTACCATTGTTTTCCCCATTCACACATGGTTAAAGTATACAAATTTCTCTACAGCATGAGAATTACTGAAAGTTATAAGCTGGAAAAGACCTTAGGAGTTCACCAAGTCTCATGCCCTTAACTTCCAGATGATGAAGATCAAGTCCAACAACAAGTTAAGTGACTTAGTCAATGTTCCAGAGTTACTAAGTGACAAAACCAGGATTCAGACCAGGTGTGACTGCATCCACTGTTCTTTCCACAAAGCAAGACGGCCTCTCGATCTACATATACTTTGTAATTAAATGAAATTTAACAAGTACTGAGTTACCTCCTTCACCTTCCTGCCATAACTGAACCTGAGCTCTTCCCTGAAGAACACTGCCTCTCCTACAGCTCTCTCCTACACTTCTCTACCGTGACCCTAGAGATAGGGTGGGTGTTTCCTCTGCTTTTCATTGCTACATTCAGAAAACTGTCCATTCAACTTCCTTCCAGAAAACTCCAAACTTTGAGACTCACAGCAGCACACTTTCCGTGTAGTAGTCATGTGCCCTGGTTTCTTTAAGGCTTTAACAAACTAATCACTCTATTCTCTCCAATACCACTCCTGATATAATTTGTGGTGATCTCAATATGGAACGGAGTATTCTCCCATGCCCAAGCCTCTGTTTTTGATTCCTCTTCTCCAAAGCCCTGTCTTCCACCCTCCTCAGCCATCCACTCCCATTGTCATACTTTGTACTGGGTTTCTAAGTTTGGGAAATGCCTGTTTAGAAACCATTCTTCCATGTGCAGGAATATCCTGCTAATGCAAAACATCTAGCATCTCTGGCCCCTCCCCTTAAACGGCAGTGATAACCTAACCCCACCCCCACAAATTTCTTGACATCTAAGTTGGGGAGCAATACTATTCCAGTTGAGAACCACTTACTTAAACCTCATCATTACCAATAAATGCAAACCTTCCATAATCTCAAATTCAAGTATCCCTTTCTCTGGGTACCACTTAACTTCCAACTCACTACCTCTACTAACAGGCCTCTCAAGAATTCTTGGGCTCCATAAGAACTTTTAATCGACTGAGTTTACTATCTTTTTCCTGCTCTTGACCCCAATAAGTCCCCACTTCCTTCCTTATACAGCTTAAATTTCCAGGTTCAGTGTTATATCTCACACACCTCTAATGTCCTTGTATTTTCCTACTTCACTTTAGTCCTTTGACTAAACAACCCTATTAACTCACTTACTCTATGCCTGTAACTGGTATGCAAGTACAATACCCGAATCTGCCTGGAGATAAACACACAACTTAATCTAATAATCTCACTTTAAAACCATGATCAGCCCTGGCTGGTGTGGCTCAATGGATTGCGCATCAGCCTGCAAACAAAGGTCACTAGTTCGATTCCTGGCCAGGGTACATGCCTGGGTTGCAGGACAGGTCTCAGTTGGGGGTGTGTAGGAGGCAGCCAGTCAGTGTTTCTCTCCCTCTCTTTCTCCCTCCCCTCTCTCTAAAATAAATCTTTAAATCCATGATCAGTAACCTCAAGTTGATTGTCAATGCCCTCTAGTAACCCTACTACATATCCTTAGTCCACTTCCGTCTCCTGCTGCCCCAGAAGACTATTTTATCCTCCTCCTTCTTCCCTATCTTCTCCAAGCATTTTATTTCACTGAAACACAAAGACATTATCAAAATAAAACTTTAGGGATCTCACCTTGACTCTACCTGCCTAATCTGTATTTACCTTATTATGATGTAACTGTACTTACAAAATAAATTTTTCTATTGTAGACTAATTCTCATTTCTTTCCCTCCTCAAGGACATCATCACAGCACTGTCCTCTCTCCCCTGCATCACTAACTTTTCCTTTTATTTCCTTTTTATTTTATCATTCCCACTGTTATACAAACATGCTGTTTAATTCCTCCCATCTTAAAAAGTACTAATAAAAATAAAACTTCCATAACCTACAACCCTCTCCAGCAACTTCACTTTTAAGCTCCTTTTTGTAAGAAAACTCCTGGAAGGAGGTGTCCATCCATTTTGTGGTCCATGAGTTTGTCTACTCATTTTCTTCCCTCTCTTTTTTTATGCTCTCTGGGATCCAATTAGAGTTTTATCCCCACTCACACTGAAAGAGCTCTTGTCAAGGTTTTCAATTAACTCCACATTGCCAGATAGATTCCATTCTTGTTATTTGTGGTAGCTATACCATAAATTCATAAATTCATTCAGGGTGACTCCATAAAGTCACCCTGTCCACTGAACTGACAAATTCTGAACCACTGCTCCCAGGGAAAATGGAGGGTAAGGTTCCTGCAAACCTCTGGGTACATATTCATAAGTTGGTCAATATATAACCTAGTTTTATGTGTTTCTGTTTAAAGACATCTTGTATACATACGCTGTTAATCCATTAACACGGAACTCATGGTCAACAGCAGTACAGCTCATGCCTGAATGAAACTTACTTAACACATGTATTTTCTCTCTAAGGTACATCACAGCCTACTTGCACTTAGACAACACTTCAGGGCTATGCCTAGAGGCCAATTTAAACAGCAAAATCAACAAAAAGCATAAAAATGCAAAAATCATGGCACTAACTAGAACACAAAAGGAATTGTTTTAAAAAATATATATTTAATTGATTATGTTATTATAGTTGACCCAATTTTTTTCCTGTTGCCTTTCTCTGCCCAGTATCCCTTCCTCTAGCAATCATTCCCGCCTTAGTTCATGTTAATGGGTCGCGCATATAAGTTCTCTGGGTTCTCCATTTCCTATACTATTCTTAACATCCTCATCTATTTTGTACCTGCCAATTATGATTCTTAATCCCTATACCTTTCCCCCCATTTCCTCCAAATGATCTCCATATCTGATATTGTTAACTGTTCTAGTTTGCTTACTTTGTTTTTTAGATTCAGTTGTTGATAGTTGTGAATTTGTTGCCATTTTAATGTTCATAGTTTTGATCTTTTTCTTAAATAAGTCCCTTTGACATTTCTTGTAATAATGGCTTGGTGATGAACTCCTTTAGCTTTACCATATCTGGGAAGCACTTTATCTGCCTTTCCATTCTAAATGATAGCTTTGCTGGGTAGAGCAATCTAGGTTGCAGGTCCTTGGTTTTCAATACTTTGAATACTTCTCGCCAGTCCTTTCTTGCCTGCAAAGTTTCTATTGTAAAATCAGCTGATAGTTTTATGGAAACTCCTTTGAAAGTAACTCTCTTCTTTTGTCTTGCTGCTTCTAAGATTCTCTATCTTTAACCTTTGGCATTTTAATTATGATGTGTCTTGGAGTGGGCCTCTTTGCACTCCATTTTGTTTGGGATTCTCTGCACTTCCTGGACTTGCATGTGTATTTCTTTTGCCAAATTAGGGAAGTTTTCTTTCATTATTTTTTTCAAGTAAGTTTTCAATGTCTTGCTGTTCCTCTTCTCCTTCTATCATCCCTATGATTTGGATGTTGGAGATGTCCCAGAGGCTCCTTATACTATCCTTGTTTTTTAACATTCTTTTTTCTTCTTGCTGTTCTGGTTGAATGCTTATTTATTCCTTATATTCCAAATCGCTGATTTGAATCCTGGCTTCCTCCCTTCCACTGATGGTTCCCTGTATATTTTTCTTTATTTCACTTAGTGTAACCTTCATTTCTTCCTTTATGTTTTTGCCACACTCAATGAGTTCTTTGAGCATCCTGATCATCAGTGTTTTGAACTCTGCAACTGACAGGTTGGTTACTTCCATTTCATTTTTTTTCTGGGGTTTTGTTCTGTTCTTTCATTTGGGCCATAGTTCTTCGTCTCCTCAAACTGGCAGTCTCCCTGTGTTTGTTTCTGTGTATTAGGTAGAGCTCCTCTGACTCCCTGTCTTAGGAGCAGGATCTATTGTAGAAAAGGTACCTCTAAATTGTGTGGGATACAGACTTAGGTAATCACCTGGGTGGGATAACCTGCTCTGCCACTTTGTGGCTCTGTGTGGAGAGAAGGCTTGGAGAGGAGCCAATGCTGCTGCCTGGCTTCTGGAGGTATATCTGGCATTTGCCCCATTTCCAGTCACTTTTCCTACTTCCCATGTGTGACTAGCCCCTTCCAGTTGTTGCTCTGCTGGGAAATCACAGAGTGGGTATATCTGTGTACATTCTAAGTCTGTGTGGGCCCTTTAAGTGGAGTCTCCTGAAATCCTGCAGTTTCTTCCACCACGCCAGCCCCCCACAGGTTTTTACTGTCAGAAGTTATGGGGATTCATCTTTCTGGCGCTGGGACCCTGGGCTGTGCTGTCTTGCCTGGGGCTGGGATTGCTCACTCCCAAAGTATCCCTCCTGACTTTTATCTGTCATACATGAATGTGGAATCATCCATTCTGCTGCCCCCCTGCCCGTCTCTGCGACTCTGCCCCTCCTACACATCTAGATGAATGTGGCTCTTTAAATCCTTGGTTGTCGGACTTCCATACAGCTCGACTTTCTGATGGTTTGGGGTGTTATCTGTTTTGAGATCTAGTTGTAATTCTTTCTATGGTTGTTCAAGGAGGCGAAGTGTGTCTCCCTATGCCTCCATTTTGATGGGAAGTCCACACAAAAAAACTGTTTACAGAATGAGAGCTAAAATAAGACAGAGCACTATCTTTTCAACCACAGCTAGGAAGGTGTGTATAGTGGTTGAAATTTTTCATCACTCTGCGTATCTCCACTAATTACCACTAAAGTACTCTGGGTATTGATTTTGGGGTTACAAATAATTTTATCAAGTAGGTATATCTGTAAACAGAATCCTTGGGTAATGAGGATCAACTGTGTAGCAGTTAATTTTTACTCCTCCTGTGACCTACCAGCAGCATTTTACACAGTTGACCATCACCTTATTCTTAATTTCCAAGATCCCAATGTCTCTTGATTTTCCTCTTACCTCAGTAATCATCTTCAGTTAATCTCCCCAAACTCCAAATTTAGAGAGCCACAGAGTGAAATCCACTGACCTCTCTGACACTGCTCATCCCACAGTAATCTCATCTAGTCCCATGACTTTAATTACACTTATGTTAAATATATATTGTCTCACAGCTCTTGGATACTGTTGTTTTTCTCCTATTTTTTAAAGATGTAATTTATTTATTTTTAGAGATGGGAAGGGAGGGAGCAAAACCGGGAGAGAAACATCAATGTGTGGTTGCCTCTCACACATCCCCTACTGGGGACCTGGTCCGAAACCCAGTCATGTGCCCTACACTGGGAATCGAACTGGCAACCCTTTGGTTTGCAGGCTAGTGCTCAATCCACTGAGCCACACCAGCTAGGGCTCTCCCCTCTTTTTCAAAAGTTTGGATGAATTTCTGTTGACCTATCTTCAAGTTCATCGATTCTTTCCTTACCTGTGTCAAGTCTACTAATAAGCCCCCAAACATATTCCATCCATGTCATAATTTTTATTTCTGGCATTTCCATTAAACTCTTTCATATGGTTCCCATTCCTTTGCTGAAATGGATTATCTGCTCATACATGTTGTCCATCTTTTCCACTACAGCCTTTATATGTCATTCACGGTTATTTTAAATTCACTTTCTGATAGTTCTAACAATTGGGTCATCCTGAGTTTATAGTTTTTTACAGTGTTTTGGTGTTGTTTTTTGCTTTTTGTACACTTCATAATTTTTGCATGAGTGTGTATATCATCATAAGACAGTATAAAGAAATAGTATTTTATGCCTGAAAATGGACACACCTCTTCTATTAGCTATTTTTAAAAAAATTCTCACTCAAGGATACCTTCACTGATCTTAGAGAGAGAGAAAGAGAGTGGAGGAGGGACAAGAGTATGAAGAGAGCCTCTGGGGCAAGTGCATAAAGAAAGCCTAAAGCTGAGGGTAGAGTAAGAACACTGAGAAAACCTCTCTGGCAAACCAGAACCCACTCTAAGCAGTAGGTATGCCACACTAGAGGAATTTGAAGCTGGTAGTATACTTAATCATAACAAGGAAACCCAAACCCAGCCTCAATTCCTGAATAGACTGGCTCAATCCCTGCTCCCTCCTACCCAGCCCCCAACTAACAGCTCGCAGAAGAGCCCTGGTGGGGTTGCTCAGTTGGTTGTAGTGTTGTCCCATGCACCAGTATGTTGCAGGTTTGATGCTCAGTCAGGGTGCTTATGGGAGGCAACTGATCAATGTTTCTCCTTCACATCGATATTTCTCTTCCTCTCTCTCTCAATCCTCCACTGAGTAAACGTCTGTTGATTTACTTGCTAGCAGGGGAAAGGTGCTCGGTTATTCTGAACCCAGTTTCATGCCATAAATCCCTGGGCCTCAGTGGGTGGGGCTTTCTCCTAGGAGCAGGAATTTTAAAGGTCTGAACCTAGGACAGTTTCCTGCCTTTCCCTCAGGGTTTATGGGTTTTCTTTTTCTTTTCACATGTGCCAGCCACAATGAAAAATGGGATTTACTCCCTTCTCCCAGTAGCTTAAGGCTGTTTTCCATAGGGAAAAAGGGCCCAGGCAGGCCTGGGCTTCCTAGTGAGGCTTCCCCTGGTCTTCCTCGCTTCCACCAGTCTTTTTCATGAGCAACTGCTGAAGGTCCTATGATAGGAGAACTCAAGAGTTTCAGTCAGAGTTGATAGGCTGAAGTGATTAACGTTATGTGGAAAGCCGTTGTTCCAGGAACTGGAATGCAAGACTTACACGACTCCAGGAGGTCCACAAGCAATTCAACATCTGTGCCCCAAGGACAATCTGAGCCATTGTGTTTCAGAGAGGGACTCAGATAAAGAGCTGTGGATCCGCACATAAAGAAACACTAGAAAAACTGCTGCAGGACTGCAACCCTTTATCTGACTGAAGGTGTTAAGATTTTTGAGGGTACAGAGCCTGCTGTCTTCTCAGATCACTGGCATCTGAATCAAGCACCCAAAAAGAGTCAATCCTGTCTCTTCTTATTGGTTGTGGTAGTGACGGGCAGCAGAAATGCTGCCTTTTCTGGTTTCATTTGAAGAAAAGCTACAAATAGGTGTTACCTACCCTTGTGTCTGCAGTTCCAAAGGGTTCTGGTCCCATACTAGCCTATACTTAAGACTTTAGCAATTCATTAAAAATATAACCAAATTCTTCTTTTCCCCTGTATGATAGCCTGCCTTCTTCCTGTCCTCTGCTACAGGTAAACCATGCCCAAATCCCACCTCTGGTGAGTTAAAAGAAGTTATGATTTTCTGTATTACAGCTTCTTATTTTAGGATGGGATCCATACTATTTCTTTCTACATCTAAGTGAAAGCCAGAAATCACCCCCATGAGTTTAAATGCCATCCACAAATCCTAAATTTACATTTCTAGTCTGGACCTCTCCCCAGGACTCCAGACCGTACACATCCAATTGCTGACTGGACGAATCTACTTGTATGGTTTGGCAGACAAGCTCTAAGGTGGCCTCCATAATCCCTACCATCTGGTATTCATGTCTTTGTATAATCCTCTCCCCTTGAGTTGAGGGAGGAAACTGTGACTTGCTTCTAACCAATAGAATAAGGCAAAGATGGGACTTCCGGCCAAGATGCAGGCACAGGTAGACATGCTTTGCTTCTTCACACAACCAAAAGAAGGACAACAACCAATTTAAAAACAAAAAACCAGAACTGCCAAAAAACCAAACTCTATGGAAGTTTGACAACCAAGGAGTTAAAGAACATTCATCCAGACTGGTAGGAGGGGCCGAGACGGGAAGCCGGGGAGAAGAGGATGTGTGGCAAGGCGGTAGCTGGTGGACCAGGTAGGTGAGGCAATGGCCGGTAGACTGGGCGGTCTCAAATCTGTGTGTGGATAAACCGGGAAGAACAACTGGGGAGTGAGACCACACAACCCAGGGTTCCAGCGTAGGGAAATAAAGCCTCAAATCCTCTGGCTCTAAAAAACCTGTGGGGGTTGCAGTGGCGGTGGGAGAAACTCCCAGTCTCACAGGAGAGTCCATTGGAGGGACCCACAGAATCCTAGAATGTATATAAACCCACCTACCAGTGATCAGCAGCTGAAGGGCCCATTTGCTTGTGGGTAATGGGGAAAATGACTGAAAGTGGGGCGAGAGCCCAGAAAGCAGCATTTTCTCCTCTCTGACTCCTTCTCCACATACAGCACCACTATATAGCCACGTGGGTTGCCCCACCCTGGCAAATACCTAAGGTGCACAGAGTTGAAGAAATATCGCCCAAATGAAAGAACAGATCAAAACTCCAGAAAAAGAACTAAGCAACGAGGAGACAGCCAACCTATCAGATGTGGTATTCAAAACACTGGTAATCAGGATGCTCACAGAAATGACTGATTCTGAATGCAAAATAAAGGAAGAGATGAAGGTTATACAAAGTAAGAAAAAAGTACAGGGAACCAACAGTAAAGTGAAGGAACCCAGGACTCGAACCAATGATTTGGAACAGAAGGAAGAAATAAACATTCAACTGGAACAGAATGAAGAAATAAGAATTCAAAAAAATGAAGAGAGGCTGAGGAACCTCTGGGACAACTTTAAACATTCCAACATCCAAATCGTAGGGGGTGCCAGAAGGAGAAAAGGAAGAAATTGAAAACTTATTTGAAAAAGTCATGAAGGAAAACTTCCCCAATCTGGCGAAGGAAACAGGCATGCAAGTCTAGGAAGCTCAGAGAGTCCCAAAGAAGTTGGACCCAAGGAGGAACACAGCAAGACACACCATAATTAAATTACCCAAGATCAAAGATAAGGAGAGAATCTTCAAAGCAGCAAGAGAAAAGGAGAGTTACCTACATAGGAGTGCCCATAAGTCAATCAGCTGATTTCTCAAAAGAAACCTTACAGGCAAGAAGGGGCCAGAAAGAAGTATTCAAAGTCATGAAAGACAAGGACCTACATCCAGTATTACTCCATCCAGCAAAACTATCATTTAGAATGGAAGGGCAGATAAAGTGCTTCCCAGATAAGGTAAAGTTAAAGGAGTTCATCATCACCAAGCCCTTATTATATGAAATGTTAAAGGGACTTATCAAAGAAAAATCAGAAGATCAGATCAAACTATGAACAGTAAAATGACAACAAACTCACAACTATCAACAACTGAACCTAAAAAGCAAAAAGAAACTAAGCAAACAACTAGAACAGGAACAGAATCACAGAAATGGAGATCACATGGAAGGTTATCAGCAGGGACGAGGGAAGAGAATGGGGGAAAAGGTACAGGGAATAAGAAGCATAATTGGTAGGCACAAAATAGATGGGGAGGTTAAAAACAGTATAGGAAATGGGGAAGCAAAAGAACTTATATGTACGGCCCATGGACACGAGCTAAAGGGGGGTGAGACTGCTGGAGGTGGGGCAAGGAGATAAAGGGGAGAAAAAATGGGACAAGTGTAATAGCATAATCAATAAAATAAACTTAAAAATAAGAACAAGGCAAAGGTGATGGGATGTCATTCCTGTGATTACGTTGTTTTATGGCAAAGGAATGGAATATCATTCCCTTGATTGTGTTATACTACATGACTCTGTCTTGCTAGCAGACTCACTCTCACTCTCCTGTTGGACTTAAAGAAGCAGGCTGCCATGCTGTGAACTGCTTATGGAGAGGGCCACACGGCAGCAAACTGTAGGCCATCTCTGCCAACAGCCAATAAAATAACTGAAGCTCTCAGTCCTAAAACTGCAACAAAACGAATTCCACCAACAATCTGAGTGAATTTAGAAATGGACTGTTCTTCAGTCTAGCCTCTCGATAAGAACCTAGCCCTGGCCACCTTCATTGTAGCTTGGGGAAACCCTTAAGCAGGAAATCTGGCTAAGACATGCCTGACTCCACAGTAACTGTGAGATAATAAAACTGTGTTTTAAGCCACTAAATTTGTGGTAATTTGTTTTGCACACAGAAAATACGGCTAGTATCACAAACTTTATAAGCCAAAGTCCTAATTGCCAGCTTCTCCAAAAGAAAAGAAAAACATGCTCCACTGTTGTCCATCTCAATAAATGGCAACTCCATTCTTACAGTTATTCATGCCACAAACTGTATAGTCGACCTTGACTCCTTTTTCTCTCTTAAACTCACATCAAATCTGAAAGCAAACACTGCTGGCTTTACAACCAAATTATATGGAAATTCTAGCTCTATCTCAGTACCCCCACTGTTATCATACTGGTCCAAGGCACTGCTGTTTCTCATGCACTTCATTGGAACTGACTCCCAACTGGTTTTCCTGCTTCCACTCCACAAAGCAGCCAAAGTGGTCCTCTTAAAATATCAGAGAATGTTTTTACTCAAAACAATCCAAAAGTTCCCCATCTTACTCAGACTACAAACCAAAAATCTTACACAGGTTTCTAAAAACGCTTCATATGTCTACTAGAAACAGATGTATGTTAACAGAATGCAGCTTGGAAGGTCCAGTGTGAGATTTCCACAAGTGGATTGTAGACCCACTCTTTGAGGCACACCTCAAATGTCACCCCCTCTGTGAAGTCCTCCCTGAAGAAGTTCTTCTGTGCTTCCAAAGCGCTGTAGGCTTAACACATTATAACATTTATCATTTCACTGGTTCGTCTTCTTTACAAGACAGTTACTTGAGGGGAAAAAAAATCTCAAAAATCTTACAGTAGCATATACGGTCTACATTATTAGGCACTCTCCCCTTTCACCCCCCACCACCGCCTCATCTTGTATCTCTCTCTCCTTATTCTTCCTTCTTCCACCACACTGGGTTTCTTGCTGTTCCTTAATATGCCAAGCACCTCTCAGTCTCAGGGTTTTACAATTGTTGGTCCATATAACTGAACAGGTGTTTCCACAGACAGGAACTGATTACTTTATATAAAAAGGCAAGTCCCACTATCTTCAGCAATAACTCTCTATCCTTTGTATCCTGCTTTATTACTCTCTACAACACATCCTGCCAACTGATACCTGTTTTATTGTTTCTCTCCCCAAAACCAGAATCTAAGTTCCATGAGAACTAGGACTTTTGTTCACTGCTGTACTCCCAGCTTTAACGGAATGACTGAATAAATACTGCTGTATTAGATACTATTTTCTTAGAAAATTTAGAGTCTAACAGTCAAGCCATAAGAATATTTTGGATATAAAGTCAGTGATGTTATTTTTAAAAATCACTGTACAATATTTACAGAAATTACTTATTCTAATAGTGTAAATATGCTTCAGGAAACTTGGAAAACATTCACATGTAACCAAAATGACTAACAGAGAGAGGTAAGCTAACTGAATTAAAACATTTCTATGACGGGTTCTAGAAACAGAAAGGTAACTGAAAGACTCCACATTATTTTTCCAGCATCACCTGAAGAAGATATTGTCATTCTTCACAGAGATAGCTAAATAATAGAGAAGGATGCATCAAGCTTAAAACTGACCACTTAGGTTCTTCGTTCTCAAATTTTTTGGTCTCAAGACCCTTTTACACTCTCAATAATTATTGATGACCTCAAAGAACTCTTATTTTTATCTACTAATACATTTAAGTTAAAACAGAAATTTAAAAACTTCAACAGTTCCTTTTAATATAACCATAAATCCATTGTAAGTTAGCATAAACAACATATTTTCATTAATATAGCTAAATTTCCCTGCCAAAATTAGTGAGAGAAATGGTACTGTTGTACATTTTTGCAAATCTCCTTAATGTCTGAGTTAATGGAAAATGGTTGAATTCTCTTACTGCTTCCACATTAAATATGTTGCCATATGTTGTTTTGGTTGAGGGGAGCAGTGTTTAATAGTCTTTTCAGATAATTGTGGATATTCTTCTTTGATACCACGTCAAAACTCAACAGTTTGTCGTCTCTTAAAGTTTGTTTGCAATGTACAATAGGAACTTTGTGTTAATTTTCTGTTAACATTAAAATCCACTGGTCTATCTTGCACTCGGAATACATCTTATGCCCATATGTGACTTTGTAATACAATTCTGTAATTAAAAATCTGTAATTTCTGGGAAACTGTCAAGTTCATAATGGTGAATAAAAGTTTTCCAAAATTCTACTTTTTGCTTGCAAGTTCATATCTTACCATTGACAACAAATCCTGTCAGCAATTTCCTTGAATTGCGTCAGGTGCATGGATCAGACAATTTGAAATTAAAAAAATATCATTTGTTCCTCAATATGCATGCCTATTAATTTAAATCCTCTAATAAATATGCCTATTTTCCAGTTTAACGAGAATATTTTCTGTATATCCACAAAACCTACTGAACTGAAAATGATTTACCTCCTGAGGACTTCTGGTCAAGGTGGCAGCAGAGGTAAATGTGGCTCGCCGCCTCACACAACCACATCAAAATTACAACTAAATTACAGAACAACCGTTACTCAGAACTGTCAGAAATGGAGTCGAATGGAAGTCTGACAACTACGGAATTAAAGATACTACATCCATCCAACTGGTAGAGGAGGTGGAGACACAGAACAGGCTGGTCCCACACCCACATATGGTGGATAAAAATTCAGGAGGGATATCTTGGGAGCGAGGAATCCCAGCCTCATATCAGGCGGCCGAGCCCAGGGTACCAGTGCCAGGGAGATAAGTTCCCATCACTTCTGGCTGCAAAAAGCAGCAGGGATTGAATCAGTAGAAGGAACTTCTGGAATCCCAAGCAGTTCCTCTTAAAAAACCCACACATGGACTTCCTCAGATTATTGAGCTCTAGCACTGGGGTAGAAGCTTGAAAAGGCACCAGTGGTATATGGGGAGTAACTGAAGTGTCTGGCATCAGGGCGAGAGCTAGGGGACAGCTTTCTCCGGGACAGAACGGAGGGAAGAGGTCATTGTCCCTTTTCTGAACCCTCCCACCACAAAGCCACAGAGCTGGCAGGCAGGGTGCCATACCTGAGACTCCATCAACCTGGCTACACTATTTATCCTGAGACTCCCACCCACCCAACTTACAAGGCCCACCCAAACTGTTAACAGTGGCTTTTCCATATGAATCGCTGGTCTTGACTCACATTCCACAACTTCCTAAATCCTTTCAAAACAAGCAACAGCCAGCCTCAGAAAGTGCCCAGGCCCCATACCTCTTGCTAAGTGGCCCCAGGCTGGGCATTAGCCGCAGCCAGCCTAGAATCACAGCTTTGTTTCACCTGGGAATCTCCAAGCCCAGCACAAGTGGCAGCCATCTCAGACTGCTTGACAGTTCATGCAGGGTGGTCCTGGGTGGAACACAGGTCAGGGTTAACTTTGGTCTGTACCACCCAGGAAACCCCAGAGCCTGTGCACCCCGTGGACAGCTACAGACCACAACAGAGCACTACCACCCTGCCCCAGCACAGCTGATCCTCCATGAAGGGTGGAGACTGGTGGTCAGTGGTCACAGCGAGTTACTGCAGTTGACAATGGGTAAATCCATCCCACTGACATGCCAACAGCAAACTAGGCTCAACTACAAGAGGAAGGTGTACCCAGCCCACATAAAGGGTGCACCTTAAGTACCCAGCTTGGGTGATAGGGGAGGCTGTGCCACTGGATCCTACAGACACCTACTACATTAGGCCATGCTACCAAGACAGGAAGTCACAGCAGCTCTACCTAATACATAGAAACAAACACAGGGGAGCTGCCAAAATGAAGAGACAAAGAACCATGGCCCAATGAAAGAACACATCAAAACTCCAGAAAAAGAACTAAACGACATGGATATAAGCAATCTATCAGATGCATAGTTCAAAACACTGGTTACGAGGCTGGTCAAGGAACTTAGTGAGGACCTCAACAGCATAAAAAAGATCCAGTCAAAAACGAAGGATACACTAACTGAAATAAAGAACAATTTACAGGGAAACAAGAGTAGAGTGGATGAAGCTGAGAATCCAATCAATGATTTGGAACATAAGGAAGCAAAAACAACAACTAATCACAACAAGAAGAAAAAAGAATCCAAAGAAACCCCCCGAGGATAGTGTAACCAGCTTCCGGGACATTTGTACCATACGGGTGCCAGAAGGAAAAGAGGAAGAGCAAGAAACTGGAAATCTATTTGAAAAAATAAGGAAAGAGAATTTCCCTAATTTGGTGAAGGAAATAGACATGCAAGTCCAGGAAGCACAAAGAGTCCCAAACAAGACAGATGCAAAGAGGCCCACTCCAAGACTCATCATAATTAAAATGCCAAAGGTTAAAGATAGATAGAATCTTAAAAGCAACAAGAGAAAAGAAGTTAGGTTACCAGCAGGGGAGTTCCCATAAGACTGTCAGCTGATTTCTCAAAAGAATCTTTTCAGGCTGGAAGGGACTGACAAGAAACATTCAAAGTCATGAAAAGGAGGGAGACACAACCAAGACTGCTCTAGCCAGCAAAGCTATCATTTAGAATTGAAGGGCAGATAAAGAGCTTCCCAGACAAGAAAAGAACTAAAGGAGTTCATCATCACCAAAGCATTATTACATGAAATGTCTTAGGGACTTGTTTAAGAAAAAAAGATCAAAACTGTGAACAATAAAATGGTAATAAATACATACCTGTCAACACATGAACCTAAAAAAAAAACCAAACAAACTAAGAAAACGAGGAGACAGAATCATGGATACAGAATGCGTTTTGATGGATGCCAGCTACGAAGGGGTTTTGTAAGAATGGGTGAAGAAGTGAGGGGATTAAGAAGTACAAATAGGTAGTGACAGAACAGCCATGTGGATGTAAAGGTATAGGAAATGGAGAAGCCAAAGAACTTATATGCATGACCCATGGACATGAACAATGGTGAGGGGGTTGTCTGAGGGAGTGGGGGGTGCTGGGTGGAGGGGGGCAAGGGGGAAGAATTCGGGACAACTGTAACAGCATAACCAATAAAATATAATTAAAAAAGAAAAAAGAAAATGATTTACCTCCTGAGACTATTAGTCTGTGTCAATTAGTGCAATAAGTGAAATAATTTTTCATTTTTCTTATGTAGCAACAAAATCGGTCCGAAAAAAATCTAAATGACGTTCCACATAAAATAAAATCTACTTCTCCCAAATTTTTCAAAAGTATACAGGTATTACAACAACACTAAATATATTTTGTATAAAAGAAAATAAAACTGAATTATACCGACAAGATATCTAGATAAAATCTAACTTCCGAGTATTTCAACCTTTTTTCCTCTTGGTTCTTTTTTAAATGTTAGTATTTAAAGATCTGAAACAACCAATTAATCTGCATATAAAATACTCCTAACTGGCTTAATATTCTGGCTTGTCCTTGCCTTACCTGCTGAGCAATATGAGAAATATGAGCTCCCTGAACAGCTGAGGCAGGTTGAGGTGCTGTGTCTGAAGTGTTACTCTTGTGGGAATCTTCCATAATCAACTGGAAGGGAAAAACAGTCAGTTAAAAGGTGCTTTCTACTCATTTTCAAGAAATCTGATGACATTTCTTTTCTTTTTAATTTTTTAAAATTAAAAACATTTTACTTATTTTTTAGAGGGAAGGGAAGGGAGGGAGAAAAGAAAAGGAGAGAAACATTGATATGCAAGAGAAACACTGATTGGTTGTCTCTCACACTCCCCCAACTACATGCATACTTTTTCAGAGGAACAAGATAAAGCTTTTCTATACTATGGGATGAATTCAATTTAACCAGACTCAATATGTTGCCACCACTGTGCTCTGGGTGTGTAGCAATCTAATTATAAAATGGTAAATAAAAAGTGCTACAGAATATGTATAGTGTACTGCAGGGTTGTGTAAAAATCGGTAACTTGGTTGCTTCCATTCAAGAGAATATGGGCACAGTTCTCTCTGGAATAAGCCTGCATCTTTCCCCTCCCTTTTCTTCCCTCAAAGCGTACACCTTTGCTTTCTTTTTCCTAAATTCCAAGGGTCCTTCTTCTGCCTCTGTAATATGTTTCCCGAGTCTACATAGCCCAGCTGGCTCACTTCTTCCACAGCTCATTTTTCTACCTCTGTGACTTGTTAAATAAACTTCCTCTTATTAAAAAAAAAAGAGAGCAAGAAAGAATTGGTAGCTATAGTACAGAGGCAGAAAAGAGACTTCTCCGTGCATATTCTAAATTTTTGAATTTTGATCCACATGAACATGTTTAAGTTAATAAATAGCACATATGTAAATCAATTATTGGGACTAAATTTTCAAATGTTATCCCACGCAAGAAGTATGATAGTCTTCCTGTCCATTGACACAGCATTCCTTTCTCTAGCCTAGGAAACAGTTTCTAATTGCACATATAGCTTTACATAGAGAATCTGAGTAAAAGCTGAACTAACCAACTAAATAATAAATAAAATTACATCTGAAAAGGTTCTAAAAAAATGTAGATGATCAAGATAATCAACTGAAGTATATGTAACCTGAGTAATAATGAGATAAACGGGTTATGTGAGATGAAATGTATCAAATGGAGGAGAATCTTTCAGAAACTGGTTAAAAAAAAATGGATAGAATTTAAGGCTTCCATAGTTATGTGCAAAGGCATAATTAAAAGACAGGGCTAGCCAACAAACATTTGAAAAGCTTCTTTTTAAAAAAAAAAAATTTTATTTATTTTTAGGCAGAGGGAAAGGGAGGGCAAAAGAGAGGGAGAGAAACATCAATATGTGGTTGTCTCTCATGCGCCCCCTACTGGGGACCTGGTCTACAACCCAGGCATGTGCCCTGACTGGGGAATCAAACTGGTGACCCTCTGCTTTGCAGGTCGACACTCAATCCACTGAGCTACACCAGCCAGGTGAAAAGTTTCTTAATATTACTAACTTTAGGGAAACGACAAAGCAAAACTACAATGAGATATCACCTCATATCCATTAGAATGGCTAATATAAAACAAAAAGAAAATATGTATTGGTGATGAGATGGAGAAATTGGAACATTTGTACACTGTAGTGGAAATGTAAAAGATGCAGCCTCTGTAGAAAACAGTATGGTGGTTCCTCAAAAAATTCAAGATAGGATTACTGTTTGATCCAGCAATCCCACTTCTGGGTATATATCCAAAAGATCCAGATATATTTGTACGCACATGTTCATAGTAGCATTATTCACAATAACCAAAAGGTGGGAGCAACCCAAATGTTCCTCGATGGACGAACAGATAAAGTGTGTGGAGAAAAGAAAGGCTCTTCAATAAATGGTGCTGGAATATTGGAAAGTTACACACAGAAGGATGAAACTAGGCTACATTGTGTCCCCATGTACAAAAAATTAATTCAAATGAATAAAAGACCTAAATAAAAGATCTGAAACAATAAATTACATAGAAGAAAACAAATTTATGGACCTTGGTCTTAGAGAAGATTTTATGAATTTGACCCCAGAGGGAAGGGAAATGAAGGCAGAAATAAATGAATGGTACTATATCAGACTAAAAAGCTTCTGCACAGCAAAAGAAACTGCTAACAAAACAAAAGGGCAACCAACGGAATAGGAAAAGATATTTGCAAACAACAGCTCCAACTAGGGGCTAATATCCAAAATACATTAAAAACTCGTATAACTCAAAACCAAACAATCCAATGAAAAAAAAGGGTAGAGGATCTGAACAGACACCTCTCCCTAGAAGACATACAAATGACCAAGAGATATATGAAAAGATGCTCAACTTCACTAGCTATTAAGGAAATGCAAATCAAAACTATGAGATACCACCTTACACCTGTTAGAATGGCTATTATTCAAAAAGATGAATATTAATAAAAACAAGTGTTAGGTTGTGGAAAAAAAGGAACCCTTATTCACTGCTGGTGGGAATATAAACTGGTACACCCCATGAAAAACAGTATGGTGGTTCCTCAAAAAATTAAAAAGAGTTATCATATGACCCAGCAATCCCCCTTCTGGGCATCTATCCAAAATATTTGAAAACATTTATTTGCAAAGATATAAGCACCCCTATATTTACTGCAGCATTATTCACGGTGGCAATGGAAACAATGAAAGTGTCCTTTGGTACAGGACTGGATAAAGAAGAGGTGGTGCAAATATACAATGAATGCTGTTCAACCATAAGAAAAGATGAAATACCGCCTTTTCCAACAACATGGATGGATCCTGAGAATATTATGCTAAGTGAAATAAGTCAGACAGAAAAAGTCAAGAACCATATGATTTCATTCACCTGTGGGACGTTAAACTGAAACTCACAGACAGAGATAACGGTATGGTGGTTACCAGAGGGAAGGGGACAGGGGGAGTAGAGAGCATAAAAGTGTGCCAAATTATGTGGTGATGGAAGATGATTTAACTTTGGGTGGTGGACACACAATACAATATACAGATTCTGTATCATAGAAATGTACACTTGAAGTCCATATAATCTTACTAATCAATGTCACCCAAATAGATTGTTTTAATGTGACATACACATACAATGGAATGTTATTCAGCCTTAAACAGGAAGGAAGCTGTAACAAGTGACATATGGTACAACATGAATGAACCATGGGGACATTAAGCTAAGTAAAATAAGCCAGTCACACACACACAAAAAACAAACCACTATATGATTTCACTCATATAAGGTACCTAGAATAGTCAAGCCCATAAAACAAGGTACAATGGTGGTAGCCTGTAAATTGGCTGCACGACAATGTGATGTGCTAAACACTAGCAAACTGTATACTTAAAAATGGTACAGGCAGATTTTTAAAAAAGGTTTTATTTATTTTCAGAGAGGGGGAATGGAGAAAAAGTGGAAGAGAAACATTAATAGGTTGCCTCTCATATGTGCCCTGACTGGGGACCGAACCTGCAACCCACGCATGTGCCCTAACTGTGAATTGAACCTGCAACCTTTCGCTTTGCATCATGATGCCCAACCAAGCCACATGGGTCAAGGTATAAATGTTATGTTATCTGTGTTTTACCAAGATTTTACATCTTTTGAGAGAGAGAGAGAGAAAGAGACAGAGACTAGGCACTTTCTCCTTAGACCAGTGACTTAATAATTGTGAAGTTTAAGCCTACTTATTTTTTCTTCTTCCCCTTTTTTTTTTTTTGAGATCAGAAAACAGAAATCCATTAACATCTGGACTGAAGTTACTGTTTTTAGTTATTGAGAAAAGGTATAAAATCACCTCGAATATAAAGTGTTCTTAATTTTTTTCCCTCAACATGGAAAATATGTAACAGAAAGAAAAAAGAATGACAGATCTTAATTACAATATTATCTACTTTTTTGTCTTCTTTCCACAAATTTAAAAAAATCATAAACATACTGTATGCACAATTTTGTATCCTCACATTCTGCATCACGTTTCCATCTATCACAAATATTTTCGAAGTTTTAAACTGACATCGTTCACCGCCTGGCTAACCTCCACAGGCCAGCCCCCAGGCTGGGGTGGGCGAGCGTCTCTCTGAGAGGCTCACACGCGACTAGGAGCCTCTGGAGCCCAGAGGCCTTTGAGGGGTCCCCTCTGCGTCCTGCTGATGTCTAGCTTCTGCCTGAGCCTCTTCCTGAAACCACTGGGCATCCTTTCAACCACCCTGGAGCCCTCTCCATACACTGGGCCAAAAGGAAACAATAAAGCTTTTCTGTAGAAAATAAATAAATATATTAATGGCTACATAATATTCTACCCAGTGAATGTACATAATTCTTATTATTTTCTTAACCAAACAAACCAATATTGTAATTAATATCTTTGGTACATAAAGTTTTTCCTATAATTAAATTATTTCCATAGGATATATTCCAAAAAAGAATTGCTTGAACCTAGGATATGACTGAGGTTTTCTGAAAGAATTATAGCCCATCAGTAGCACATGAGAAAACAATAGGAACTTTTAAAAAAGTCATCATTAAAATGACAGGTGAAATGGTATATTGTTTTACATTTCTTTAATTCTCCATTAGTTCTGGGAGCTATCTCTTCATATTGTTTGTCCACCCACCTACCAGATTTTAGTGTTTTTCTTATTAGCCTATATTATTTCTTCATGTAAATTTTATTTCTATACTGTTGATACAAATAGTTTTCCAATATGACTTAACTAAAATTATTTTAAAACTTTTAATTTTGACAAATGCATCTAGCATCTCCTTTGTTCTTTCTTCAACTTCTTTTAAGCCTATACAATAGTCCCTTCTCCATAATTTTTTCATTTACACTAATACAAGTGTAATCTCAAAGTAAATGTCAACACCAAAGATGCAATTACTTATCTTCTACATACTATCTCTAGTGAAACAGCCTTTCGAACATTCCATTTCAGAAGATATTAAGTTAGAATACAGAACAAAGAAGAAAAGAAAGATGCACTATTAAGCAAGGAAAGAAACTATAAAAGATTTTTTAAAACCTTGTTAAATGACTGGAAATGGTACTCTTCTGTTCCACTGTGACTCATTGATTTTCCCCCATAACAATGTCATTAAGAAATCCTATATCTAATGGAAACTAGCATAATCAACAAAACAACACACATTTCCTAATAAAAGCTGCTAGAGTCAGCAAATAACATTTTAGACAACAACATTTCCCATGGAAAAGAAGATAACCTATTTTCTATGGTTTTTTAAAAAGAGAAATCAGTTCCCCCGCCCCCAAAATGAAAACAGCTTCATAGTTTCATCTCATTATAAACGATACTGTATTTTTAATGACGTTATCAGAACGTAACTTTTATTTGTTCACTTATTTTTAGCTATTATTCCTAAAACTGAGATTAAGATAAACAATCTGTTAAAACCGTGCTCCACAGAATAAATTTTATGTGTACAGAGGCACTTAAGTAAAATAAGCCCCAGGAAGCTGCTGGAAGCTGAACATGAGACAACCCCAAGTAGGGCAGAATCACAATGCAGGCAGCGAACAGCTTTAAAAGTGCCGTGAATTTGGGAGGCTGAGAAATACTGGGTGGGCCAAAAAGCCTGTTTCGTTTTTTTCCATAAAATAAAAGACATGTTTTTCATTTTCATCAATAACTTTACTGATTTGGATATTTTGAGGACGTCGGCTATCTTCCGCTATTGGCTTCTAGTGGGTAGAGGCCGGGGTGCTGCTAAACATCTTCCAACGCACAAAACAGTCCCACAGCAAAGAATTATTTGGCCAAAATGTCGATAGTACCAAGAAACTTCACAGACCAGCTCTGGCACGTTCGAACAGTCACAGCACCTTCTCCATACACCACACAAATCTTTTTTTGCATCTCAGTTATTTTTACCCTTCTTGAAATAATAAAACATAATACCTTGAAAACACTGTGTATTTCTTCCATCCTCGATATTAAAATCGCTGCACAAAAACTCACCAATTTTGATAAGTCTTATTTTTAATTGCACACTGATATGACTTACAGACAACTAAGTACTACTAGAGCCACTGTAAGGAAAAAAACCAAACGAACTTTTTGGCCAACCCAATAGCAGCAGGCTGTGATCTGGCTGATGACACAATGAGAAATGTAAGTAAAAGCCTGGTACTTCTGAGAAAACTTTCAAAGGAACGAATGTCATGTGCTAGTCACTAAGAGCTTTTTTATATATTATTTCTTGGGTTCCCTAAATTGAGGCTCAAAGGCTCTGTCATTTACTGTGGATCTCAGAGTGAGATGTGAATGCAAGAACTGAAGCCAGAACTGTTTTAATTCAAAGTCCATGATCTTTTCTTCTGCACTGCCTCTCTTCCAGAAGTACCCTCACATTCCCAACTTGTTCACCTGATAAACTTCTACTCTGTTTTCAAGTTACATCCGAAACATTATGTGCCCTATTGATCCAGGTCCCTCATTTCTTAACGGTTCCATTGTGCCTTGCAGATGTCTCTGTGGAGGTTGCTTAACACTCTGAACTGTGTTTATTGGTACGTCTGCTTCCCTTAATCTTAAGGCACCTAAGGACAGGGCTTGTATCACATGAATGTTTGCTCCGGGCCCAGCAGAGATCCTCACCTTTAGAGAACATAATTAACATCAACAAACACAGTGTAGTTTTTTATCTGATGAATGAAGGTGTTCTTAGTTGCCTCACAGACAATGTTGAACTATGATAAGCTTGAAGTCAAGGTGTCTCTTGCTCACTGCATCTGCAACTGAATTCATGATCTCCCCTCAAAATTGCTATAAGTCATACTGAATTTTTTCAAATCTTCGAATGGGCTTGCGTTGCTTTCTCTCGTCTTCAGGCTTTCACATGCCATTCCCTCTGCCAGAAACACTACATCCCTTCTCTTCCTGTGGCCCATTCCTATGAGGTATTCTTCAGGGTAAACTTTCAGAACTTCTTTAGACAAATCTAGAAGCTCTGGCAGTATACAAACCCACAGCACATGTTCCCTGGTTCTCGTGGCATCTATCACAATATTGTAATTGCTTCTTTTTTTATAGCTCATTTTTATTTTTTTTCCCCATTAGCCTTTATCCCCTCCTTGTAACTGCCTACTTTTGTCTCTGCCAGAATGCAAGCTCCAGGGAGTCAAAGACCACATTCTGTTCCCAATATAACACTAATACCTTACATACTTATTACTGTTGAATAAAATAAATTCAGTTGGATTTAACCTAGTTAAAACTGATGAAAATAATGATTAAAGAAATTATCTTTAGAGAGTTACTTCAATCAGCTTTAGAAATAGGACAATTCAGGGCCCTGGTCTGGTAGTTCAGTTAGTTAGGGGCCTTGATCCCTATACACTAAAGCTGTGGGTTCAATGCCCAGTCAGGACGCATGCAAGAATCGACCAATGAATGCAAAAATAAATGGAACAACAAATCAATGTTTTTCTCTCTCTTTCCCCCTTCCTCTCTCTAAAGTCAATCAACTAATAAATAAAATAAAAATTTAGAAAGAAACAGGCCAATTCAGGCACAAAAAAACACCCTTCTTTACAGTTAGAAATTCATTATAAATAAATGGGATGACGTGAAAAAATAAAAGCATTTTTAGAGGGAGCTTCCGCCTACTGGTGATATAGTAGTACTGCAAGATGTATGGCAGACCAAACAAAACCTTAAAACACATGATTTTCAACCTTTTTCATCTCATGGTACACACAATAGCTAAAATTCTGCGGCACGCCAAAACATATATTTTTTGACAATCTAACAAAAAAATAGGTATAGCCCTAGCTGGATAGCTCAGTTTGTTAAAGTGACGTCCTGACATGTTGAGGTTGCATGTTCCATCCCAGGCAGGGCACATAAAAGAATCAACCAATGAATGCACAAGTGGAACAACAGACAGGTATTTCTCACGCTAAAATAAAAAAGAGGTATAATCTTGATTCATTCACACCAGACGGCTATTGTGTTGGCTGTGTGTCATTTTTTAAATTTGACAATCTAGGGTTAAAGAATTAAGTGCCCCCAAATAAACAGGTATTGCATATTTTAAAAATTCTTGCAGCACACCTGTTGAAAATCGCTTCTATTACAAATAATAGAGCTAACACATTCAGCTCTAGGAAAACAGAATTGAACCTCAGTGAGACAGGGATAATTGCACATTGTAAAGTCTATAGGAAAAACAGCATTTTTAAAAAAGTGCCCATTTCAGTTGGTAACAGAATTCTCAGGATAAAGCGCATTTTGCAAACACAGTGTACAAACTATTATCACAAACGAGTCTAGTCTGACAAAGATGCCTGCCAAATCTATGATGAAAAAGCCTCAGAAGCGTAAAGGTTCTCAATTACTATTATTATTCCATTTCTCCTCAAAAGTGAACTAAGTAGACATTACTTTACATCTACAATAATTTTAAAGCGATTACACTGCATGCTCCATGGCGTAGTTGACGCTGTGAAATCCCATGCTTAGTTTTATAACACAGGGGAAATAAAATCAAAGAAAATTTCCTCGGTTTGATCGTCTGTCCAGAGGTAAACAGACGAGCTTCTGTCATTCCACACACTCCTCCTCGGTCATCGCTGCATCTTTCCGTTATTGTTTCGTATGTCTGTGTGATTATTTTACTACCTCCCTACTCGACCGTAAGCTCATGAAGGTCTGTTTCTACCCTGCACGGGGAGCCCATCCGGGGCTTTACACCCCAAACGCGCCTGGCCGCTCCCGTGGGCTCCCCGCAGGAGGTAACCGGTCCAGTCCAACCCCCCTCCCCCCGCCTCGGTGCCCCCAGCTCCGCCGACTACGCGCGAAGCCAAGACCTCGCCGTCGCCTCATATCCCCCGCCCCCGCCCCCACCACGAGACCTTCCATCGAGGGCAATAGAGCCTAGAGCCGCGGAGGGGCAGCTTCTGAGGCCAAAGCTACACCGCGGCAGGAGATCTTCGGTTTTATTTTGATTGGGGGGACACCAGGAGGCAAAGAGAAGGAGACTAAGAATTAAAGGGGAAAAGCGCGGCCAAGGCGCGAGAACCGGAAGCGCACTCCGCCGGGGGACAGCGGGCAAGCCCTCCCCCTTCCGCCGCGCGCCCTCCACACCCCTCCCCCACCACTGCCGCCAGCGCGCGACCCCCACCCGGCGTGCTACCCGGCTCTGCGTCCCCACGGCGCCGCGTCCCCCGCACCCTCCCCCGCCGGGGACTCGGGAGCACGCCCCACCCCCGTCCCCCGCTTACCTGTGGCTGTCGCCTTGCCGTTCTCCGGGGCGGGAACTTCCACTCCCCCCTCCCAGGTGGATCCGAATTTACTACCTATTTCCCCACCCCGTCACGCGGTGGGGGACGGGCCTCCTTCTCTAGCGTCTGGCGGGGCGGGGACAATCAGTGTCACTTAACAGCCAACTGTCCTAGGCTACCGTTTCCTCGGCAGTTAAGGCCGCCACTGGCGGCATGATCTACACCAGGCCGGGGGCGGGGAAGGGAGGGGGTCAAAACTGAGTGAGCGTGGGGGGTGAGGTTAAGGCGGTTCCTCCGTAAGGGCCGCCGTGCTACGTCTGCGTCACCACGCTGCTCACGTGGTGCGCCGCCATCTTGTGCCGGAATTCCTCAGAATGGCGAGTTGTATCGTCCTGCTGCAGTTGGACGTGGAAGTTGCTTGCGATTCCTTTTGGGTTCAGGAGCTCTGCCCGCACTCCTTCCTCAGGACTGTTTTCGGGGGCCATCACCAGCTGGTGGTGTCGGGGCCGCTCTTTGACGGGCAGCTGATTAGTGGCGTCGCCCTCAGCTCGGCTTCTACTAGCTTCCTGTGGGCTGCTCAGGCCCACAGCTGTCGTCCCTGGCTTTGACCCTACCTGACCTGTCTGCTTCGTGTAGAGAGAAGTGACTAGAAGCACGGAGGCTTGTCCTGCTCGGCCTCTCTTGGTCCACCCAGATTTTTTAACTCCATAAAGTTGCTTCAAGGGTTCCAGCCTTTATCCTATACGAAAAGGTTTTCTACAAAGACTGATTAAAAGAGATAAAATGGTGTGGCTAGGGTGTGTCACACTGAAGCCATTTACCTCAACTGTTACGCTATTTAGAAAAAAATTACATAAAATGGAGTGTCATAAAATAGTGTTACGCCGTCATTTTAATGCATTACAAAAACTTAAAAACACTTTTTGATGTGCCTACTTTATGGAGAAGTTATGAGTTACTCTGAATATTTTTCTTTTTATCCATTTCCTTGCAAAATGTTATGGCTTTATACTGATAAGTTATAAACGATAAACCTCTGAATATATTCAGACAAAAGGTTCCAGAAATGTTTCTGAAATTTTACTAGTTTGAGCTCTTCAATGAGGGAAACATTACTGGGTGCCAGACTCTCCCAAGAGCTCACAAACGTTTAGCCACCTTATTCGGCAAACAAAGTTAAAACGGGCTCTGGCTGGGTAGCTCAGTTGGTTAGAGCGTTGTCCCCATACGCCAAGGCTTCAGGTTTGATCCTGGGTCAGGCCACATACAAGAGTTAACCAATGAATGCGTAAATAAGCGGAGCAACAAATCAACGTTTCTCTCTAAAAAAAATCATTAATAAATAAAAGCTAAAACTGCCCTTACTTTAGGATTTTGTTTGGGCCAAATGCCCCACCTAAGCTTGTCTTCTTACCAAGGTTGGGGAAAATATAATAGCCCATGCCCCATTATTTGAAGAATCAAAATGTCACATATCATAGGAAAGCAAAGTGCCCTCTAAAGGAAAGGAGTGGGGAAGAGGTTCTCAGACATCAACCTTTCCTGATTAACGAAGTCCACTGGAATCCCGAACATTTAGTGGCTGGAGGGCTAGTTCTGTATTTATTGTTCTGTTTGTTTCTTCCTTGGAACACAGAATGATTAACAAATGTTCATCAGGAAAAGAGGAGCCGGGAAACAAAGATGTTACCATCAAGAGAAAATAAATTTTACTGAAACCTTCAAAATGTTCATGGATTGCTCCGTCTTTAGTTCCTCTTCCATCTGTAAGATGTCCTAAATCTACCTCAGATGCTATACTGCAGCACTGCCACTCACAAATACTCCCACCATCCTTGTTTCTTCTTCATGAAGTGTTAACAAGCTGTACTTACTACCACTTCTGTACCTTGAATAACTGTAGATGAAAAAAAGAAGTCTTGATTATGATGCACACTGTTCTACCTTAATAATAAGAGTTTCATAAACCAGATGGACAGGTATTTGACTTCAGAAGTGAGGAAACAGAAACAAATCTAATTTTCAAGAACCAAGGCAACTGTGTTAAACTGGTCAAGCCAGTGGTGGCACCTCTTTGTCTTTTCTGGTAAGGAGAAACATTATAGAAATGGTTTAATAATACTACCTAATCTCATAGTTTTGTGGATTGAATGAGTTTAACACATGTAAGTTAGAACCATGCCTGGCAGACTAAGCACTAAATAAATGCTGTTCATCTTTGTAAACTGAGAATGGAGATTCAGAGAAGTGAATGAGGTCATCAGCTAGGCCTTTACCGACTACCGTATTTTCCCGTGTATAACGCGCACTTTTCTGCCCAAATTTTTTAGGGAAAATAAGGATGTATATTCTACAGGGGTAGTGGTAATTCTGTATCTATATGTTCTTAATTCTTTTATTTATGCTTATGCATTAAAAGTGTAGCCCTAGAAAGCAATAACGATATCTGTATGCAAAATAATACCCTGAAATGCAATAATCTTTTTTTCTAAATATAAATAAATGAAAAATTGAATTAAAAATTTAAAAATAATTTTTCCCCCCTGAAAGTTTGGGCCAATACCGTGGGTGCACATTATACACAGCAAAATACAGTACCTACTAACCGAGTTTTATTTGGGGGAAAAAAAGTGCTTCCTTCCTTCCGCCTGTTCTCTGCATCCTGACCGCTCCTGCTTCCCCACTGCCTTGTGAATTATCCCTTATTACTATATTTGAAAACTTTCCCTCTCTATTGGCTCCTTCAACACAGTATTTTATTTCTTCCATTTCTGAACAGTGTCTCCTAATTCTATAACCCTCTTTTTAAGTACTATCCCATCTCTTTCCTTCCCATGTACAGATAAAGCTTCTAGAAAGAGTAGTCTCTGTGCAGTAACACCTCCTATCACTCCTCACCTGAACCAGTTTTCTGTCTTCTCCCTTAACTGCAACTGAAATCGCTCTGAGGTCACCAGTGATTGCCTAGATGCCAGATACTTCAGATGCTGGCCAGTCCCCATTTTGCACAGCTTCATTGTAGCCTTTGGCATCATTAACCACTTCCCTCCTCTTTAGAACACTTCCTATAATCTTTATGCCCATGCTCTTTCTTGTTTTTGCTCCTATCTCTCCAGTTATTCCTTCTCTTTTGGGGACTCATCTACTCCCACCAGCCTTTAAATGCAGCTGTTGTTCCCCACGCCTCTCATTATTGATCTTTTTTTCACTTTACATGATCTTACTTGGTAGCATCTCCCACTTCCATGGCTTCAACTACTTTTAAAAGGATGTCTCCCAAATATCTAGTTCTTTTCTTTTGAAAAAAGATTTCATTTATTTTTAGAGGGGAAGGGAGGGAGAAAGAGGAGGAGAGAAACATCAATATGTGGATGCCTCTCTCGTTTCTCCTACTGGGGACCTGGCCCTCAACCCAGCCTGTGCCCTGACTGGGAATCAAACCAGCAACCTTTCCATTCATTGACAGACCAGTGCTCAATCCATTGAGCCAGGGCCCAAATGTCTAGTACTTGACCAGAGCTCTCCTGAGGCAGAGACCTAAATATTCAGCTGCCTGTTGGACTTTTTCACTTGCATGTTCCATAGCACCTCAAACGAGCATGACCAAAATGGAACACAGCATTTTCTTTGCCCAATTTATTCCTCTTCTTCCCTGTCTTGGTAAATGGCCCCACACTCACCTAACTCCCCAAGTCATAAATATGAGTTATTTTGAATTCCTCCTTCCTTACCCTGAATACTCAGTAGTTGAAATCTTATAGTCTCCCAAGTTTGCAGGCATTGTCTCTCGTTTCCATCCCATTATTCCCTTCGTGGAAGTGCACTTGCTTTATCATTGCAGTTACTGAAAAGGCCTCCCAGCCTGTTTCTCTATGATCCCTATCCACACCAATCTGTTCTTTATATGACTACCAGAATAATCTATGTTGCAAATCTGAGCATTTTATTCCCTTGTGATAAATCCCTCATCAGCTCTCATTGGCTTACTGGATAAAAGTCCATAATTCTTAGCACGATATACAAGACCTTTGGGGATCTATCCTTAGCTCAAGCCTTTTTTCCTTTTCTCCCTTCAAATCCCTTATCTTTTTGATGAACTGCAGTCCCCAGGGCGTGCAAGTCTGCCTTCCCCCTTGTTGTCTTGATCCTATCTGGCTGGCTGTCTCATCCTTCAAAACTCAGTTCAGATGTTGCCTTCTCCAGCATGTATTCCTCACTATTATTCCTCATCGTTGGGTTGTATGCCTATCCTACCTGCTCCCACAGTCCCCCTCTACTGTAACCCTTAACTATATTGCATTGTTTTCCTGTGTTTCCTTGGGGGCGGTGACTTGACAGTTTTCTCTGTAGCTTTGGTTCTTATTACAGTGCCTTGTGCCTGGTGGATAGGCACTCAATAAACATGTGCTAAATGAAAAAATGTTCTCAGCTGCCTAAAGAGCTTGGACCATAATTCAAGGGCAATGAATTAATTGTGTTTCAGTCACTAAGAACACACATAATTTGATGGGCTCCCATCAAGTTTCTTGAAGCCAGGATATGGAAGAGCAAATTAAGTATTACTTTAGGGAAAGCTGAAATCCAGCTCAATTACACATTAGAAAAAAATTAAAATTCACAATAATAAGTTGAAAACCAGCAAATGCCACACAAGTGGGAGGAAAACTAAGCTATAATTAATTGTTCCAGACAAAAGGCTTCTTAGTTTTCAAAATGACTCTACCATTTCTTGATGTGGCCTCCTTTTATAGCACTGATTTACCATGATCTCCATGTTCATTTTCTTAGACCACTCTAGCTGTCTTCGGGTATTACCATCTGAAGTTAAATTTAAAATTTACAAATTACAATTTATCAATTCTCCCAATATGTGAGGCATTAAACACAACCAGGCATCAATATTTATTAACACAAGACAAAGGAAACACATTCAATGAGTTAATAGAACACTGTCCAGCCAGATGTTAAATTTAAAAATGTATATCTAGTCTAATTTCAAATAAATAAAAAACTTTATACATAATTACACAGTACTATAGTTTGAATTTGACACTGGTAAATATCTTGACAGAAAGTAAACAAAATGGCATTTAGGACTAAAAAATTATTCTTATATCTTTACACTCTCTTTTTCTGGACAATTAGCATGGCCCATCTACATATACCTAAACCAGACACGTATGAATGATAAAGAAAAGGCCTATTGTATATTTGGAGTACTGCAGCTTCTTGCTCCAAATACTCTTGCTTTTACATCAAAGCAGACAACAAGAACAACACTAAGGCATAGATCATGTTGGAGTTTGAGGATGAGGTGGTAACTCCTCATTGCTTTAGTCTAAAAGATTCCTGGATATTCAAGGAAAGTAATTTATTTGGCCAAGATATTGAGCACCATGCCAGGAGCAGAGACCTTAATAAAAAAAAACAAACAAAAACTCCTAAGGCCTCAGGCCCTTTGCTGATTCAATAAAAGCATTAATGAAGCAAGCATTGCCCAGGGACTAAAGTTAAGGAGACATACTCACATGACCTATAGATAGATAATGGTCCCTAAACAGCCTGAGGCAGCACAGCTTCAGAGGAAAGGACTTGGTACTGGGGTTACTGGGGCCCTTTATGAAGCAGGAAGTAAAGACTGTGGATTCCCCGATGCCCATTAGCATGCTGGTCTTTGCCAGGGTCTCACTGACGCAGGAGAGGGCATTTGTACAGCTCTAAGAATCCCTAGGGCCTAGGATTGTTCTTGAGGCAGCCCCCTTCTTATTACTTCTGCTGAGGCTGGAAGAGGGTCAAAAACTTTCAGATGAATAGAATTCTCTTAATTGAAACGGGGAAAGGAGGCTTACTATTAATTTAGTTTTCTTTTTTATAGTCATAAAAACCCAGACAATATGTGTTCCAGAGTTTTAGCAAGTCTCTTTCTATCAATAATGGTCTTTTGGGCCTGCCTTACGAGTCAGTTTTACCACAAAATTTCTACTTAAAGTGGAAAAAGGAAGAGGATTGTGTCATCAAGAGAAAATTTTCTTGTCTGAGCCTGCAACAGACCAGGCACAAACACCTCTAAGCTACTGGCTGCACTCTCTTCCCCTTACAGAGCTAGGGACGAAGCTCCCAAAGACACCTCTCAGCTTTTTTTCCTCCACAAGCGTACTTTGGCTTTGGGGGATACGCAAAAGATCTATAAAGCAGCCACAAGGCAGAGAGCAGGAACTAAAGATAAATCAGAAGCCGAGGACCTATAAAACTAGATAATCAGCCCCTAAGAATCTGAAAATTGGCCACACTTTGAGATTAATGGATTACCTTATTTGAAGAAATGACTACAGATCTGCACTGTCCAAAATCAGCGATTAGCCATCCACGTGTGGCTACTGAAAACTTGAAACATGGCTAGTCTGAGAAGGTGTGTGCTTAATACATATTAGATTCTAAAGACCTAACAGGAAGAAAAAAGTAAAACATCTTACTAATATTTTTATATTGATTCCACATTGAAATTACAATATTTTTGATATTTTGGGTTAAATAAAATATATTAAGACAATTTCACCGGTTTCTTTTGTATTTTTAAAAATGTGGTTACTAGAAAATTTAAAATGACAGATGTGGCTCACATGATACTCCTAGCAGACACCCTAACTTGTGTGGTAACGAATGATCGAAGCAGCCTATAGAACTGACTCTGCCTGTATTTTTTTTCTTAGAATGTATGGATTACGGAGATAGAACTATTTATTCCTCAAGGTCCCTTGTTTTGTTTAGTGAAGCAGTAACAACTGTTTTAAGAAAACTACTTTCCACATAAGCAGGCTGTCTCCTTTGCAAAGCAAACCACGGCTAGTTGCTGGGATTTCTTGCCCCAATGTGAGTGCTTTTTTCCTGTACGTCCTAGAACCTCTCCTATCACGTGTGAATTAATTTCATCCAAAATGTCGAAAAAGAGATCTGGAACTGGAAAATGTCTTGAGGTCTGCCCTTGGTGGAGAATGAATTGGGAGGAAGGAAGGGTTATGTGAAAGGGGGTCATAAAGTGGCTTCGAGTCACAGACTGTAAGGGCAGCCCCCAAGAATGCTGCCACAGCGAAGGGTCTGGTCTTTGCATTATAAACCTTATTTTCAGGGTAATTACAAGTCTTAAAAATTGTTTAAAAACATATTTAGTTTACATGATGTTACAGTGGGGTAAATAATATGTATTATTAAAATAGTCTAAATAAATATTTACACAATAGACCAGAGTGGGTCAAAGAGAACCATTCTGATTTAACACGTTAACTCTGTTCACTTTGATTTTTTTAAATTTTTAAAAATATTTCTGTAAGAAAAAAATAAAGAAATTCAACTATATTCAAATACATGAAGTATCAGACCAAAGAAAGGAAACCGAGCCAGAGGTCAGACCCGGTCCCAAGCTCAGTCTGCTTGGCCTGGGCACCACAGTTATTTCAAGAGTGTCTTGCAAACAGCAGGCTTCCCCTATTTCAGCATAAGCCTGTCTATTTTGGCAACTCAAACTGGTTAATTTTGAGATGTACGGTTATGTGGCCTTACTGTTTCGTGTGCTGTTGATCTCACTGCCTTCCCAACCTATCATTCTTGTCCTTAAAATCCTGGCCTGCATGAACTGGAAGAACAGAGGACACTCCTTGGTTTTCACAAAAAGAGAAGCCACACGTATAAACTATAGACACAGTTTACACTGGGTCTGGAAAAAGAGGAAATTCTAAATTCTTACATAGTCACTCTTCATTTGAAAGACAGTTTCAACACTAGGGGCCAGGGTGTGTTATTGTGGTTCCTTAGAATAGGGTGGGATCTAATAAATCTGAGTTTTTTCGTAACAGCTTGATTTTTAAACTGAGATTTTTTTCAGCTTGCAGAAACAGATTGAATTCTTAAAAGCTTAAGCTGATTCTGGGAATGCAAGCTTTTAAATAATCATAGGCAGCTTTAGTTTATAAAATATACCAGCCAATAGAGACATAGCACAATGTGCAGCGAAACCTGCAAACAATTTGCATTTTTTAGTTACCTATTCAATTACACTGCATTAAGAGAATATTTGAAATTCAAAGTAGAAATGTTTCTACTTTGGTTGTTACTTCTATACCAATTCTTCATTTTTTAAGCTAAATTATGTGTATTTTTATTTACATGTTTAAAACACTGGTCAAAATGTTTTACAGTCAAGAATTTTATATATATATATATATATATATATATATATATATATATAAAGTAATTTTCATATTCAGTGGGTTATCTGATTTGCTTAAGAGCTGACTGAAAGTAAGATGAGTAGTTCCATGTTAACAAAACCCGCAGAATGTCTAGCTATGGTAAAAGGCAAAATACAGTACGGAGCGGGGAACTGTGTAACTCAGACTACCCCTTTATGAGAATTCATTAAAGTCCCTTACAAAATTCTAAAATGGCATTAGATAAAAATACAAGTATATACAACAGATGAAAAATATGCAACATGCATGTAATTGCTTTAGTAACGTGCTGCTCACGCTATGTCAAAGCTCATGACTGTTAACATTTTTTTCATTTGCCACCACAGAATTCCCCTTCTCTGTGTGTCATGTGATTGCAGAATCCCACAGGATGAGATGAAAGATATAATGTAGCCATCTCAGCTTATCTCACATCATTTGAAAGCTTGATCCTAGGTCACTGGTCTTCTTTGGTCCTTGTGGTTTTCCAGGATGGCCCCTATAACCTCCACAAGGCCGGTTACATGTTATAAGCCACATAGATGGGGTCTAACTGGTCAGCTAGGAAACTGTCACGGAGGTGCATCCTTTGCTTCTCTCCTCTGGAGTTGATGGGGATAACACCTGGGTCCACCACAACCACGACGCCAACGATGAGGTAATGCTCCTCCAGGACCACATTTGTCACTAAAGGAACCAGATCTAGGGCTTCCTGTTCAGAGCCACACAGTTCCACAACCACCACAAGCAAGTTGGTCCACGTGAACACAGCACTGAAATTTCAATGACATCCAGTTAACATATCATTACATTTTTCAGTCATCTATTACAGTATTTACCCAAGACTTATCCCCATTTTCAAGAACTATCTTCTCTCTTAGCAAACACGTTCTGTAATATATAACCTTGTCCTTATGATTATAGCTGATTAGCTGAGCCATCCAAAATCTCTTGAGAGTCTGGAAGTGGGATTGAAAGTAGTTAGCCTGTCACTTGAACCGAGGACATGTGGGCTTGAAAGTTCTGGGGTAGCCAGGTGTGTGGAGAATCACAGAGAACAGCTCTTCAGTGAGAAGAGAGAATAACGTGGATGCCCACATGGCTCTAGCAAGAAAGAAGGCAGTGGTCCCTGATGGCCTTGTTTCTACCCTTCTTGAGAACCATAGTTAGTTAGAGACTTTTAAGAACCACTGATACAGCCAGGTATTCTTTCCATTAAGTCATTTGTTTAAGCTCTTTTGAAAAGAGTTTCTGTTACTTGCAACATAAGAACTTTGGCTAATCTTATACCCAACAGGGAGGGAGCTGGCCTGGCCTCATCTAAGCTTAGTGTTCCACACAAGTGTCCCTCCTATTATGCCATAAAAGGGCCATAAGGTAATAAGTCGCCTTACACTGAGTGGGACTGCTGGGTCAGAGGGTACGACCTGACTGTTGATGTGTTCTAACAAGCACAGTGCAATCATGAAAGGAAAGTGTATACAATATTTGTTTGCATTAAAAGTTGAGTGTCTAAAATTAGAGGGTGACCATGGCACGCAGCTACTCTGCACTGTTCTTATGCCTCAGGGGCATTGTTCAGGTTGGGGACAGACTGACCAAAGTGAGAACACCGTTAGGCAAAGAAGCATTTGGAAAGCATGAACGACCATGAAAAGAACTATGGCTTTTTAGCAACGGGAAAACCAAAAAATGAGTAAGGACACATTGACAAATACGTAGAAAAGAAATTGGGCAGATTCTGTATTGTCAAGGATCCAGAATAAAAGCCAATGTGAAAAACTACAAGGTTTTAGTTTTAAGGAGATTTAACTCAATGTGAGGTTGGATGATCCTTTATGAGGGATAACAGAGAGGAATTTCCTGCACTGACAGGGAAATTAGATCAGATAAAAGTAATGATCCTTTTCATCTGCTTACCATTTAATAATTTATAAGCATATTCTCATTGGATCCTGCCAATAATCAGGAAGTGACAGAGAAACTATTTTAGAGAGGATGGAAGCAGCCTAAATGGGAGAGCTAGGCCCTTAAGCTGGATCTTTCGACCTTAAAGTCATGGTTCTTTCCGCCACTCTACACCGACTTTCTTGAAGCAGATTCAGTTACATCCCTTCCATTGGGAAACATCTATCTTTAAAAAGGACTCAGCTCTGCTCCACAATGGCTTCTTAGGGCCTGTCTCAGGGTCTCCATGGCCTCACCTGCCACAGCAGATGACACACCAAGACAAGAATCAGTCTGTTTATTCTCTTAGCCCCCCTGGAGTTCTATGCCTGTAGGTGGCATTTGGTGTGGACAGCTGACTACTCAGATGAGTTTTATTTGACACTACAGCTGAGGTGGGAAGCGTGTTCTGTGGGGGGAGTTACCATTCAGCAATGCTCCTGTGGATCCGAGACACTGAGGTCTCAATGTCAATTGGGTGGTATCGTAATCCTCTCAGCTCCAGCGTTTCATCCAGAGCTCCCACCACATATAACGCGTCATGACGTTCTGACATAAAGAAAAAGAAATTTGGTTCATCAGACACATTTTGAGTGCAATACAATGTTGGGATCGAGAGCACAGCGTTCGGACTGCCTGCATTGTCACCTGGTTCCATCACTCACTAGCCGTGGAACTCTGGGCAAATTACTCAAGTCTCTGAGCCCTGCTTCCCTTTCTGTGAGACAGGATAAGAACAAACGGCTGCTGTAACGATTAAATGAGGGAATCTATGTAAGGTAGTTTACATGATGCCTGGTACACTGTAAGTGCTAAAAAATTAGTTACTATTATTATTACTACCACTACCACTGTGTACCAGGAACTGTGCCAAGTGCTAGGGAGACCAAGATGGCAAAACACGATTCCTGCTCTGGACAGTTACTGCTACTGGGGGAGACAGACAGACAGACAGACAGACAGACACACACACACACACACACACACACACACACAGGCGTTCCATCGTAATGCAGACAGCCCAGTGACAGGAGCATACACAAGGCATTAGGGGAGCAGAGGATACACCCCAAGCTCTGCTCAAGGTTTAAGGGAAGCCTAGAAAAGCTGAAGCCAGGCTGAGCTGCTAAGAGTAAGCAGGAATTGGCCAGATGATGTCTGGGAGAGGGGAGAAGAGTGAAGATCTGAGATAAAGGAAAAAATGAACATGTGTCATTGTGTCTAGACACCTTCAAGGGATCCAGGTGTAAGGGGCAGGATTAGAGAATGCAGAGAGACTAGTTCTGGTCATTGACAGGGTTGTAGTCTGGCTAGGACATGGCAGAAATTTCACTTAAAAAAAAAAGATTTTATACACACACTGTATATACAAGGTCCCATGGCTTATGAATACATAGGTGTTGCATTTGTAAGATGAGAGATTATTTTGCTAGATTGACTGAATGCAATATTCTCAGGAAAAGGTAGATTTCTGAAAAGTTCAGCAAAACAAACACTAGGAGCTGCTGGAGAAGTAAGGATGAAGCGGTCAAGCAGGGTTCCCATCAACAAGAAAACCTAGGTCATAAAGGTTGTAATAACCAAACAAAAACAGAAACACAGTAGCTAATGACTAGTAAGTGCTTTCTGTTTGCTAGGCACTTTTCTAGGCACCTAAATGTGTCACGTAATTTAATCTAACATCATTTCCACAAGGCAGGAAACATAACTCCCATTTTCCAGGTAGGAAACCAAGGGGTTCAGTGATGGCTCAACGTCACGCAGCAAATGGCAGAGGTAGGCTCGCCTCTCTTCTCCAGTATGTTCCTGGCTCCCCATGAAATATGGAGGAGCTGTGGATGCTGGTTGGTATGGAACAAGTGCAAGAAGCTAAGGAGAAATGACGTGGCTTAATTCAGGCCTTTATAGTCCAGTGAGGTACGTGTATCAGTTCTTGAAGTGCCTGATACTTTTAGAGTTGGCTGTTATTCATGCCACCAGGAAGACAGACTGAAGGCAGACAGCAGTGAAGCCACGACAATTACCTGGGCAGAGGATGACTGGGGGACTGCTTACACCAGAGCCTTGCTAAGCAGTCTTCAATCCAACAGGGGACACTAATGGGACAGAGGAGCACTTCAGCAAAGTGGCTCCTCTGCGCTGACTCCCCATCAGGGATTAGGGCTGTTCCTCCTGCTCCCAAAATAGTGTGTGGGAGTAGCAAGAGCTAAAAGATGCGATATCTGTCCCAGGAGCTTGTTCGGGGGGTTCGAGTCACCCCCACAGGGCTGAGGGTCTGAGTTCTGCCAAGGGCATTTGCTTCTCCTCAGGCACACCCCCGTGACTGAGGCCACGCTGACTCGCGCTTCGCGAGTGCCAGTGTGGTTCCCTGGTTGCTCACCTCCCAGGTGCTTTCTGGGGGCAAAGTCTGCCTGCAAATAAATATGAATTCACAAATGGGTTCAAGAGTCGGACGAGGGAATAATTAAATACACACACTCCACAATACAAAGTCGGGCTGAGGAAGGCCAGCCAGTGCCCCTGGCAGACATGCAAAGCAGGACAGAGAGTAAGAGTTGGTGTGGGACGTACCTCCAGTGGCAGCTGTCAGCTCGGTCCTCCGGACAAAACCAAGGTATCCCGTCCGAGCCCAGAGTGTCTGAGCAGCATCCCCAAAGCTGAGGCGAGTATTGAAATGGTCAGCCTGAAGAGTCTCACTGTCATAGATGGTGTAATAGCCACTGGCCGTATGGGGACTGTTTACCCAAATCTACAAGAAAAGGTCACATTTCACCAAGAACACATACTGTGTAATAATTCAATTCTCTTGGGACATGCGATTTTAGTTTTTTAATCTCATTTTTATATCAACAGCAACAACACAACGGCAACATTAAAGGCAGTTGACATTTCAAGTGTTTACCAGTTGCTGAACAGTGAGGTAAGTACTTTATTTATATGCTTTGTCTCCTTCGTTCCTGACATACATGACATAACAATATAGTCTGCACTATTGTTATTCCCATTCTACAAGTGAAAGAACAGAGAGCGATTGCCCAAAATGCAGCAACTCGGAGACTCACGCCCAAGCCTGTGCGGCAGAGGCCAGGCTTTTAACTAGCCCGCCACACGGCCACTGGGGCTTGGCTCCCAGCCTCTCCCAGAGTCCCACAACCGCTTCGAGTTATCATTTCTGTGCTTCTGAAACTAAGAGAAAAGCTCTCAAGGGAACGCTACAGGGTATCTGAATTTACCATCTGAACAACTGCAATAGCTAACAATGGTTAATAACACTACTATTTATTGAGAACACGTTATGTTAACAGGCACCATTCTATGAGGGGGCACCCAAAACCCCCTCTGGAATTATCTTCTGGAGGGTGGGTCCCTTGTAGTACAGACTTTCCCCACTAGGTGGGTGGTCTAGGAACCCATCTGTATCAGTGTACCAGCTGGCGTTGTTGTGGGAGGCTGCACTTGGCTTCAGTGAATATTTTTGAAGACTCTTTCAGCGCGTTTGCCCATCTCATGATGGGTGATTTATGAGAGCACCTGCCCAAACCACGCTGACTGTTCTGAAAGTTTTTGACCAAAAATGGCATGACTCCCGTACCCTACCCTCCCATTCATGTGATCTTGCCCCAAGTGACATTTTTTTGTTTCCCTGGATGAAAACAGTCCTCAAAGGGAAACATTTTGCCAATGTGGAAGAGGTGATACAAGAAAACAGCAGAAGCACCTGAAAAGCATAAAAATTGATGAGTTCTAAAACTATTTTGAACAATGGAAAAAAGTCTCAATAGGTGTACTGCATCAAATGGAGAATACTTCGAAGGAGACTGAAATGTAAACATGTAAGAATAAATACACAATATTCTAATAAATAAATTCTGGGTTTTTTGGGGGTCTCTCTCCCTCATATGTACATTACAGACACAGGTATTAATGCATTTAATTACTGACACAAAATTCTACTAGGTAGGCACAATTATTATTTATGATGAGGAAACTGAGGCCCAGAGAGGGTAAGTAACTCATCCAATATTGAGATGCTGGTATGTGGCTGAGCCCAGGTCACCTGGCTCCTGTACCTACAATATTCCTCCTATTAAGCTATGGGACGAAACATCAGTGTTCCTCAAAGATTTTGGGGAAGAAAAATTAAGACTTTAAGAACATTTTAATACTAATACAAATACATTTATATTAAAACAAAAATTAAATGCACTTTGGAATAGTATATAAAATTTGCATGAGTTTTAGAAATTTAGTATTTGTGGTTCCTTAAATAGGTAGGAAGAGGTAGGATTTGCCCATTTTCCTTTTCAGTTGAGGGAATGTCAGTGGACAAATCTGGGACTAGTCTAGTTTGGGTGCCTAACTCTCCCCTCTCTCCTGGTGTCAATCTTCCCCTTCTGTCCATTTCAGTCTCATGTTCTACAAAGAAAGATTAAAACCCTTTTAAGAGATGAAAATTCACAATGGGGAAGAAGCTATGTCTACATTTTCTCTGACTTCTGGAATATGAACCCTAAAGTTTTTCTCTGCTGACTTTTCAGAGTAAAGGTGAAAATTATACATACCTCTCCAAGGTGAGAGTCTCCAACAGGCCCTTTGGTCTCGGGATTAACAATAACCACTTTTACTCCAGGTAAAATCTAAGAGTCAAAGGGAAAACATGAAGCCTCAGGTAAACGTACTGACCCCTTAGGAAATGCAGTTACCCGCTCTCCCTCCGTCTAGCGAGGCGAGGGAAGAGCACAGAGGCAGGAGCTCACTGAGACAGTGCTCACAGGATCATGCTCAGTGCAGACGAGAGGTCCCGTACGATTCATGCTCAAAAACAAACCAGAGAGCCAACCGCTCTACCTTCCTTCAATGGGATGAGAAACTGCACTCCAGAATGACAACAGCTAAGAATCTGTAGACTAATTTAACACTGCCCTTTCTTGTTCACTGAAGTGATGGCACTAAAACCCTTTAAAGCAGAAAGGGAATCAGGAAGGAACGGCCTGAGAGACTCTGCTCCAGCCTACAGCGAGTGCTAGAGTTAGAGGAACCTGGAGAGGAAGAGAGGAAGGTGGCAATTCTGCAGGAGAACAGAAAGACACCCAAGTGCCCAGGATATGCCTCCGGAGGGAAAAGGGAGAAACAGGCGCTGGCTGAGAATGGCTCTGGGTCTTTCTGGTCACCTGTATTCTGTCTCGCAAACTTCCCCTTTGATCTTGGGTTTCTAGAGTATGCAGTTACTTGAGAAACCCTACAGTGACTATTTTGACTCATACATCTAAAACCTCACGGAAGGAAGAGAAAAAGACCACACCTACTAGGCTGGGCCAGGCACAGTGATATAGCTCCTGAGGTGCCCAACCGTCGGCTGAGGTAGATCAAGATTTGACACCATGATAAGATCGACCCAGCCCATTTGGAAGAGTTTAAACTGAAGAGTGAAACTGGAGTAAGCTCTCCATGGGGTTGATCGACTACTGGGTAAGTTACTCCTTTTTTCTCTTCCCAATCTTCTCTTCTGCCTTTCAGAATTACTAGAAAGGATTCTGAGGCATCACCACAATCTCTTCAAAGGGATAAGAAATTTGAGAGCTTATGCTGTTGTTCCATCACCTTCAATAAATTTTTCAAAAGTGCTATAGACGGAATAGTTAGGATTTTAAAAATCTAATCGCCGGTGTGATGGATGGTATTAGGGGGTGAGCCTTTGAAAGATGACATCATCAGGAGGGCAGAGCCTTCATGAAGGAGATTAGTGCCCCTATGAAAGAGACCCAGAGATTTCCCTTGCTTCTTCCACCATGTGAGGACACAGCAACACAATGGCCATCTATGAACCAGAAATCCCTCGCCAGCCTCTAATCTGCTGGTATCTTTATCTTGGGCTTCCCAGCCTCCACAACCATGAGAAATAAGTTTCTGCTATTAATAAGCCACCCAGTCTCTGGTATTCTGTTATAGCAGCCTACATAAACTAACAATAATTAAATCTCTCTCTTTGAACATTTTAAAGCCCCATTCTAATCTAGGAAACCTTAGCTCCACATATCATCACTCTCAAATGTTTTAATCTCTTCCTCATTTTGATTTCTTTTTTCTTTTCTTTTCTTTTTTTTTTTTAAGATTTTACGTATTTTATTTTTAGACAGAGGGGAAGGGAGGGAGAATGACAGAGAAACATCAATGTGTGGTTGCCACTCACATGCCCCCTACCGGGGACCTGGCCCACAACCCAGACACGTGCCTTGATTGGGAATTGAACTGGTGGCCCTTTGGTTTGCTGGCCACTCAATCCACTGAGCTACACCAGCCAGGGCAATTTCTTTTTGAACTATAAATATGTGTATGTCTTCCCTGATCTTAAACCATACCCCTCTCCCATCTGCCACCCTATTTTTCTCCTTGTAACATTTATAAAGATAGAACCGACTCTTTTTAAGTGTTGCTCATCTTTCTACCTTGAATATAATATTAAATTTTGCTAGTTTTTCAAATAAGTGTAACATGTCAGTCAGATTTTTAAAACTCTATGGAAATTAAGAAAGTTCAAGTCGACTATTCTTCTTATGTACCCATATGAATTTGAAAGTATTGGTTCAGTTGAAATGTTGAATTATCTCAAGATTTCAATTAAGTCTTGCCCTGGATACTAATATATTATACGGCTTCAGCTTTCTTTAAAATGAACTACTTCTCCACACAGGCCATCTTCCCAATGGTCAAAACAAATTACCTTTCCAGACTCTGAGAGGAGCAAACTCTGCGGGGCACCCCGTTCCACAAGACGAACCCTGCAGAAGAACAATATTTACTACATGTAAGTCTTTTAAAAAATGATTGTACCATGTCTACTACAGCTATATACTGCCTTCCCGAGATCTTTAATTTGTCTCTCCTTTTTATGCTAGACTAAGTTCCTCAAAGTCAGCATTACTGACATTTTGGGTCAGATAAAGCTCGGTTATAACTTTTTGTGATGGGCTATCCTGTGCACTGTAGGATGCTTAGCAACATTCCAGGCCTCTGCCCACTAGATGTCAGTAGCAGCCTGCTTGTTGTGGCAACCAAAAATGTCTCCAGACACTGTCAAATGCCTGGCTGAGAGCCACTGATCGGGAAATGCGCTACTTGTGCAGGCTGGGCCAGTGTCCGGGCACACCAGCAAACACAGCAGAAGTCAGTGGGACCTGGGAAAGGGTCACAGAGCCCTGGGGCCAGGTGCTCACCTTGGGACACAGTTAAAATTCCCTTGTAAGCAGATGAGGAAGAAGGTTCTTTCCCCTGGGGTTTAGATAAAATGTTGATTCAAAAACCCTACTCTGCTTCGTTTAGCTTGTCTGCCCCGTCTTTTATTTTTAAACTTTCAGAGGAAAGAGTCTAACCACTTTAGTTTAATTTATACCAAACATCACAAAATATTTTAACACAGGTAGGGAGTATTATATCTTAACATTAAAGAATAGTGTAGCAACTGTGAGACTTAAAGCTTTCTTCTTATAAATGCACATATTAGCAGGTATTAATAATGAAAACAAATTCTTTTCCTTTTTCCGTTCCTCCTGGAAGACACAAACAAAAGGATGAGGAAGAGGGCTGGCTTTCTTGAGGCTCAGAACTTTTTTTTAAGGATTTTTTTGTTTATTTGTTTATTTATTTATGTGTTTATGTATGTGTGTGTGTGTATTTATTTATAAACTTTATTAAAAAAAGATTTTACTTATTTATTTTTAGACAGAGGGGAAGGGAGGGTGAAAGAGAGGGAGAGAAGCATCAATGTGTGGTTGCCTCTCACACGCCCCCTACTGGGGACCTGGCCCGCAACCCAGGCATGTGCCCTGACTGGGGAATCGAATTGGTGACCCTTTGGTTCACAGGCCGACGCTCAATTCACTGAGCTACACCAGCCAGGGCTGAAAGGATTTTATTTATTTTTAGAGAGAGAGGAAGTGAGAAACAGAGGAAGAGAAACATCAATGACTGGTTGCCTCTCACACACCCCCAAATGGGGACCTGGCCTGCAACCCTGGTATGTGCCCTGACTGGGAATCGAACCCAAGACCTTTCGATTCACAGCCAGGGCAAGGCTCAGAACTTTTTATGCTTAGGAACTCTAACAGGGAATGAGCAAAGTAAATCCACTGTACCTGTCATGTCTTAATGATTTCAGATCTACATACACAGTAGTTGGATCAGGCCCTGAGGTTCCCTAAAGAAAAATAAATCAACGTATTGTTTATTTAAAATTTAAATCACTATATTTCCATATTTCATATTTTCAAATCAAGAAATAGATAATTTAGCCATATACATGAAACATCCAAACTCTATTGTGAAAGCTCACCCTCTCTTCAACCAGGTGAGGTAGGGCGCAGTCAATACCTAAAAGAGACTCGTGGCCTGGCTTTATCCTCACGTATCTTCCTTTTCTTTCCTCAGGAGGTTGGGCCAGGGGCTTTCTCATAGAGGCTAGGGAAGCACTAAAAGTTTACCAGGCTGAGGCAGGTCCTCATCCCTGGACTCAAGGCAAGGACAAGAGAGGTCAGCATCCATGGGGTTTTTGAAATTAACACTGGCCCAAGCTGACAACAAGGGGCCCACAACTGGGGTTCAAGGTTAAAGCATCATGATGCTACTTAAAAGTCACTTGACTATGGTCACAGAAGGCCTGAAGGTGTCCACCCATGTATGCCACCTTCTTTAACTCTCACTCTTGTCCACGGCCGTATCTGCCGTATTAGTCTCCGAGCTGCCTAAAATCGGACTCAGCTCTTCTCTGTCATTTCCCCACCAGGAATAACATGGCAAAGTTGCCATCTGGCTGGAGAAAAGATATAGGCTTATTTGTGCTTCCTTTGCAAAAAAGTTATAAAATGTGGAGGAGACAGAAAAACAGAAGGTAAGACATAAATAAAATTTAAATAGGACACAGAAATCTTTGCTCATTGTTATGGACCATAAAGCTACTACCTAGAGTATCCATTTACATGGGTGCTCAAATGCCAGAAAAAGCTCCAAGCGTGTAGCACCTAGTAACTCAGGGATTCTACAGAAAAACCCTGTGAAGGACGATCCTATTATCTTCATCTCAGAGATGAGCAAAATCAGGCACAGTGAAGTCCAAATAAAAAGCCCGCAGTCCCACAGCAAGTTAGTGGAACTGGGGCTCAGGCCGGGCAGCCTGTCTTCGACGCCTCTGCCCCAGGGCACTACGCATTCCCCTTCCATTTGTCCCCAGCCAAGAATTCATGAGAGTCACCTGTAAACATATTGCCACATTGACTCTTGATCCAAAAGTGGTGCTGACAGCCCGAGGAGACAGACCAATGTCTTTAAAGAGTTTGGAAAAGGACTGTTGGAGGGCGATACGGGGCCGCTCCTCGGCCACCACCACACACGTCCGGATGCAGGAGAGGTTGACTCCTCTGGTCTGTAAGACACCATGCGCGTGAGCTGAAGTTAGCAGGATCATAAAGGAACTCAACAAGCAGGGCCACTGCTCTATCTCTTTGGCCAACAAAAGCCAGGGAGCTGTGTATTCTCAGCTCAGACACTCAGAAAAGACACGTTTCCCAAAAATGTCAAGGCATTCCACTAAAGTCATTCCCACTGGCAAATGTGCTCATTCTCTATCTCTATTCTCTTTTATCTAAAAATCTTAGGTTCCTCAGCAATCCATTTTTATCCCTCCCCATTTCTGTACTTTATATTTCTCCCTATTTCAAATCAGAGAGATGGGATTAAGAGGAAAAGAAATCTAGCACCCTGGAGATCAAATCTCTTATCTCTTTTTTTTCCTTCTTAAGGTCATATTTCTCCATAAAGAAAATTCTGTTTTCTGACTCTTCCATATGCCAACCAGGCATATGATCACTGGATATACATATGATTGAACTACCCTTTTGTATCTGGAGCGGTCCCCAATCTCTAATATTCTGAGGTTGCAGATTCTACTGGGAAAAATCCTTCTGGAGGTAATAGTCCCCTTTCATCTTTATATAAAGTTGTTCCCATTCAGGCTCCCAACCAGTTTCACCTTCTTCTCCACAAATTAAGATTCAGATTAAACTCTGAAAGAGTGCACTAAATTAGAAAGTGGAAGAGATAAACTTCCTGGGGTTTACAAAACACCTGTTTGACTGCTTGGAAGAACCTAAGCAGACATGTCTTGTCAACTCCTACTTACGATTGTACCTGGCCCATTTCTTTAAAGCCTCTCGGGGCTACTTGTTGCAGCTGCTTCTTACCTTTAGCACCTCCACTTGGTTTCCAAGCCCTTTGGTGCAGAGCTCCATTACAGAATAGGAGCAGAATGTGTCCCTTATTTTGTACTGGTTGACAGTGGAAAGCCAGAGGAAAAGATTGTTTTCTAACTCCATAGGAGGAATTAAGATGGACTGGTGACCTGAATAGACACTGCAATGAAAAAAAACAAGAGCTGACATTATCAGATCATCCTAAGTATCTTGATGTTTTAGAACACCATCAATTCAACAAATATGTACTGAGCATGAAGGGTAGCATAGGGTCATATTAGATATAAAGGTCTAAGAATCAGCCTTGTTCATATGCGACTCACAAGACACAATAACTATAAAATAAAGCAGGCTGTGGTACGTATAGTAACTCACATGGGAATAAACGACATCAAGATCATTGAATAAAGAGCAAGTCATTCAGATTGGGAAAGCTAGGGTTGGGGGTGTGTCGCTGTGTAGGTGGCACTTGAGCTACAGCTTGAAGAATGGGTAGGAATTTGACAGTGGCTGGAGGAAGTGAGGATGATGATGAGAGTATTCCAGGCAGAGGAAGAGCATATGCGAATGCACAGAGGCATAAAATTCCATGGTGTGTTTAAGGTGGACAGAAATAGTATCCCCGTGTGAAATACTAGAGCACAGGATACACGGGGGAGTGGTGAGAAGTTGGGTCAGAAGGGCTGGCGTCCAACTGTGAATGGGCTTAGCTGTTGTGTGAAGGATTTAGACTTCACCTAGCAGGAAGTACTTGGGGCAAAACTAGAAGTGTGGAGGAGGGACTGGAGATATGAGACACTGAAGGCTGAGAGACACTTAGGAGAGACTGTATTACTCTTAGGTGAGAGATGATGAGAGCTGGAATCCCGACAGTGCAGCCAGGATAAAAAGGAAAGAATGGCAGAGTCACGTATCATATATGTAATCTACAGCCATGAATCCTCAACTTCCTAAACCCAAGTATCAATCAGAATCACCGGGAGGCCAAGAATCCTGTATTTAAAAAATACTGGCCCTTCTCAGGGGATAGAGATATCCAGCCAAGCTATCAGAAAACTCAGTTATTTGTTAATTAAACTCACTTCAGAGCAATACCAAGTGTATAATTAATTAAATTTTAATTTATGTTGACAAAAAATAATAAAAAATAATGGAATTGTGGTCTCCACCTTTGGAGATCTAAGTAAGTTTGGAAAAGGCCCATCATTTTTTTTAGACTCCTAGGTGATTCCTATGTATAGACAGATTTAGGAACAACTGAGCCAAAGGACATGACATTTAGCTGGATGTGAGACATAAAGATAGGGAAGTTGACAATAATGCCCAAGTTCCTAGTTTGGACCCCAAAGTGAATGATCCCATCCTAACAAAGATGGGGACACGGAAGACGGTGGCGAGTTACACATGTCTGTGAAGGATTCATGGAGATGTCCAGAAGGAAGTGAAAAGGCGGGTTTGAGATAAGGTCCCCCGGGGGGACAGTGGAAGGGGCGGCACTACGCTGTTCTACAACCAACAATCTGGCCAGGGCGGACGTGCCACTTTCTAGCCACATGCTGTCATCCCACCTCATTACATTCCTTCCTGTCAAGTCTAGGGGGTGCGTTCTGGCTGTCAAAGCATGACATATTTTACCCACGTATCACCCTTCTACTTGGCTCTACTACTAAAATGAGGATTACAGGATGGAGCAGAGAGCAGGTAATGAGATCATTGGTCTTTTGTATGAGGCACAAAACTACAGAAAAGGAAAAAAGGGAACACAGACACAACTAAACCAACATCCGAGATACATTAGGTGCAGAAATTCTGGGGAAAAAATCTGCATTTTATCGAAACTACCAAATTAAGGGAGTAAAAGGAAGGATGAGATGGTTAGAGCTCCCACAGGCATCCCCACGCATTGTTTCTTTGCTTTTCCATTCCTACCTGCAGAGACACCAGAGTGCAAAGCCAAGTCCACAGTAAGGGTCAAGGCAGATGGCGATCTGCCGAGAAGAATACAACTCACACTGGAGCTTGATGGCTCTGCAGAGAGCATTGACTGCAGAGTGGGACATCTGGAAAGGAAGGAACATGGACAAAGATGAAACAGGCATCCCACAGGCGGAAAACAGCTCCAACAATAGTTCTGAGAAGCTTCGAGTGCCTCAAACTCTTCAAAATGATGTATATTTTTCATTGGTTCAAAAAGCCTAATCTAAGTCTAACTTAAGGTAACAAATTTCTGTACATTAGTCACTACTGAGTTTTATAAAATATGAACCTGTAATTTCATACTCTGTAACTCTTACTATCTGTTAGCTTCTATGCTAGGTTCAGAACACGGCATAACACAAATTCCTTGGGATAACTCATTCCGGAAGAGCCGATGCTTTTATTTAAATATAGTAGGGACCCTTGATCCTCCGCCTACTGGTCTCTGGTACAACCAGCTGGCCTCAACATCTAAAGTTCCTGGGGCAGTGGTCATCTCTATTTTTTGCAGGCCTGGCATTTTACCAGCATCCAGTGAGTATCTCCAGACTACTCTACCTTCACTCCTGTAAGCATGCCTGTTGTAGAAACACTAAAATCAAGATATGCCAACATCTCAGGGGTGGGTGGTTTATACAGCTGAGGCAACCTTTTCCTGGGTAAATCATCTGTAAGGAAAAGAAAAAATCTGATGTCAATCAGGTATGTCGGAACACGAAGATCACTGCTCTTTAACTGGTTTCCTACAGCCTTGCTATGGCCGAATTTAGCTTCTGGGATTTGCTAAAGCTCAGGCTTCTCATATTTAACCACGCAGCTCACACAAGTCACTCCTAGATGTGGGCTGGAGTTAAGAACACCACTAGACAATATGAGCAAGCAAATCTATATCAGGTACATGTATTTATTAGGTCAATGAGGGGTATTACAACATAATAGTTGGAAAACAGGGAAGCAGACTGCTGATGTTCAAATCCCACCTCTGCCATTTTTCAGCGATGTGATCTTAACGTTATTTAACCTCTTTGTGTCTGTTTCCTTATCTCTAAGATGGTAATAATACCATTCCTTACAGAATTGTTGGGAAGTTAATTCACACAAAGGAATGTGAAAACAACTGACTAAAATGCTCAAAAAGTGTATTGTTATCATGTTGGTTTCAAGTTAAAGTTCATTATTTACAGCTTGGAACATGTTATGTTAACCTTGGACTCCTTTAAAAGGTGTTTTCCTCCGAGTTAACATAGCAGATTTTTAAGAATGATTCATTTTATTTACACACTTTACACTTTCCCTCCGAATTTGCTTTATAAATATGTCAAAACCAAGGACATCAAGGGTGTCTCTGGCCCCAACAATTACTTTTCAATGGCTCCTCTGGCATTCTGGATTAAGAAACAATTTTGACTCTGACTTTTAGATTTCTATATTATCAGGCGCCCACCTCTGGTCAAACCAAAGGCTTTCTCTGTCACCTTCAACCCACCTTTGTACAGGGCAGGGTCATTCATGTGCCTAAAGTAACCTTCCTGGTATGTGTATCACAGCCCACATTTTAGGTCTTCCTGAAATGCGAATGAGTCCAATAACCGTAGTAGAGTGATCTGCATCATTAACACCAACACAATCTATTTATGTTAATTATTATATATGACTGTGCCTATGTCCTTAAGTAACAAATGCAAAAAAATCTAGGTCAGCGTCTGGCACACCATAACCATAAACACTTGTCCTTCCCTGCACTTAAGTCCATATAAACGTTCGTGAGGTGAACACTACGTGGTACTTACTGAAATCAAATTAGGAAGGAAATTAATGGTTACGAGGCTGGGAATGGAGCCAAATTGACTGGGTTTGAATGTCAGTGCTACCACTTAACCTCCCTGCACCTCAGTTTTCTTATCTGTACGATGAGGATAAAATTTGCACCAATCTAATAGGGTTGGTGCAAAGATAAAATTAGGTAGTGCATGTTAGATGTCTGGTACATAGTAAGGGCTCAATTAAAGATGTTACGATTATGTATGAGATGCTTTATATTATGTCATTTTCATCTTTACGACAACATGAAGTAGTTATTACAACCCCTATTATAGACAGTTTTGCCCAAGGCAGTGGGTTATTCAGAGAAGAACAGAGTATTAGGATTTAAACCCCATTTGCCGGATTCCATAGCTCACGCTTTCCCCTACGCCATTCTCCAGGTAGCCCTGTGTCTTATTCCCTTCGTTAGTTGAAACACCATCTAAAATTCATGCAAACTTTATGGTTTTCAAAAAATTTTCATATCATATTGCATTTGATATTTTCAATAAATATGAGTCAGGTAAGGGTTGGTAGTGTTTTAGAAAAGGTTAATCTCAGATGAGGTTAAGTACTAAAACTCAAACCAGAACCAGGTCTTCTGATTCCTAGGCCAGTGCTTTTTCTGCTGTATCACTTCTAAATATAGACTATATATATGAGATCCTCTCAGTATTTTACGTGGCCCTACAAATACATGGTCATATCCAGCATAATAATCTAACCACCATTTCATGATGCTAAGAGTAATAGCAAGACATCTTTTGTTTCTAGAGTCCTTAGCATATTGTCGCCTGCTTCTTTGGAACTGGTTGTTACAGTATCTGGCCTTTTGGTAATGCAAGTTGACTGGGTATTAAGTTTTGCCTCTGTCTTAGCAGAGGGTATGTGTTATGACATAACAGCTACATAAACATCGTTGGCATAAGAATTCATGAACTTTCAGGGAACAAATGCTCTTGTTCCTTCAACTCTGAAGAAGTCTCCCTTTCACCTGTGTCAATGATGGTTGGCCAGGTTTTCACATCTACAGCTGCCGCCGCCTCTCGGGACTTCAGTAACCTCATTAGCGTCTGCGTGGTGAGAATGCAGGCGGCTTTGCTGACCTAGAAAACATATGAACAGAAATAAGCACCAGGAGGCTTAGCGCCCATGTAGCACCAGAGGCTCTGGTTGCTGCTAAAAGCAACTCGCACACCACACCGGACAGGGCAGTATTAGTTTTTCAAAGAACACGCACAGGACAACAGAGGTCAGCGGCTCCTCTTACATTTGTCCTTCTGGTGATGTGTAACACTTAATCGCCTCAGAGTGACGGACTTGTTCATGACACAAATTTTATTTACAACAGTGATTCTCAAATATTCCATAGCTTTCATCACGGTATGGATCCTACAATCTTTTGGTTTCATCGAAAACAAAATAAAATAAAAAAGCCCTGGCCATGGTGGCTCAGTGGATTGAGTGCCAGCCTGTGAACCAAAAGGTCACCAGTTCAGTTACCAGCCAGGGCACACGCCTGGGTTGTGGGCCAGGACCCCAATAGGGTGCGCACAAGAGGCAGCCACACATCGATGTTTCTGTCTCTTCAGAAAAAAGAAAAAAGAGTTTTGTAGTGCTCAGGGAATAAGAAAAGTCAGATGATCATCTCTGAAGGAACTGGTCTTTGCAACAGTTTAGTGAACGGCTGGTAAAACTAACTAGGCCTAGAACATACCCTGAATTTGAGGGACTCCGCGCTTTCACGGGAACTGAGCTTTCCTGCTCGCCCACCCACAGAAACACAGGATGCCTGACCTTCCCCATAACTCTGTCAATGGCAGGGAACTTCCCTCCCCGCTGCTCTGGCCTCGCCTTGCCAGAGTATGACGAGGGCATTTGCTGAACTGAACTTTGTAATAAAATCAGCTATGGTGAACATGGTTTTTACGCTGTAGGTTCCAGTTGCTGACAGAACAACAGTTCTTAAAGAAATAAATGTTACATAAATTGGAATTTTGTTAACTCTTTGTTTTACAGTACACTATGATAATAGATTTGTTACATAAAGAGGTTTATCTTATTTTCCTCAATTCTCATGTCCTACACAAATTTCTGTTACTTCCAGAGCAAGATCTGGACACTTTTTAATACTATACTTAGTATATATACTGAATTTATAAAATTAACCAAAATAAAAGTGACCTGACACTGGGAAGAATTCAGTTTGGCATATAAAATTACCTTGGTTATGTATGTAAAGAAAAAAGATTAGACCATTTTTTTAAAAAGAGGGAAAAACAAGTTCTATGGAGAATAACAATGATAGCTTTGCCTCTTTAATGTTCATAATAAATGCACACAATTCTGTATCTCACCAATAACCACTTTCCAGTATTCGTTCACTGAATAATGCTGGTCACTTTGGTCAGATTAAGGAAAAACAGGCAGTTTTCAGGAGACAGATTTGACTTTCTGACTCAACAGAACTGGAAAATCAATAAGGATCCTTAGTTGTCTGAATCCGGATGTTCTGAAATGAGGACAAGATACACTTGGTACTTACATCGACAATCATGCGGACTGTGGGCAATGTGGCAGCAAGGTTCTGAGCGTGAGGAGGTCGGACAGTCACAGGTATGCATCCCGCATAAAGGCAGCCATAGAACGCAGCGATCAACTCGATGCCTGCAAGACAGGGTCGCTTAGCTGCCTATCGCTGCAGAGCTAAAGGGCAGGTCTTCCCAAACCAGTTTATTAAATCATGCGCAAAATGGGTTATTTAGACCATAATTTAACAGAGACACTAGCAGAAGAAATTTTTAAAATTAAGAAGAAATAGAAAGAAAAGGAGGAAGCATATAAAACAACTTAAAAAAAAATAGAGACACCAAGAATCAGTAAGAAGAAAGGAAGTCAGGAGTAAAGAAAACTCTTGAAAGATACCTGAAGAAGGTATTTTTATATCATTTCTTGATGTCACTTAGGACAATTAACTGCAGAAATTAGGGATATTGAACTTGGTAAATAAAAGAATGGGGAAAGGGTAGATTAGGAACACTTGAGCTTTCTCTAAATATGTTGAAGGTCACTACGGGGGGTGGGGAGAGGGACCCCAAAACCCCCAGAATTTATTAAAAATTGTGTATTCTTTTTCTTACAAAGATTTTATTTATTTTTAGAGAGGGGAGGGGAGGGAAAAAGAGAGGGAGAGAAACATCTATGTGTGGTTGCCTGTCACTCTCATGCACCCCCTACTGAGGACCTGGCCCGCCACCCAGGCATGTGCCCTGACTGGGGAATCGAACTCGCAACCCTTTGGTTCCCAGGCCGATGCTTAATCCATTGAGCTACACCAGACAGGGCTGCATTTATTCTTACATATTTAAACTTCAGTCTCCTTCAAAGCGCTCCCCATATGATGCAATACATCTATAGAGATGTTTTCTCCACTGCTCAAAACAGTTTTAGAACTCATCAATTTGATGCCTTTTAGTAATTCTGTCATTTTTTGTTTTACCTCTTCCACATGGGTAAAACATTTCCCTATGAGGACTTTTTTCTTTCAGAGAAACAAACAAAAAAAATGTCACTTGGGGCAATAATGGGTGAATGGGGGGTGGGGCAGGGGTCATGCCATCTTTGGTCAAAAACGGCTGAACACGGTGTGGGTGGGTGTACTCATACCTAACCCATCATAAAATGGGCAAAAGTATTGAAAGAGTCTTCAAAAAAAATTCACCAAAGCAAAATGCACTCTCACAACAATGCCAGCCAGTGACACAGATGGGTTTCTAGAATACTCACCTGGGGGCGGAAGCCTGTACTACTAGGGGTCTGCCTTCCAGAAGATAATTCCATTGTTTTTGGGTCTCCCCTCATACATGAAGAGTGATTAGATTTCTAACATGTAGCTCCATCAGTGGGTACAAGTTTAGGAAGGCAAAGTGTGTCTCAATATGAAGGGTGCATAATTGGGACTTGGTGGGGGGCCTCTAGTAGTGTTCTGCTGCATCACCATGTCATAAGCTGGTAGATGGAAGACAATATTGCAGGAATACCATAGGAGGGATTCCTTTATGAGATGACCTTCTAAGAAAACTTTTTAAAAAAATCCTCACCCGAGGACACTTTTTTCTCATTGTTTCAGAGAGAAGAAAGGGGGGCGGGGAGAAAGAGAAACAGGAAAAGAAAGAGAGAAACATCGACAGGTTGCCTCCTATATGCACTCTGCCTGGCAATCAAACCCGCAACCTTTTGTGTACCGGATGGCACTCCAACTAACCAAGCCACACCAGTGGGGCCTGAGAAATCAATGTAAATGAAATAGCATAGTAATCACAGAGCAAAATGACATAAGGAGTATAAAAGACCAAAGAAGGTTGGATATATGAGGAGGTAAAAGAATAAAAGACAGGGACAACTCAAATATTTCACCGAAAATTTTGAATATTTACATCGAACTGTCATGAAATAATTCTGGGCCCCTCTTACTGTGAAGACAAGGTTGCTGAATTAAATTAGAGCACGGAAGATGAAAGAAGCAACAATCAAGGAATGCTACACACCAATCACGATACGAAGGCTTTAAAGTCAAAGAAATTCATGGACAACTTTCTTTTGGAAACTCAGTAAAATGGTCCCAATTCCTGAACACTCCCAGAAACAAAGCATCTCAAAACTCAGGAAGTCTTCCTTCCTTCATTCGATATTTACCATAGTGCTAGGCACTATGTTTAGATGATGGAAACACAAGAGTAAATACAACAGACCAGGTCCCCGAAGGGCCAACATACTGCACAACTCCAGGGGCGAGGTTTGTTTTGCATCTTAGCCTATGTGCGTGGTCTGTCCTGAGTTGGGAGGTGCACAGTCTAGATGGTCATATATGGTGGCCCTGAGTTCCTGTCCTCTTACAGTTGGTCGTCTAGTAATGGAGCTGAAGTCCAGTCTACCAACTCAACACTTACCAGGCGGATAGAGCAACACCACGTTGTCGCCTGCATTTAGATGTCCCTTATCACCAAGAACTGACGCAATCCTTTCTGCTCGCTTATGAAGCTGAAGACAGCTGGCTGTGCACACAGTGGTGCCCTTTAAACAGGAGGAAGTGTAGCCCATTAATAAAATATAACAGAAACAAGTACTTCCAATTTGACATTACACAATACCTGAACGGCTTGTGCCTTGATAGATTATTTTTAGCTAGTTATCAATTCCAGTGAAAGTTCCCCTATTGCCAGAATAGACATGTGTGGTATTCCTTTTTTCAAAGGTACTTAGGGAATATTAACAGTAACTTAAATGAAACATATGTACTTACAGTCTTTCTTATTTAAAATAGCTTTAAAAATACACAGGGATTTTTTAAAAATTTAAATGAGGAAATAAGAGTAAAGGGAAAATAAAGGAAATAAAATAGGATGAGGGCAGGAGTGAGGTCAGGACAATAAATACTGGCCATGTGGTCACATGCATTTGCTGGCATTAAGTACATATTTTGGCTCTGACAGCAAAGATGTAAATAAAATGGTAACAATTACCAGTAATCTGCTAATAATGAAGATTAGCAGATTAGAAAATGGTCAACAATTCCTGACCCTGAGAATAAATTCTGTGGGTCTTCATAAATACCCTTATTATCAATTCAAGTTTCACTAAGCACTGAGCTTAGCTTTTTTTTTTTAAATTGATTTGAGAGAGAGAGAAGGGGGGGGGAAGAGAGAGACAGACAAACAGACATCGATTTTGTTGTTCTGCTTATTTATGTATTCATTGGATGATTCTTGTATGTGTCCTGACTGGGGATTGAACCTGCAACCTTAGTGTATCGGGATGAAGCTCAAACCAACTGAGCTACCCAGCTAGGGCTGAGCTGGGCTTTTTTAATGCCCTTTTCCTCGTAAAAATTTCCCACAAATGGCAAAGTACATAAAATATAAATATATAGCTTAATTTAAAAAATCATAAAGCAAGCATCTGTGAAGAACAAGTGCAACATGAAAAAGACCACTGCCAGGTACTCAAAAGCACCCCATAAGCCACCCCCAGGCCAGCCTTCTCTTTCCTCCATAGGTTACCACTGTCCTGCCTTTTTAATGTTAATTGCTGATTTCTTTTTCTTTATATTTTTAGATGAAATTTTGAATTTTACATAAAGGGAATCGTACTGTGTATACTTCTGTGCTGTGCTTCTTTCTCTCAACATCATTGTAAGAGACTTCTAGGCTGCAGTGCCTAGATGTAGTTCATTCATTTTTGTTGCTGCATATTTAATTGTGTGAACACACAACCATTTTTTCATCCATTCTACTGTTGACAGACACTCATTCTTGTACAATATCTTGGTGCATAAATATATAAGTATTGGTCAGCTATAGACCTAGAAATGGAAATGCTGGGTCATTGGTTATGTCTATCTTCAATTTTAGTGGATAATGCTAATTGTTCTTTGTTGTGCCAATACCACATGGTCTTAATCACTGTAACTGTATAACTAAAAAAAATCTCATGATGAAACAAGTTTTACTGAACAGTTTCTTTTAAAAATAACTTTTTTATTTCAGTAATATAAAATAGGACATGCTCTGAATAGAGAATTTGGAAAATATAAATATGTAAGATGTAACCACTATTAACATTTCAGTATATATTTTCCTGTCTTTTAAAAAAATAATTATATATTATATATAAATTCACAAGCAACATTTTAAAAAAGTATCATTATCATACTATCTTCCAGAGGCAGTGTAGTGCCTTTGTTAAAAATGTGGACTCTGAAGACAATTTGTGTTCAATTGAAAGAGCTAATTTCCTGCCCTACTACTTACTAACCCTGTGGCCCGAGGCAAGTCATTTTATGTCTCTGTGCCCCAGTTTCCTCTACCTTGAAATGAACTATGAAATATAAGGAACCCAGAACAGGGTCTTCAATAAATACTCAATTATTAAAGATTATATCCAAATTTTTTCCTGCTTACTCATTATGAATATTTTCTGGGTCATCAAAGTTTCATTAATATTGTTTTGAATTGCTAAGTAGTATTTCATCATGTTTATATACTATAATTTATTTAGTTAATTTTCTATCTGTTGGACTTCAGGTTTTTAAGACTACAATCCCTTTGGCAAAAGTTGACTGAAATTCATAAGCCCATTTCTTACATTCTTCTTTTTGGTTCATGGTCCAGCAGCAAACTAAACTTTAGTAAAAAACAAATTTCTAGGCATGAGGGAATAATGTTGTATGGCTACTAAGCTTTCTGATAGATTGGTTGAATCCAGGGTAAAATGTTAGAATATACAGAAAAATAAGTGAACTACATGTTCTTTAGTTATCCATATATATTACTTCTCTAAGCAAGAAACAAATTCAAACTTATGCTCCCTAACAAATATCTGGGCTACGAATTTTATAGGGCTATAACTTTAACTGTAGCTAAGCGTGGAGGTGGAACGGGAAGTACACTGGACTGGCGTCTTACTGAAATGGAAGGACCCAAATGAATGATAGGCTTGAAGAGACGCCCACTTCCTGTAAAGGTGGAACAAGGAAGTCCCAAAGTTTCCACTATGCAGCAGTGATTAAGGTTTTTAATAACTTTTCCCTAAGATGCACAGCTTATTTTTCTCATTAAGTTCGATCACTGACATAAATTCTCAGAAGTGTGTGTGCGTGTGTGTGTAAAATATATCAGAATCTGGAGGAGGGGTTGGGGGTGTCTGGACAGATCCCCCCGCTGTTGATATATACTGTTATATGCCACGATCATAGTATTTTTAGCCTCTGACTCGGCCATTAAAACAAACAGATCTCAGCAGACTCCCACAGAAAGCATAAGCTAAAAAATACAATGTTCTGGTGAACCATGATTAGAAAGTGATAGTTAAATGCATTCGTGAATAATTTTCAATCTGCTTTTTATCTATCAGCAATAAATCACTACTTAAGTATGTACCAAAAATAACTCTGGTTTTTAAAATGTTGACCTAGCCCTATCCGGGCAGCTCAGCTGGTTAAAGTATTGTTCTGATATGCTAAGGTTGTGGGGTTCGATCCCTGGTCACTGCACATACAAGAATCAACCAATGAAAGCATAAATAAGTGGAACAATAAATCTACATTTTTCTCTCCCTACTCCTTCTTCTCTCTCTCGAAAATAAAAAATAAACAAACAAATAAAAGAAAGTTTAATTTAAAGTCACTTTCTTCCTAGTATAAATCAAAGAATTAAAAGTCAAACTAGGTAAAAAAACTACAAGACATAATGAAATCTATCCATCTATAGAACTATGTAATTGCATTGTTGGCCCCACTGTTCCTAATAGAACTAAATAAAGATGACTTGATTGTAACACAAGAAGAGACAGTATTAAATAACACTGCAGGAGGTCTCATTTCAATCTTGAATAACTGCCCAATTTATCCTCATATGTCAAAACAAGGAGGAAGCAGTGACTCCATCTGAGTTGGCAACAGAAATCTTCTGATGAGAAAGAGATCAAGAGTGCCTATGATACTACCACAGCATTCAGCTGATTTGATATACAACTGAAGTTTTCGTACCTTTGCATTTAACAGCATGAAGAGTATATGGTCAGGAGTTGCCTGGGCTCGCCACTGTAATATCTCCGCCAGAAACTGGTGCTAAAGTTACAAAGCAGAAAGAATGAATCAGGGTCGGCAACTTTTTAAAAGTTGGATAACACATCTTCTATCTGCTATGTGAAGTTTAAGTTCTGTCCTTGATTTGTTTGTAAAAATCAACACTTCTGGAACACTTACCTTCCTCACCAAATCATTCTCTTCAATTTGCCCAAGATCCCTTCCCGCAGCTTGTGCTATACGTTTTCCAGCAACCAGGTTCCCAACCATCACAGAAGCAGGGCCTACACCTGTGAGTGAAGGCAAAAGTCAATTCTCTGGAGATGGAAATTCAAGATATAGACCTGAAAGTATTTTCAGACTGACCAAAACTGGTTCAAATGGAGTGAGCATTCTTCTAGGCACTGGGAACACAGGAGCAAGCAAGACAAAGAATTTGCATGCTAGTGGGGAAAGGCAACCAGTAAGCACATACACAAACAAATACAAAAACAAAGTAGGACCAGAAGAAAGATAGGAAGTGGCAGGTGGAGAGGAGCAGGTGGGTTAGTATGGCTTGGGTACAAGGAAGTTCTCCCTCTGAAGAGGTTGGTTACATCTGCTCCAATCACAATACACCCCCAAAAGTGGGTTTAACAGTAATGAGTATCTGGTCTAGAAAGAAATCTGCTACCTGTGAGGACTGAGAGTGAGCTCATCAAAAATGTGAGAAGTGCTTTAGTAAAAGTGAATAATGGCATCCAGATTATAGGACATTCTATATATGACAACTGGCCTGGACTGTTAAAAAACATCCATGTCTTGAAGACAAAATAAGGCTGGGAGCTTCTAAATTAAAGGACATGTCAGCTAAATGGAATTCATGACCTTGACTGGATACTAGCTTTTTAAAAAATCATCTATAACAAATAAGTGGACAAATATGAAGATGGGCTGTGTACTATTAGATGAAAGCATTATATTAAGGTTAAATTTCTTAATAGGCTAATGGCTTTGTGGTTGATTAGAAAAATTTTAAAAGAATGTTTTTATTCTTTGGAGATGCTGTATTTCAGTACTGCTGAAATACTTAGGGGTGAAGGGTCATGATGTCTGCAATCTACTTTCAAAGAGTTCAGGAAAAAAAAATATGGTAACAATTGGTGAATATAGGAGAAAGTATACAGGTGTTCATTATACCATTCCTTAGGTTTGACACTTGAAAATAAAAAGGAAGAGCTCTTCCTCTCTCAAGAAAAAAATGCTAATGTTCTTTCTGTATGTCTTTCTTGGTGGTCACAAAAAGTTTAAGACTCTACCAAGTCAGACTAAGAAGATAACAATATTTATCGTCAGCTGAATTTTGAGTAATTTTGATGCTATGCTTAGATTAATTTTAAATATCTTTTATTGCTAAAATCTGTTGCTTTTAAAAAAATCATCTATAACAAATAAGTGGACAAATATGAAGATGGGCTGTGTACTATTAGATGAAAGCATTATATTAAGGTTAAATACACTGAAGCATCTGAAAAAAATCACTTAAATCATAAATCACTTAAAAATTTGGGGAAGCTGGATAAAGGAGACAAAGGGAATTCTTTGCACTATTTGGCAACTTTTTGTGTGAAATTATTTCAAAATAAAACATTAAAAAATTTTAAAACTCAAATAAAAAATTCAAAAAGGCTAAAAGTATTACAACACTTTGACTGCTGAACACTTTTAGATCACAAAGTACCTTACTGCAATTTTAAGTATAACATGCAAAATTCCTTCCTAAGGAACTGCATAGTAAGTTAAGGTATACATGTTGGAGAGGCTTTTACATAGGCAGGACTCTGTGTGTTTGACTGTAAGTTGCCCAATCCTAAATTCACCCTGTAAAATAATAAAAAGTGTGACATTTAAAAAAGTGAATATTTCAGGACTTCTGGCCAAGATGGAGATGTAGGTAGATATACTTCCTCCTTGCACAACCAAAAGAGGGACAACAAATTTAAAAACAAAAAACAACCAGAACTGCCAGAAAATCGAACTGCATGGAAGTCCAACAACCAAGGAGTTAAAGAAACATTCATCCAGAGAGACAGAAGGGGTGGAGACAGAGACAGGAAGCCGGGGCAGAGGGTATGCGGCAAGGCAGCGGCTGGAGGGACGGTTCGGCAAGACAGCAGCTGGTGTCCCATATGTGCATGGGGAAAAACTGGGAGAAACAACAGGGGAGTGAGACAGACTGTGCAACACAGGGTTCCAGCACAGGAAAAGAAAGTCTCAAAACCTCTGCCTGTAAAAACCTTTGGGTGTAGTGGCAGTGGGAGAAGCTCCCAGCCTCACAGGGAAGATTGTTGAGGGACCCACGGGGTCATAGGATGTACACGAACCCACCTACCCAGGAACCAGCACCAAAAGGGCCCAATTTGCTTGTGGGTAGTGGGGGAAATGACTGAAAGCCACAGAGGGCTGACTAAGCAGCATTATTCCCTCTTGGATCCCTCCCCCACATACAGTGCCACAACAAAGCCACATAAGCTGCCCCAACCTGGCAAATATCTAAGGCTCCACCAGGGACAAAAAAAATATGGTCCAAACAAAAGAACAGAACAAAGCTCCAAAATTAGAATTAAGCAGTGAAGAGATAGTTAACCTATCAGATGCAGAGTTCAAAACACTGGCAATCTGGGTGCCCACAAAATTGGTTAAGTATGGTCATGATACAGAGGAAAAAGTGAACGCTACGCAAAATGAAATAAAGAAAAATATACAGGGAACCAACAGTGAAGGGAAGAAAATTTGGACTCAAATCAATGATTTGGAGAAGGAAGAAATAAACATTCAACCAGAACAGAGTGAAGAAACAAGAATTCAAAAAATGAGGAGAGGCTGAGGAACCTCTGGGACAACTTTAAATGTTCCAACATCTGAATCACAGGGGTGCTGGAAGGACAAGGGGAAGAGCAAGACATTGAAAACTTATTTGAAAAAATAATGAAGGAGAACTTCCCCAATCTGGCAAAGGAAATACACTTCCAGGAAGTCCAGGAAGCTCAAGTCCCAAATAAGTTGGACCTAAGGAAGTAGATATCAAGGCACATCAACATTACATTACTCAAGATTAAAGATAAGGAGAGAACCTTCAAAGCAGCAAGAGAAAAGGAGACAGTTACCTACAAAGGAGTTCCCATAAGACTATCAGCTGATTTATCCCAAGAAACCTTATTGGAAAGAAGGGGCTGGAAAGAAGTATTCAAAGTCATGAAAGGCAAGGACCTACATCCAAGATCACTCTATCCAGCAAAGTTATCATTTAGAATGGAAGGGCAGATAAAAGCACTTCCCAGATAAAGTCAAGTTAAAGGAGTTCATCATCACCAAGCCCTTATTATACGAAATGTTAAAGGGACTTATCAAAGAAAAAGGAGGAGATCAAAACTATGAACAGTAAAATGACAACAAACTCATAGCTATCAACAACTGAACCTAAAAACAAAAACAAACTAAGTGAACAACTAGAACAGGAACAGAATCACAGAAATGGAGATCACATGGAGGATTATCAGCGGGGAGGGGGTGGGGGGGAGAATGGGGGAAAAGGTACAGGGAATAAGAAGCATAATTGATAGGTTCAAAATAGACAGAAGGAGGTTAAGAACAGTATAGGAAATGGAGAAGCCAAAGAACTTACATGTACTACCCACGGACATGAACCAAGGGGTGAGGGGATGCTGGTGGGGAAGGGGGGTACAGAGTGGAGGGGAATAAAGGGGAGAAAAAAATGGGACTACTGTAATAGCATAATCAATAAAATACAAAAAAAAGTGAATATTTCAGAGTAGTTTAAAACAATAAAAATAATTCCTCAGCAACTTCCTCAGGTCCTTCTATGTACATTTCTGAGTCTATGGGTCACAAAGAGTGAAAAATAACTGAAGGCACTAACACCTAGGAGGTCAACTGCTGACATGTTGCTGTACCTGTAAATATGCCTTATTTTTCCCATAAAATTCTGTACATTTCCTGTGGCAAAGACCACTAGTCATCAACCCCAGTATCTGTTCTCCTCTTCCTTAAAAACAGAACCCCCAGTTTGTAGCTGGGCAAATGCCTAAAATAAAAATTATACTCTTCAGCATGGGATAATAATATAAAAGAGGAAATAACATATGCAATTTTCAGAAAGTATGTTTAAAGGGGGAAGCTGTTCCCTTGTTTGCCTTTGTCTCCCACCTGCAAGTTGGAATGCAGGAATGATGGCTGGAGGTCAGGGGGCCTATGGATGGCTGTGACAAGCTGTATTATTTTCTTTCTTTTTTTTTTTTAAAGATTTTATTTGTTTATTTTTAGAGAGGGGGAAGGGAAGAGAAAGAGAGGGTAAGGAACATCGATGTGTGAGAGAAACAACAATTGGTTTCTTCTATCACGCTTCCAACCAGGGACCTGGCCCTGCAACCCAGGCACGTGCCTGGCTGGGAATTGAACCAGCGACCTTTCGGTTCACAGGCCGGCACTCAACCCACTGAGCCACAACAGCCAGGGCGACAGTATTATTTTCTTACAATTCTTCCTTTCCTTCCTGTCCTTGCTGTGAGTATATGGCAGGAGCATACCTATCTGCTCCACTGACTCGTTTGGGACAATGAAATATTAGAAGACATGACACAAACAGAAGCTTTATATATGCTTGTGTGGTTTGGCTTGGCTTCTTGTTTTTGCCATCTGCTTGGAGGAAAATATGGCCCAGGTCGAGGCTGGTCCCATGATGAGGAGACACATGGAATGATCCTAACCTAACCCGCAGCCTGGAGCCCAGCCCAGCCCAGCTGATCCCAGCTAGGCTCCACAGATCCACAACCCATAAGGGGAAAATAAATGCTTCTTATTTTCAGTCACTGAGCTTTAGAGTTATCTGGTATGCAGCGTATCTATAATCATAGTCGACTGACACAATGCCAGAGCAAAAAGGTGGGAAATGAGAACCATACTGACTGAGGGGCTGCCGTCCTAGTCCTGGACTCCCTCGCTCTGCCTTTCTTCCACCTGAGAAATTGATAAAATTGTCTCTTGTTTAACTTGCTGTTATGTTTTTCTGAAACTTGCAGCCACATTCCCATTCTTTAGACAACAGCTCCAACAGGCATCTCAATGAGACTTTTCCCCTTGACTGGCTTAACACTTTTTCCACCTTCTTTCCTCTCTTTTCTTTTCTTCTTTTTTTTAATCTCACTCTTACCCATCTCCACTTTCTGTATTCTTCTTAAACCCCAACCTGTCAGGCGATCCCCACATCATCTCCACCTCGTGATTTTCAAGCTGCTTTGGTCTGACCCATATGTATCCCACTAAGATCTTAGCAGGTAATCACAACAGACTGCAAAAACACAGAATCTAAACCTCATGCTTTCTTTCATCAGACAGGTGGATGTTATGCCTATGTGGGCTTAGGAATAAATCTTTTAAATATTTTATCTTTTAATAAAATTAGGTGAAATCTGGCTAGCAAAAGCAATGTTTTAAAGTAACTACCATGTCTCTAAGTAGCATCTTTTAAGCATCTACTATGACATGAAAGTTTTGTTATAGGAATCCTAGATTAATGGTATTTCAAAAGGATTTTACTCATAAGATGAATGCAGGACTTCAGTGGTAATAGGATTTGAGATGGAGGACTGTATATTTTATATATCTGTCAGATATTTAGGCAGGTAATATGAAGATAGTTCTTTTTATACATTTTTAAAAAAAGATTTTATTTATTTTATTTTTAGACAGAGGGGAAGGGAAGGAGAAAGAGAGGGAGAGAAACATCAATGTGTGGTTGCCTCTCGCACCTCCTTACTGGGGACCCGGCCTACAACCCAGGCATGTGCCCTGACTGGGAATCAAACCGGTGACCCTCTGGTTCGCAGGCTGACACTCAATCCACTGAACTGTACCAGCCAGGACTATACATTCTTAATTAGTAACATACAGACCTCTTGATTTTAACTGTTCCTTTAGAATATTAGGCTTCATAAACTCTTATATCCACTAGCAGAAACCGATAAATATCACATATACTTTAGCTCTACACACACTGTTACTAAGATAAGGTTAGTTGCTGAGCTGACAATAACATCTAGATAAACAACTGTGATATGATCTTAGCCACCAGACCATTGAAGTAATAACTACTGCAGAGCAGAATATATTAACATTTTAATATCCTGAAAAAAATATCCTAGAGAGTCAGAGGATTACCTATATTTTATTATTGTACACTCATGTTTACTTTTCAGGAAAAGCTATCTTACAGAAATGTAATTAAATGCCATGCTTCCCTTTCCCTTCCTAATCTTCCTGCTTTTATCTTCTCTTCCCAGCACAGCTGGAGGCTGATGTGCTGATGCACATAGTGTATGTGTGGTGGCAGCAGGATTTGTAAAGGCTGGATTTTGGCTATCATGTGTGGCATACAGGAAACCAGGAGCCTCTCATTAACTCCTCAATTAACTGAAAAAACATCAATAAAACAATGATTTCATGTTGGACTAAACTGATAGTTTAACATGACTGATCATCAATCAATTACTCCTTCCTTTAGCCTCCTAATTCAGTGCTATAACCTAGATCTGTTCACATATTAGGCAAAAGGGTAAAACTGAATATTTATTTTGTTTTCCTTTTCCATATGGCAACTCACATATTCTTATTTGCATCTTGAAGTCATAGGAATACGGCAAGAGCCTAACATGCTATTTACCTCTGCTTACAATCCAACAAAATTTTTTGAAATAAAAGTAAGAGTTTTATTTGAAATAATGTGTTAAACTAAAATCACTGAAGAGGTGAACAGTTAGAAACCATGACCAATGGAAATATATGCTTATAATCCAGCAAATTTCTGAATTAAGTTTTTCCCCTCAGATATATTACAGGCCCAAATGAGACCCTTAAAGCTATAAAGGAATGAGGGATGACTCTAGGTAAGAGAGTCCCAACAGAAAGGAAGTGTAACTTAGTGATTCAGAGTGTCGACTTTAGAGTCACAGTTAGTGTGACTCTCATCTCTGCCATTAATTAGCTGTGTGACTTTGGGCAAAACTCTTAAGTTTCCTGAACTTTACTTTCCACAGCTTTGGGTGAAGTTTCAGGATATCACTTGTAAAACTTAAAAATCAGCTACTATTTGGCTTTTAATAGGCACTCAATAAATACTAGCTATTCTTATTATCAGACCCTTCCCTTATAGGACTTACTTTATTCTACTTTCACAAGTAGGATCCTGATCATCTTGACTCTGTATCTTACATTCAGGGGAAATGGAGGAATACTACTAAGAATTACTCAGGAGACTTCCGGTCAAGATGGCAGCACAGGGAGACGGCTTGCCTCTTTGCTCAACCACATCAAAATTACAACTAAAATATAGAACCACCATCAATTTGAACCATCAGAAATTGAGTTGAATGGAAGCCTGACAACTATGGAATTAAAGAAACCACATCCATCCAGACTGAGCCACAGAACTGGCAAGCTGGTGCCATATCTGAGACTCCATCAACCTGGTTAACACTGTTTGTCCTGATTTGGAGATGCCTAGAGACTTTGCTCCACCCAACTTATGGGCCCACCCAAGCTGCTTTTCCATATGAATGACTGCTCTTGGCTCATGCTTCACAACTTCCTAAATCCTCTCAAATAAGCAACAGCTGGCCTCAGTGAGCCCCAGGCCCAGCACTAACAGCAGCCTGCCTAGATTCACAGCCTGACTTCACCTGGGAACCTCCGGTACCAGCACAAGTAGCAGCCATCTCAGATTGCTTTATAGCTCCAGCAGGGTGGCCCCAGGCAAAACACAGGTCGGGGCTGACTATGGCCTGCACCACCTGAGAAATCCCAGGGCCAGCGCAGCCAGTGGACAGCTATGGACCACATCAAGCACCACCACTCTGCCTCTGCACAGTTGATCCTCCACAGACGGCAGAGGCTGGTGGTTAGTTGTCACAGCCAATCCTTGCAGCTGGCTGGCCTGAGTAAATCCACATCCTCCTTGACCTGCCAACAAGACTCAACTACAAGAGAAGGGTGTACTCAGTCCACACAAAGGGCACACCTCGAGTAGATAGTTTGGGTGATGGGGGAGGCTGTGCCACTGGATCCTACAGGACACTTACTATATTAGGCCATGCTACCAAGACAGGAAGTCAAAGCCCTTCTACTTAATGCACAGAAACAAACACAGGGAGGCTGCCAAAATGAAGAGACAAAGAACCATGGTCCAAATGAAAGAACAGACCAAAACTCCAGAAAAGGAGCTAAACAAAATGGAGATAAGCAATTTATCAGATGCAGAGTTTGAAACAGTGGTTATAAGGATGCTCAAGGAACATAGTGAGAACCTCAGTAGCGTAACAAAGATCCAGCCAGAAACAAAGAATGTGCTAACTGAAATAAAGAACAATTTACAGGGAAACAACAGTAGAGTGGGTAAAGCTGAGAAAGAAATCAATAATTTGGAACATAAGGCAGCAAAAAACAAACACAGAACAAGAAGAAGAAAAAGAATACAAAAGAAATGAGGATAGTGTAAGGAGCCTCCAGTACAACTTCAAGCATCCCAACATTCGCATCACAGGGGTGCCAGAGGGGAAGAGGAAGAGCAAGAATTTGGAAATCTATTTGAAAAAATAAGGAAAGAAAACTTCCCTAATTTGGTGAAGGAAACAGACATGCAAGTCCAGGAAGCACACAGAGTCCCAAACAAGATGGAGTGCAAAGAGGCCCACTCCAAGACACATCATAATTAAAATGCCAAAGGTTAAAGATAGAGAATCTTAAAAGCAAGAAGAGAAAAGAAATTAGTTATCTGCAGGGGAGTTCCCATAAGACAGTCGGCTGATTTCTCAAAGGAAACTTTTCAGGCCAGAAGGGACTGGCAAGAAACATTCAAAGTCATGAAAAGGCGGGAGCTATAGCCAAGACTGCTCTACCCAGCAAAGCTATTATTGAGAATTGAAGGGCAGATAAGAGCTTCCCAGACAAGAAAAAACTAAAGGAGTTCATATCACCAAACCATTATTACATATTTAAGAGAAAGATCATCAAAACTATGAACAATAAAATGGCAAAAATACATATCTATCGGCAAAAATACATATCTATCAACAACTGAATCTAACAAACAAACTAGGCAAACAAGAACAGAGTCAGAATCATGGATACGGAGAGTGTTTTGATGGGAGGGGGGTCTGGAGGAGTGGGTGAAGAGGTGAAGGGATTAAGAAGCACAAATTGGTAGTCACAGAATAGCAATGGGGATGTAAAGTACAGTAAAGGCAATGGAGTAGTCAAAGAACTTATACGCATGACCCATGGACATGAACAATGGTGTGGGGATAGCCTGAGGGAGTGGGGGGTGCTGGGTGGAGGGGGGCAAAGGGGGAAAAATCAGGACAACTGTAATAACATAATCAATAAAATATAATTTAAAAATATTAAAAAAAGAAGGGAAAAAAAGTAATCACTCAGAAGAGGGAGCCAATAGTAAACTCAGGGAAGCCTATTCTACTTCTCAGTCTTCACTGCTTTCAGTCAACTGATAACTATTCTTATGTTATTTATCTTTATAAAGATTAATTCTAGAGAAAGAATCATGCTGAAAGAACTCAGCTTCCTGAATTTCTAACTTTAATACTGCATATTCAAAGCCAGTGTATTACCTGGTTGCTTTTGCCGGGGTTTCGGCAAATTGGTCACGCATGTATGTGGACACATGAGGATATTGCATGGATGTAGAGATCCTTCCAGAAAGAGATGTTTCGTTTGAGAGATATGAATCCCTCCTAGTGGAGTTTTTGGCAATGTATTGGCAGGCACCAGAGCAAGACAATAAACCCCCACTTGATGAATGCTATCAATTGCCTGGAAAAATAAAACAAAAAATATTCAGTGAGATTAATTTTACATTTGACATCATCCTAACATAGTTCATTATTCTGCTCCAGGGTTTTTCTTTCTCTATCCATTCCATTCTAGGTCTACAATCTGGTGGATTATTAAGATCCTGTATGTCTAAATATACCCAATCCTTTCAGTGATGGTAGAGGTGGACAGAGGGGTAGGGTAAGATACAAACTAAATGGGCAGAGGTGAACACGGATATGTCAGGCTTGATGTGGTCCCTCTGGAGTGATAATGTGAGAAATTTGTTTTGGTTCTTTTAATATTTTAGCTGCCCAACACAGGTCTATTAAACTGAGTTAAATGTATTTTTATTATGAACACAACAGAAGCTCTGTAGCTGGGCCTCTGCTTAAGTGGTTCACCTCTGCAAAACATCTGGGCAAGGGCCACCGCACACTGAGCACTGAGAGCCACCAGCTCTCGGAGTGCACCCTAGCGCCCAGTCACACACCTGTGTCCTTGCTGAGCATCAGCCGTGCTTGCTTCTACACCTTTAAGCGAGTTGTTCTTGTTATTGTTCACGTAATTTAATTAACCATTAAATCAACTGATAAAATGTGAGTGCGAAGCAACAGAAGAGTTATGCTTTGGAAAGACTCATTAAAGAAGAGCTCCTAAAAAACTACTGTTGTTAGGTAGGGGCAGGTGAATTCTAAAAGGGAAGGATTATGCGTTCTGGTTCCTTTTCAAATACTTTTATTTTTACTTATTTTTTTTAAAGAGAGTTTTTATAAGAGTTTATTCATGCCAAACTGACAACATAGGCTGGGAGCAAGATCTCAAATGCTCCACAGGGTAACAGTTCTGCAGTCTCTTTTATGCATTTAAAATTAAGGAGGAGACATAAGGAAGATTACATGAAGGCTGCTTCAACCACCTTTTAAAGCTAACTGACCAACCAAATGTACCAGTTGAGAGGGTTCTACTGAATCACCCATAAGCTTTACTGAAAAGGAGATACAGCCTTAAAAGGAGAATGCACCAACAGTCATGATAGACAAACAAGGTCCTTTACTAAAACAACGTAAAAGGGCAAAAAAAAAAATTGAAAATCAATACTCCTCACACTATCCTACTAATCAACAGAGACAACTGGAAATGGCATGCCTGGCCGAGTTCCTAAGTCTCCGTTATCTCAGAGTATATAGAAAGTTAGCAAATGACATGTAGCCTGGGGTCCCTACTGAATATACCATCAGGTTAAGTTGTCTATTGACCACCTTCCTTAGAATGTGCTGAGTTAGGTATTTAGTTTCTTATACATAGACCTGGAATGAAACAATCTCTGGACTCCACCCACCAGAACATACGGTATCCTTACTCATCTACTATGAATCCAAATGCTCCAAGCTTAGAAGCTATAGGGACTTGGGAAATAATGCCCTCTTATTTCATCTCTAAATCAGGTCCCAAATGACTTTTAAAAGAATTTAGATTAGTAACTTAACACAGCATTTAATTCCTTTAGTTGTTTTCCAGGCAACAGTAATGTACATCTTAAGGAATTTCAGTTTGCTATGATAGGAAAAAACATAATTTACTATAAGATTCAACCATTATGTACCAAAGTTTACCCTGAACGAAATAAGCAGATTTTTTATCTATCTGAAAATATGAACAGTATAAAAAATACTCTCTTTGCAGGCCTGATTCTTAGCCATCTTTCAGAGATCAACCCAGTCCCACCTTCCTCACTGTCTTTTCTGTCTAGTGTATCTTCAGTGGACTCTTACTTTTCTCTGATTTTCCACTACAAATAGCCTATGTTATGTCAACTGATAATTCAGAATCACAGACCGTGAGGACAGGAAGAAATCTAAAAAGTCATCTAGTCCTATCACTCATTTTGTGCTTGCATCATTTCTACATTACCACTGACCAGCAGTTAATAAATCCAAATGCCCCAAGCAGACAAGTTATTGCTGTTGGCAACACTCCCAGTAACATATAAGTTGCTACGGCAAGGACAGTCCATGTTTTCTTTAGACCCTCCATTTATCCAACACACATTTACAGAGCCTACTATGAAGATGTGCTGGCACAGCTAACAGGTTCTGGGGACTGAGCAGAGAACAAAAGAGATAAAACTTAGTCTTTATGGGGCTTATAATATAGTGGATATAGAAAACAACATGCCTTGGCTGGTGTGGCTCAGTGGATTGAGCGCTGGCCTGAGAACCAAAGGGTCATGGGTTTGATTCCCAGTCAGGGCACATGCCTAGGTTGAAGGTCTGGTCCCCAGCAGGGGGCGTACAAGAGGCAACCACATATGGATGTTTCTTTCCCTTTCTCTCTCCCCTCCTACCCTCCTTCCTCTCTGTCTAAAAAATAATAAAATCTTAAAAAAAAGGAAAACAATAAATATAAACACACTCATATGGTGATAAATTCTAAGTAGAAAAATAAAGAAGAGTGAGGGGACAGGGAGTAATGGGATGTTATTTAAGATAGAGTGGGCCTCTCCGAACTCCTTGTTGGTAATTATGCTTATGATTATTATTTTTGATATTAATAATAATCACCATTATTTACTGAATGTAGGCACTAAAATATTTCAATTAATTATCTAATTACTATCAATTAATCCTCCTAATAGCTCTATAATATAAATAATTTTAGCCCACTTTATAGATAAGGAAATAAGCTCGCCGAGGTTACGTAACATGCCTAAAGGCACGTAGGTAGAGGGGAGTGGAGCTGGGGTTCAAAGTGTGACACCACATGAGACTAGGGAAGCTCCTCTCATCACTCTGGTCTGGTCCCTCCAGAAACACATCCCTTGTCCTGAACTCCAATCCTTCTCTTTCCCTAATGGCTCATGTCACCTAGATCTCTAACTTCACAGTAAAACCCCTTCAGAGTAAAAACAGTGCCCTGTGCTTCCTTGGATCCCTTGCACTCTTGGCACCACTTTCAACATGCAGTGTGACTGCAGCTGTTAACGAGTGGATTGATGCTGTCAAAGATGTGTTCCACATATGGACAGTTAAAACTCTCAGGAGCTGTTAACACTCAGGAACAAAAAGTGAAGGAGGAATTTGCTGAGGCAAGTTAATTCAATTGCTTTTGGCAACCTGAGCAGAAAAATACTACATGGTCCGCAAGGAGAAATTATATCAATTACCTAATTTTGCTAACAGTACCCAGAATATTTCAGTAATGATTAGCAAGAAAAAAAAATAAGGTGGCATAACTAGTGCCTCAAGAAAATGCTAAGCAGTGGTCGTTGCCATCTCTGACAACAAGGTCACCTGCCCCGACAAAGACACAAGGTGTGCTCACCTGCAGCACGCGGCTCATCCACTGGAAGCTATCTTCCTCAGTAGCATCGGGTCTTTGTTCCGCAACCACCACAATGCGCTCATCATAAAATACAGACACAGAAAACACAGCAATTCTAAGAGAGACAGATCAAACACATCAGGACTCCCTTCACAACCAGTCCTATTTGCTTTGCTCAGTTGGAATACAGAGAAGAGACAACCCCACCGCCCTAGCCAAGGAGTATAGAAAAGAAAATGTACAATCACTACTGTCAAAACGAGGACTCAAACCACATGTATTAAGCACCATTGTTGTGAATGCTGGGACTCAGTGATAAATAAGACACAGGCCCTGTCTTTGTGGAGTTTGCATGTCAAGAGACAGAACAAACAAATAAATATAAAATAATGTCACAATGTAATATACACTAGGAGAAAACTAAGGGAGGGCGAGGGGGGCGGAGTGGTGTGCGGGCGTACTATGAAGGCAGGTGGCTGGGGAAGCACCTCCCTGACGAGCGGACACTGGAGCAGAGACCTGAATGAAGTGAGGACGTGAGCCACGCGAAGATCTGGAGGAAGAGGTTTCCGGGCAGAAGGAACAGAAAGCGAAAAGGTTCTGAGGTAGGAACGAGGTTGCCAGCTTTGAGGACCAGCAAGAAGGCCGGTGTGCCTGGAGCAGAGTGGTGAAGCAGAAAGTGGTGGGGAGAGGTCAGAGCCGGGCCAGGGCGGTCACAGGGGACCTGGTAGGCCACGGGGAAGAGGATGTTTTGAGTGAGGTCTCCGCTCAAATGTCCCCTTACTAGTAATGCATTTCCAGATCACCTTACATAAACTGGCAAGCACAGCCCCACTCCCATGTGTTTTTTCTGCATAGCATTTGTCATCATCTCATATGTTACCTATTTCCCTACGAGGTTACTGTCTGTTTCTCTTAATGAGAATGTGAGCTTCACAAGGCCTGTTTTGTTCAATACCACATCCTAAGCATCCAGAACAGCGGCATACAGTTGGCACCCAATAAATATTTGTTGAATGAATGCATAAAATAATTCATTGGAGAGCTGACTGTACCCACACATGTGAGCCTCCCTCTTCCTTCCTTTTGTTCACAATTATTTACTGAACGCCTACTGTGTGCCAGGTGCTGTGCTGAGTGCTAGGCATATAGCTGGGACCAAAGACAGAAAAGTCTAGTGCCCTGTGGAGTTTACGTCTCATGGGAAGCTACACCATGACAAAAAACTACACATTTCAGGAAGTGATTCTCTATTGATTTAATTCGTTTTTCTTCCTCGAAAACTAAAGGGACACCAAGATTGCTTTAAAAATATATATCCATGATTGTAAACTACTGAATAGGACATTGATTACTCAAATATGAACCAAATATCGTTTCTTGAATTAATAAGCAAAGAAAAATGAATATCTAATTGGCTTCATCCATGGAATTTGAAGTTAGCACGTATGTACTATGTCAATCTGTGCTAAAATGATATCATAATTTAGTTAGAGATGAGTAAGAGAAACAATTCTTACATGTAAAACTCCAACAGAGCAGCATCTACCCAATTAGACTGAGTGGGAGTACTTCTGAATTGAACAAATGTAGGAAAGTCAACATTTTAGAATCCTCCTCAGTCCTCAAAAAATATTAATAATTAAAAACTGAAATATAGGATACCATTGTCTTATTTCTCTCAATTATAGCTAAAGAATCAGACATTTAAAGACAAATATTCAAAGTCTGGTTTCTGCTACGCTTAACCAAAAATAATCTAATCACTTGAAAGAGAATCTACAAAATGCAGTTCAAATCACCCAATAGATACATGTAGGCTCTACTGAAAATGTTAACATTTGAACTTTGCACTACTCACCTTCCTCTATAAACAGTCTTTATTGATTCAACAGCCAATCCAGTAGCAACAATGTCATCAGCGTTATGTCTTCGACCACTAACCATCAGTAGTCCGTCCATTTTTCCAACCACAAACACCAAGCTGCCCTGAAAGATAACAATGATTTACCTTGATTTCCATAATTTAAATAGCAAAGCCTACATTATACTTCCTGTCTTGAAATAAATCTCATGAAAAATATAAGAAAGAAAACAATATCCTACTTTATGGGTTCTAAGAAAGTGTTTCACATCTCAGCATCTTGAAAATCAGTGGGAAAATAATCAGTGGCATCTTATAATCTTACAGTGTATAAGAAGGGAATCTGTTCATATTTATTCTTTTTTTAAAAAAGATTTTATTTATTTATTTTTCAAGAGAGGGTAAGGGAGGAAGAGAGGGAGAGGAGCACTGACGTGACAGAGAAACATCAATTGGTTGCCTCCAGTATGAGCTCTGACCAAGCACCAAACCTGCAACCCAGGCATGTGCCCTAACTAGGAACTGAACTGGCGACCCTTTGCCTTGCGGGACCATGCCCAACTAACTGAGACACACCAGTCAGTTAGTGCTCTCACTCACTGAGAGCCCGTTCATATTTATTCTCATGGAGGAATTTTATAGGAAGGCAACTAGGTTGGCACACAAGCACAGTTTATTTTTGCAGCAATGGTTCTGTATCAGTTCCTCTTCTGTACTTATTCTTGGGATGGACACAGAGGAGAAAAATGTTAAGTCAATTCATGATGGAATAAGGAAGAGATAAAACAGTTTTAAAGTGAGGATGACTGTTTCAGGTTTATAAAGGTAATGCTGTTTCCATCAGGCAACATCACAAGTACGCTACTAAAGAAAGGTCAAAGGAAGATTGAAGGAGCCTCTCCTTTCCAGTGAGATAACAGAGCTGCAGGACAGTATGCTGTTAGTGCCCTAAAAGCATCACTGTATAAATAATTTTATTTATTATTTAATATAATTATCAATAATTCTCCCAGACCCACTTGCAATAAATTTTTTCCTATTCATTACAGAATTCTTAAATTTCTTGTACCATGTATATACATTCATTATCTAGTAATTTCCATGTGACTGTCACTATCTGATTTACTGAGCACAATGCAGTGCCACACACTGACTGGGCTATGTAAGTAAGACATAACCTCTGGTCTCAAGATGCCACTGCTCCATCCCAAAAGACAAGAGAACCAGTCATTTCCAACATAGTGTGAAAAATGCTATTGTGGAAATAAATAAAGAGAATGAGACAGTCACTGCTAGCCTCTCACATCTATTTCTTCATTTCACTCACAGTAACAGAATTTTTAGCTGGGCATGACTGATGGAAATAAAGAGAGCATTTCCTCCTCCCTTGCAGCTAGGTGAGCCACATGACTAGTTAGAACAATGAGCTATAAGTGGAAGTGTTGCTCAGCAGCTTCTGGGAATCTTCCTTAAGAGACAGTAGGACTGCACCCTTTCCTCTGTCCTGTTTCCTGGAATGCACATGTGATGCCTAGAGCTCTGTCCTGGATGTCAACAGTGGAGTGGTAAGCTAAAAGGAGCTGGATCCTTAAGAATTTCTTGGTGCTGAGGGAGGAAGTCAAGACAACAGGTGTAGACTGCGCTTTCTAGGACAGTGGTTCTCTTAGAGGTATGCCTTTGTCCCCGCCACCCTCCAAATATGCTGGGAAAGAGCTATAATAAAATTAGATGTTTTCTTATATAACTTAAACCATTATGAAGAGAAGAGAGGGTAAGAGGGTGACTAGAGATGGATGGAAGTATATGGGCCTAACCATGATAATGAATACCCATTACCTAAAAATCAAAACCTAACTTCCCATTATGTCATGCACAGCCTGTCATGAGCTGGCTCTCTGCCTTCCTTGTTGGCTCATGAAGCTAGCTATGCGTTCTCTGAAAACAGGTTTTGTGCCCTAATTGTGTCTATAAACCCAGTGACTGTAAAGACCATTTACTGGAAAACATATCATTTTCATTCAAAGAATTTACCAAAAACAAAACAAAACAAAAACAAATAACTTACTATTATATAAGTGGTACTGTTGATAATTTGTATAAAAGTGCTTGTACCTATTTATTATGGTTTCCCTTTGCTATTAAAGGAGCTTTTTTCAGCACACTTCTAATGTATTGAAACATATTAATCAAATCAAAGATAGCAAGAATACCTGCAAAGAGTTTTGAAAATAAAAAATGTCTCAGTTTGGAGGAGCCAAATGAACTTGGGTAACAGGAGCAATGAACATTAGCTCATTTCTGACATTCTTATTGGAACTGCTCTAAATATAAGTTAAGCAGCCCCATAACACTCTTGGACTAATCAGAATTTGTTCTGTTCTGTGAATTCAAGTCCAAATATTTTAATAGGATGCACCAAAACAAACACGAAAGCATCACTTACTGGCCCCACAAACCCCAGCAATCCTGACCGGATGAATGGCACGTCCCCAACAGGAGAGCCTGCAGAATTGACTGGAATCACCTAAAAGACAAAAAAAGAAAGTGACAATCAGTTTTTTCTTATTTGAGAACCTCTCATGCATGAGAGATCTCTTGACTCTCACGTATATGTGGTTCCCATACATACGTATGTATTGAATTTGTTACCTTCTCTTGCAAAAAAAAAAGTATTTTATTTCTTAAGTCTTTAAGTCTTAAAAAAATTATATACAACAAGAAATACACACTAAAATTATATAAACAGTGAATAAAGGAATCCTACCCCCCCTTAAGAGATAACAATCATTTACAATTTGCTGTTTATCTCTCTGGACTTTTTTTACATGCATATATTAGCATATTAAGAATTTTCTTTTTCTGATTTGAGAGAGAGGAAAGAAGAGAGAGAAACATCAATTTGTTGTTGCACTTATTTATGCATTCATTGGTTGCTTATTGTGTATGTCCTGACCAGGGATTGAACCTGCAACCTTGGCATACTGGGACAACGCTCTAACCAAATGAGCTACGCAGCCAGGGCTAAGAATTTTTTTAAAAGGATCATATTATATATACTGTTTTGCAACTTGCCTTTTCACATAATATATCTTGGGTACCTTTACAAATTGGTAACAGTCTGTCTAGCTCATTTTGTACAATTGTTCTGTAACACACCATTGCATGGAGGACAGTATAGCACAGCTCTTAGAGTCAAATGTAAATTCAATTTCTGGCTCTGCCACTAACTAGTAATGTGGACCCTGGGCAAGTTCCTGGACTTCTCTAAACCTGTGTTTCCTTTGCCATAAAATGGAACTCCCAATGTCTCTTAACACACAGGCTTAGGGTAAAGAGTAAAAGAATGTAAACAGATTTGCAGACATAAGCACAGTGGCTGGCCCCGAGTCAGTACTCTGTGAGCTATTAGAATTAGTAGCTATTATAAAGTAGCAGTCTTTATGGCTATGTAGATCATTTTAATTTTTCACAACTATAAACAGTGCTTTACTGAATACTCCAATATATATTTGGTGCATTTGTATAAAAATCATGACTCTTTTGAATTTTAACAGGCAGTCCTACAAAACTTTTATATCAGCCCTAGCTGGTGTGGCTCAGTTGGTTGGAGCACTGTCCCACAGACGGAAGGGCCATGGATTCAATTCCCAGTCAGCACACAAGCCTAGGTTGAGGGTTCAGTCCCCAGTAGGGGCATGTATGGGAGGTAATGGATCGATGTTTCTCTCACATCAAGGTTTCTCTCCCCTTTCCTCTCCTTCCTTTCCCATCTCTCTAAAATCAATGAGCATGTCCTCGGGTAAGGATTGAAAAAAAAACCCCTGTGATATCTGTTACATTCCTCCAATAACATATCAGAATGTCTGTTTTTTCTATTCTATACTCTAACTCATACTATATATTATAAGTTTTTCCAAACTTTGCCAACCTGATAAGCAAAAACAAAAAGATATCCCACTGCTATTTTAACCACATTTCTTTATTAGGAGTATGGCTGATTCCCCCCCACCCCGCCTTTTACTGGTCATTTGTATTTCTTTTATAAATAGTCTATTCCTGTCTCCTGTTTATTTGCTCTATTTAATTGGTATTCTTCCCCTTTAATTTTTAAGATTTCTTTTTTTTTAATATAGGGAACGATTATAACAAGGGCTAACATTTATTAAATGTTCATTATGTGCCAGCCATAGGACCAGTTGTTTTACAGTTAATCCTCAAGACAACCTTATGAAACACGATTATAATTTCCATTTTACTGATGAGAAAGTGAGACACAGAAAGTTTCATTTGCCTCGAATCAAACAGCTAATAGTGGGGGCGGTGGGAAATTAGCTCTTTGCTATCATATGTATTAAAGAGTTTTTCTCACAAGTAGCTTATTTTTGAAATATGCTTTTATTTTCTGACCAGTCATTATTACTACATCTTTTTTCCTAGTGAAATGTGAACCATGTTGGAAAACTCTTCAGGGTTTACATGTAAGAATCCAGTAGGAAAAATATTACAAACTTTAATTTGCAAAATTAAGGCAATAGTTTTCTCCTTTTTTAGTCAGGATTTTTATTTTACTTAACTATCATTAAATTTATACTATAAATTTCAGAGTTTCTTCAGTACTATGGACCTAGCAGTTTGGTATTAAATCTGAGAATACTGATTAGGTAGTTGTCCTCATAGGAAAGGCAACATAACAAAATATTATTAGTATTTTCAAAGACTGCTTAGGGATCTTGTTTATAGTAAGGAAACTGCAATGAAAAATTCAGATGTTAGAAATATATGTAGTCCAAGCACTTCCCCCACCACGGCACTTTTAAAATAAGAGAAATAGGGTAAGATTTAAATTAGTAAAATATATACACAGTAAAATTAGTCACCTGAAAGTAAACCTGGCAGTAAACATATGCTTGTAGAGTTTATGAATGCCTACTCCTACCAAGGTGACTGGGTCCTAACTTCTGGCAGTAAGGCAAGAATGTAGCAGTAACAGTGATGATGATGGTACTGACAGACAGGCACTTAATAATTTATACTATACCATTTAGGTTGTGTAAATACAAATGATGGTCAGCTCAGGGAGTCTAAACATTTTTTCAGATACCGCATCATTTATAAATATAACATTCTCCCACCATCTACGACTATCACTACATAATTATATGCAATGATTTTCAAATGGGATGGTAGATAAGATTTGCCCTGCCATATTGAGAACCACTGGTTTAAATTATGGAAAAGGGAAGCTTGAGGAACTAAAAATTGGCTATGGTCATATAAGCCCTATCTGGTATGAAAGGGACATGGCCCATAAGTTGGAGTTCTCCCTTCCCTCAAAGGTACCCTGAGGCAGGTTAATCCCAAGTATAAAATACAGACAATTAATTATGCCTGTTCCGATTTCCAGGCTCACCAGGAAGACTCTCATTACAATGTGGCTTCACATTGTAACAGAGCTGCCCGCAGGGAAGCAATGTGCTAGTTACACTACAGTATGAGTTCTATCAGGAGCTGTTTGTCACCCTGATACACCCCAAACATCTAGAATGGTGCCAGACACAAAGAAGGTTCTCAATAAATACTTGCCTCACTGAAAGTCTGAATGACCAGAGCAATCTGCCCCTGTGACACAACAGTTCTCCATATTTTATTAGTAACCACGGTTTCTGGTTTACACACCAGTCTTTATGAGCTTAGTTAACTTGAGCTCACTTGAAAGATGGATCCACTTGAAAGATGGATCCATTTTCACTACATACTCTCAGAATTAAATTTTTTTGGCTTATAAAGCTCAAACCATGGAATATTCACCAGGGGAACTTTTGTAAGGCCGTTTGTTTGTTTGTTTGTTTGTTTATTTAAAAGATAAGCAGTTCCACTTCCTGTGTTCCAGGTACTGTTCTAAGTACTTCATAAACATTAACTTGCTTAGTTCTCACAACTATCCTATGAGTTAGGTACTATAATTACTAGTATTTTAAATATAAAGAAATTGGGGCACAAAGAGGTTAGGCAATTCACCCCAGGTGCTAGTGAGTGGTGGATCTGGGATTTGAACTACGGCAGTCTAGCTTGAGAGTACACGCTCTCAACCCACTATATTACACAATTTCTCATCAGCCTGCTCATCTTGCCCTAGTGACACTCGCATCAAATTTTCCTTGCAAAACTTTGGTATCATGTACCTCAAATGTATTTTTGGTCACACCAGCAAGACCAAAGTACATCATGCCTCTTGTTCTGGAGCTGACACAGATTTCTCCAATTTCATCTGTTCTGCAGAGCTGGGGGGGTCCATCAGGTCTCACAATGCACATCATTCCTGATGAACAAAAAATTCAGTTAAGAAACAGAGATCCTGGAAAACCCTTGCTTCATCCTTGTGAACCCAGGGAAGTAATGACTGAGTGGCATCAAGTAAGAATACCAAAAAAGAATGTTAAAAACAGACCTGAAACTACACAGGTATATCTGAAATTTCTATCTTTTAACTCTGATGATAAATAATTTTTTAAATTCAGGGGAAAAAAAGCCCTATATAACAGATGCAAACAGAAACTTTTAATGACACTGACATATTAAAAATAACTGCAAAGTTCAAAGAAACAAGTTAAATCAATTTACCCCAGGCAGACCAAGCTCAAACACTCATGGAAGCAGCGTGTTCTTTCTGCTGGTCCCAATGGCTGGGCAATTACGGTGAAAGCCAGACAACTAAGATTACTCAGTACTTCACTTTCCATACGAACAACTGTAATTAGCATTCACAATTAAATCATACAATACTGCTGGAAGGTAAGTATAATTAGAATTACTTAACTGTTAAGAGGCCTTGAGAAACTAAGTGACTAAGTACTAGATTTTAAATCCTGTATTTTTATCAGTCTCTACTATTGCTAATGACAGATCTTTACGGAAAAAGTAAATGGTGCTCCTGGGAACTCACCACCAGGCATTACATGTCCTACATCCTGGACTGTTAGCGCTGAATTTTTATCTTCAGTGTTGACCCGTATTACCCCGTAGCTCAAGCCATTCATTGAGAGAATGGCTCTTCCTGGCAAAGGGGCCCCTGGAACTCCAGGTCTGAAAACAACAACAACAAAAAAACCTCATCAAATTTGGTAAATGAAATATCAAGAGAAAAATATGAGTATGTAGGAAAGCAAATTTCCTCTTGCTACTACACACACACACACAATATCACCATTTTCTCTACCAAAAACATACTAAATTGATCAAATTCACATGTACAAAGCATGGTCAAGTTTCATTCAGGTGGAAAAAGTACATTTAATCAACTGTTAAGAATATATTGGTCTTGGGTATACTATATATATATACTTTCCATACTTAAGCTACAGTCAAGAATAGCTTATTTCTAGTCTATGATGCTGAAGACTCTGAAGACAAAACAACACAGAAAAAGAACTAACTCACAAAAATGAGGTAAGAAGAATTAGAGTAAATTTTCAGTTTACCAGTTATACTTAGTGCAAGAGTGGGAGAAATAAATGAGATGATTCAAACTGCTTCACAAAGTCATTTTCACTATCAGGCTTATGAAGCAGAAAATCGGTTAACACCCTTGTCACTGCCTGGTAAATACTGCACATTTGATCAAAGTTGTAACATACATCAAGAGCACTGATGCTCTGAGCAATACCTGCGGATTGCCACGGTCATGGCTTCAGCAGAAGTAGCACATGGACAGATGGCCTCGGGTTTCAGTCCATGGCTCTGGAACAGACTCAGAAATGCATCGCAGGACGACACAGACCCTATAAAGAGTTGGAACAGATCAACT
>PVJD01002837.1:0-185326 GCA_004026545.1 Mormoops blainvillei | reverse complement strand
TCTCCTACCCTGGCCAGATGTCCTGCCGCTTGCCCACTTCCAAGTTAGGTGCACCCCAAATTCAGCAGGGTACACCCCATACGAGATCCTATATGGAAGGGCAACCCCTATAACCCAAATCCCTACTACCACAGACTTCACCACCTTAGGGGAGGCCCACCAAGGCTCCTACCTCAAAGCCCTAGGTCAAGAGTTAGAGTCAGGCAGGCCCACCTTGGGCAAGAAATAGTGCCAACAGCAGGGCCAGCCCACTCCCATAAGCCAGGGCAGTATGTTTGGGTAAAGGACTGGAAAAAAGAGTCCCTCCAACCCAAATGGGTTGGGCCCTACCTAAATCTGTTAACTACCCCCACTGCCTTAAAAGTTGCAGGTATTACTCCATGGATCCATCACACTAGAGCCAAGGCTGCCGCTGACCCTGAGGAAACCAACCCAGGACCAGAACAGGGACCAGGCCGCATCCCAGCTCTAAAACTGCGAAGGACCTGCCAAGACGGAGGAGGAGTGGACCATCGCAGAGCCAACGCTACCTGCCGCCATCTCCAGCACTAGACCCCCAACAGGAGCAGAGGATCCCATTTCTGGGTGCAGAGACAGACGAAAGCACTGTCCAAGCACCCACAGGGGGGAATGTAGAGGAAATCAAGGCTGATACCAAAGATGAAATGCTAATTGCCCTGACTTATGATGTAAATGCTTCTCTTTCACCCCTGTAAACCCTTTTTGAGCCAAATCTATACCACGCCTCCCAAGACCCTTACGCCACTTAGCCCAGCATAAAGGGAATGCGGGGCTATTGTTCTGGGCTCAGAATTTGGAGTTCGTCTCCTCTGGACCCGTGCACGTAAATAAAGATCGTGCCCCTAACCCCTCAGTGTCTAGTAGTTTCATTTTTCTGTAACAATTTCTCCCCTCTCTTGGGAAAGTAAAATAAAAACTTTGCTCTCTGCATTTTCTTCTGTTTGTGAATTTTTGCACAGCCCATAAGCACCCTAATACCAAAGCTGTTTTAACAGAAATGGGTCTTGCTTATCTCTGGCTTATTTCCCTTTGAATTTCATTCAACCAGTCACTCAGTTCATCAGCTATGCAACAGATATTTTAAAAACATTGTCATAGACTAGGCACTGTTGTGATGCTGAGAGCAGAATGGTGTGTGGGGTGGAGTTCCTTTTCTCCACTAGCTTCCATCTATGGATATAAAGCAAAAGAGAAAGAAAAGGAAAAAAAAAAATAAAGAGGGAGTGAAAGAGAAGAGGGAAGGGAGGGAAAGAGGGAAGTTAAGTTCTATGAAGAAGATAAAACCAAGCAATGAAAGGGATAGGAGAGCTATTTTAGCTAGAAATGATTGGGGAATTTTTCTCAGGACTGATATTTGAATTGACACATAAATAATCAGAAGGTAAGGGGCATGGGGAGAGTATTTTAAAAGGAAAGGGCACTGAGTGCAAAGACACAGAGAAAGAAACAGGCCTGAGGTGTCAGAAGGACAGAAAGAATTGAGATAGTGAATGCTGGTGTAGTCTTGTGAGCATGCGACCAGGAAAAAGGGGACCAGGGGAGCGGATGTCACAAGATGTCCTCATTCCTGACTGAAATATTTGAAACTTTCACAGCTGCCACAGACAGTGGAGCAGAAATTCAAACATTTTGTAATCACTTTTGACAACCTCTCAGAAATATATCAGTTATGCAAACATTGGTATGAAATCATCTGAACACATTATACTCATCCAATGCTTCTTTTAAAGGTATAAAGAAGTAGAATATTATTGTAAAGCAAATTTTCCAAAGAATGGTTATATTGCAGTCTATGATTATCTTAGAAATGCATTTGCCATATTATTATAGGATTTCTGAGAGAAAAAGCAATCACTCCAGACTAGAGTCACTTGAACTAGACCACCTATAAAAATGGCACTGGGGAGCCATGAAAAAGGGTTGAAATTGAATCAGTAGAGAAGGGGGTTGTGACAACCAAAGGTTGGAGTGATTTGACCCCAAACAGAACATTTTGCCTGTGCTACAGTGTTTATGGAGATCTAGAAAATATATTTGAATACAAATTTGGGGCGCAAATGGCTGTGAGGCTCTTCTGAAGTGCCTTCTAGCCCTGGTTGGTGTAGCTCAGTAGATTGAACATCGGCCTGCAAACCAAAGGGTTGCCAGCTTGACTCCCCAGTCAGGGCACATGCCTGGGTTGCGGGCCAGGTCCGGGTCAGGGGGTGCACAAGAGGTAACCACACATTGATGTTTCTCCCCCTCTCTTTCTCCCTTCCCCTCTGTCTAAAAAATAAATAAATAAATAAATAATCTTAAAAAAAAATAGTGCCTTCCAATGAAAAGAGCAGAATTTTTAGGAGAAAGAGAGGTTTTGATACTTGCCCAACCACAATATATTAAATAAACCAGGCACATATAAAGGAAGGCAGTGTGGGAGGTTTATAGTAAAAAAAGGAGTGATTTAAAAAACTACTTTTTAAAATCATTATGCCCTAAATAATGCATACTATTAGTTTAAAGATGTACTTAAACTAAATAATTTATGTGATGTTTGGACTTCAAATATAAGTAGGTATCATACATTTTTGTGAGCTAAATCTAGCAACTGTAGTTTTAAAAAAGTAAAACTAGACTTCCCCTGCCCAATTTTCTTCCCAGAAGAAATCCCTCTGAATGCCCTTCCCCAGTATCCCCTTTAAGAGGAGTAATGGTCTTCTCAGAGGGACATTTTTTCCACTAATAGCTTTTCTGCCTTTACACATAAATTACGAGCACGAGAGAACTACTCTTCATACCCCAACAAAACCTCTGATTTCCGAGTTTGAAAGGAAGAATTAAGCAATTTTCAATTGAGTTCTTTCTAGGATTTCTTTTTTCCAGAGGCAACTGTAAGTAAAATATACTGAAACTTTAGTGTAAAATGGGGCAACATGATGCCTTTTGTCTTTAGAAAGCCTGTGTTTTTCCTGTGACCAAGAAGTTAGGTTTAATTGAATGACATACTCAGGAGTCCATGTACGGACTTTATTTATCCAGGCATCAATTCCAAAGAGCTTTATTTTCAAATCCGTGACATTTGAATTTCAGTTATATTTTTTGTGTTTTATTTATCTACTAGATTTAAAGCCTGAGAAGGGTCCATGGCCATACCACCCTGAACACACCTGATCTCATCTGATCTGGGAAGCTAAGCAGGGTGGGGCCTGGTTAGTACTTGGATGGGATTTAAAGCCAGAGAAGAGAAAGAGAGGTGTGAATAACGGTTTCTCAAAGCCAAACAGCATGTGGACAGTTCCCTCTCTGCCACCCATCTACATGTTCTATTAATATCGATTTATGCTGTTGCAATCCAGAGGTTCTGAATATGGGCTTAGTTGGTGAATCTCACACAGGATCTATTATCATCTGGCCCGCATGTGAAATTTGAAAGTGTAGAGCTATGAGTTTCTATGGATGAGAGTTGAGAGTGTCACCCACTTTTCAAATTATTCAGAGAACCACACATTTTTTTGAAATACAGTATTTATTTATTTTTCCCTGGTTTTCTTTATTCAGTTCTATCCAGAATTAGCAAAAGGCCTCCCACTGCTCCTCTCTGCATATCCTTCAGCTCATCCCCACAACAATAGAGCGATAGTTTTAAAAGGTATATTTGTTTATCCCATTGTCCTAAGATATACCACAAATACTGAAGATATAGACTGAACCCCTCATATAGGGAAGAAAAATCTTTGTAATTTTGCTCCTTTGCACCCGTCCGCTTCTGAAATCCTTCCTAGTTTAATTTCTAAGTCATATTGGATTAGATTAAACCTTACATTTTGAGAAATATGTTTTATGTTAAGAAATAAAATACTTGCTGTTCTTGAATCACTGGTTGAGAAAAAGATTCCTTGTAGTTAGTAGGTCCACAAATTAGGTATGGCTCACCAGGGCCAGAACACATTATCAAAGTGAGTATTAGGTTCTTTCATTATTTATCTTATACCTGACAATGTATTTCTCCTTTAAGAACTCCAACACAGTCTCATTATAAATGTACAGGAATATTTATATTTTCATTATTTATAATAGCTCAAACCTGATAATAACCCAACTATCCACTGACAGTACATTGGATAAATAAACCAACATGTTCATTCAATGTGCTCTATAGAGCAATGCAAACTAACAACCAGTTACCTCCAGTAACATGGACCCAAAGCAATACTGAGAAAAAGATACATCCAGAAGGGTTTGTGCCTTGTGATTCTACTATTTGAGTTTTAACAACAGGCAAAACAAACCTATAGTGTTCGCCAGCAGTAGAGTATTTTATTTGGGTATCTTTGAGGTTGCTCAAAAATAAATTCTGGTCAAACTCTGTGTTACATATTTAAAGCCTAAAGGTCTCTGCCTACAGTCCCCACTTTTCTGGCCCGAAGCTTTCCCTGTGCTTCATCGAAGTGACACACTTGCCCTCTGTCCATATAGCTAATCCTGCCCATCTCCTGAACTTGCTTTTGTTTTTCTAAGTAGTTTCCCTAGTTTCTTTTAGAGTTTGATGTCTACTTTCAGCCTTCCATGGAGTTCTGTTTTTCCTCCATCATAACATTTATCTCAGTGTATTGTAGTGGTTTATTTTTTAGATATAATTGATATAATTATATCAGATCTAAAATATTTAAAGAACTCACATGACTCCACTTCAGGAAGACAAAAAGTCCAATTAAAAAATGGGCAAAGGAACCTAACAGACATTTCTCCAAGGAGGACATACACAGGGCCCAGAGACATATGAAAGGATGCTCAGCATTGCTGGCCATCAGAGAGTTGCACATTAAAGCAATGAGATAACACTTCACACTGGTCAGAATGGTCACCATAAACAAATCAACAAACAATAAGTGCTGGAGAGGTTGTGGAGAAAAGGGAACCCTAGTGCACTGTTGATGGGAATACAGAGTGGTTTAGCCACTGTGGAAACAATATGGAATTTCCTCAAAAAACTAATAATGGAACTACCTTTTGACCACGCAATTCCTCTACTGGAATTATACCCTAAGAATCCTGAAACACCAATTCAAAAGAACATATGCACCCCAATGTTCACAGCAGCACAATTTATAATAGCCAAGTGCTGGAAGCAACCTAAGTGCCCATCAGTAAATGAGTGCATCAAAAACTATGGTACATTTACACAATGGAATGCTATGTAGCAGAAAGAAAGAAGGAATTCTTACCCTTCATGAGAGTGTGGATGGAACTGGAGAACATTATGCTAACTGAAATAATCCAGGTGGTAAAAGACAAATGCCATATGATTTCACCTATAAGTGGAACCTTATCAACGCAACAAACAAGCAAGCAAACTATAACCAGATACATTGAAATAAAAAACAAACTGACAGTAACCAGAACTGGAGGGGGGAGGATAACAGAGGTGAAAAGGGGAAGGGTCATTAAGGAACATGTATAATGGACACATGGACAAAGTCTATGGGGGGTAGGATTAAGGGTAGGGCAGGGGGACGTGGTATGGGGGAATAGAGAAAACTGTACTTGAACAAAGATTTAAAAAATAATAATAATAAAAGCTCTTAAAAAACTTTAAGTACAAGAAATTAAAAACAATAAAAATGGGAAAAAAAGGATTCCATGTGGATCACTAAATAAAACAGACTTTCAGTGAACTTGATTGTAGATAATTCAAATTTTAACATGTAATCACTTTAGCTTCCAATTCAATCAGTCCCTGTAAATCCAGCTTCACACAATATTAGACTCAGGTTTTATAAAATTTTACAATTACTTTAATTTTTAGATGGTATGGCATATTCAATAATGAGAAACATTATTATTAAGCACAGATTTTCAAATATGATTTTGTAATTAATATTGTCATTATTTTACAAAATTTTATTATAATCATTTCTTTTTAAGTATTTTAGATTTATTATATTTGGTAAGTAAAGTTTTGATTTAAAGTAAATTTTTTTTCTTTTTTGACACACTAATGTGCCTGCTCCTTGAAGAGGAGAATAAATAGTTTTAAATGAATATTTCTGATCTTGTATGTAAATAGTATTTTACTCTGTCATAAGGATAATGTTATATTCATAGTGATAAAATGCTCAAGATCGGGCCTTGGTTCCTTGAGTTAGGGCTGGTCAGAACTGAGCCCTGCTTCACAATTCTACCTGCTGGTGGGATTCAGCCTCAAAAACAGGCAGGTCACCTGAGAATTGAGGAGACAGGAGACCTGTTCTGTGTTGGACAATCTGGAGTGGACACTGCCTACCTGACCTAGGAATCTCTCTCTCTCTCTCTCTCTCTCACACACACATACACACAAACACATACACACACCCTTCTTTCTTTCTTCACACCTTTTCTTCTTCCTTTTTCTCTCTTTTATTTTTCTCTCACATATATAGGAGATTTCATTGACTTAACTTCTATCTGCTCATAAAGATAGAATACCAAAACAGGCACTATATAGGTGGATTATGGTTTCTGTACTTTGCTAATACATATGATTTAGGAGAAGGGAGGAAGGATGGAATGAAGGAAAGAAGGAAGGAAGGGAGGGAGGGAGGGGTCCAAATGCCAATGGAAGATTTCTGGTGTTTTCATTAGAAGAATGTACCTATTTTCCCTAGTCTTCTCAATTCAGAGCTTCCAGACTCAGCTAATGGCAGTGTTTTATTCTTCCTCATTTTTATGGATGTGGAGACTCAATTTCATAAAACTTTCTTGGTTCTATTTACCTACTTCATGAAACATTTAATTCCTATTATCCAACAGAATACAATTCCTTGCATACTTTTGCTAGATTCCCGGCCCAGAGCCCAACAGTCAATTCAATCTTAAGTAATAATCTACTTCTGACCCATTAGAGTTTTTAATGCAGTTTTAAATAGAGTCCCATGCCTTTTAATTTGCCTATTTTTATATTTTTGACATGTGGAAAAGGTAGAAAAAATCTCACAAATAAACTTAAAATACATCATCTTGAACTCAATAAAATGTATCAATAATGTCTGCTGTGTAGTATATGTGTATTTGTGTGTGTGTGTGTGTGTGTGTGTGTATGTGTGTGTTACATGTAGTATTCTTGGCAGTTTTAGGTGGTCTAGACAGAGAAGGAGCTAAACCATTTAGCCACTGAGATGAAGAGAGTAAATGCAAATATAGATGACTGGGTCAGTGTAGACACAGTGGGATTAGTTTTTAAGAAAACGGAGGCCCTGGCTGGTGTGGATCAGCAGAGTGAGCACTGACCTGTGCACCAAAGGTCGCCAGTTCAATTCCCAGGCAGGGCCTATGCCTGGGTTGCAGGTCAAGACCCTGGTGGGAGGTGCTCAAAAGGCAACCACGCATTGATGTTTCTCTCCATCTCTTTCTCCTTCCCTTTCTCTCTCTCTAAAAATAAATAAATAAAATCTCAAAAAAAAAAAAGAAAATGGAGAAGGATGTTAAAAGTGACAGTGAAGAAGATAGTGGGTGGTAAGACATACACACCTGACTTCTTTTGTTTAATATCAGATTATTACATGTAAATAAGTTCATTCTTTTTCTGTTATTTACTATTCAATTGAATGACTATACCACACTTCCTTTATCCATTCTACGACTCAGTAAATGTTTTCAAAACTCTGAGGTCTGCAATGATTTCTGAAACACCTAAATGTGCACCTAAAATGTTTTTCATACAGAAAGAAAAAGATCAGTTAAACTATATTAAAATTAAAAATTCTCGATCATCCAAACAAACCCTTAAGAGATTTAAAAATGTTTAAGAACGCACAAGTGGGAGAACGTATTTGCAGTAATTATATATAATAAAGGACTCATATCCAGAACATACAATGAACTCCTTTTAATGAATAAAAGCAGACAAATCAATAAAACATTCACTACTATACATCTTATACTTTTAAAATTACTTTTCTTGTCTTATAATATTATTGCTCAAAGTCTCAAACTTATTTGCAATATATTGCCCAATTTATATTAAGGAACTATCAAAGTTATACACACCTGTGTGTAACAAATTTGAAACTTTTTTTGGATTGCCCCAGTCATTTAAAACATTTTCCTTTACTAAAATTATTTTATTTCCTTTGGGTCACAATGTAACTCTAAATTTATAATGTGAAGCTCATGAAGTTCACATGAGAACATGCGAAAACCCATGACGCCCAAACTTGTAAGTATCAAGTAATCAGCAATGAACTTGAAGCTTCTGTTGTACTTCTGAGAACTGAGAGGCAGCTTTCAAAGTGTCTTTTAGCTGGTCTATTAGGACTGGTATTGCCACCATGCTTTCTGTTCAGCCCTACTCAATACAGATAAGAGCAGAGCTCTGTTCTCTCCAGACACACATAGGGATCTACACAGGAATAATGCCAAGGAGTGTTCTGTTACACAGAAGCCCATATATATGGGGGGGAAATCATAAAGATAGTGTATTCTATGCTTATGAGGTTAGACATATGGATTATGGCACTGAACTTTTAAAAATAAATTAATATTGAGATATTCATGTTTTTAATGTTTAAAAATGTTTTAAACATTTATTTTTTCAAAAATATAGTGATGTTGTCTTTTTAAAAAAACAAAGCATATCTACTTCTGGTCAAAATTAAAGTCAAAAGTTTTGCTTAATAGTCCAAATAATTAAAGACTATTTTATTACTCTGCGAGGATTAAAAGTCTTAGTCCAGCATATTATTTTTCAAAAATAATCTGTTCCATCTCAAAAATCTAAAATGTATATATGCTTTTGCTATAATAATAACATGTGAATTAATATTGATTTAGTAGCAGTGTTTTGTTAGGTACTAAGCTTTAACTACCTAATTTTATTTAATATATGAAAGCCCTATAAGATATGTCCTGCTTTATTGTTACTGTTTGTAGCCATTTATTCAATTAACAGCCATTTATTCAAATAATGCCTTAAATAGATAAATAGAAAATAGCAAATCACAGCACTCTTAAAAATGGAAAAACCATCAATTGTGGCCTTATTTACTCTTTGTTTCTTAAAATCAGTAATTTCATTACTTATTAAATAAGGTGAGAACCCAGGAGAATACTGCTAGTAAACCGAGAGTGGGCTATAATAATAACTGATAATAAAATCCTAATGTACTCATTTTGGAATATGGTAGGCCTATAATATATTATTCAGTTTATTTGCACATATATTTAATAATTTTTTTCCCCATGCCATAAACACCCTGACACACATAAACCCATAAAAGGGATGTGCTTTTCTCTTACATTTTAACCCCCACCAATGGTCTAAAATTTTATATAAGCTAGCAATTCTCTTTTACAGGAATACTGTAACGGAGTCCAGCCAGGGCCCCCCCAAAGGGGATTTGTAATGGTGTTCAGAATGTGGGGTGTCCAGGAAAGATACAGGATATTCTCCCACCCCTCCGCACAAGGCAGGCCACCATGGGGGAAGGGAGACTGGAGCAGGACCATCAGAGAGAGTTACTTTGCATATCAATAGCAGGCCAGCTACAGACCTGCTATGGAGCAAGGCCACTGAGAGTCATTTTCAATGTCAATAACAGCAGGGTAGCTTCATACCTTATATGCAAAAACTGGTTATTTTGCATATCAATAAGGCTAACCACAAAGGTTTGCATAACTTAAACCCAGGAGGGAACTGGGGAGAAACTCCCCCAGTCACAGGGCCTGTGCTGGAGAGCTGGGAGATGGTTTGTTCTTTACCGTGGGAGAACAATGTGAAGGCCATGCCAGGAAGGAAAGGGGAGAATGGACTCTTGCTGTTGGGCCCTGAGAAGGTGTCACGTGGCTTTGGATTAAGAACTGGAGACCATGGTAACACAGTTGATGGTACTGGGAATGGTTCACGAGAGGTCTTCGTAGCCGAGCTCCAGACTTCTGATTTTCTTCTGAAGGATGGTACCCCTGACAGGGTAAAGGGAGGAAAGGCAGGGCTGTGTGTGTTGGTGGGTGTTTTAAAGGGATTTTGAAATTTAATGGTGACATTTAACCATTATTCAAAATCTGTATAACTTTTGAGTAAATAATTCCTTTCTTTTTCACCAAACTCTGGCACTGAAAGCCATAATTTCTAAGGGAGGTAGGCAAAGAACCTAGAACATTGGGATCCTGGGGAAGGGGGGGGGACGCCTTTTGCTAATGGTATCTGAGCCCCCACCCCAAATGGGTCCACATTTGGTAACAATACACATTTTCCAAAAAACATATCTTTTATCACCTAGCCAGAAAGATGTATATTTCTAGCCTTTTTAAAAATCAGCTGACACAACCTATCAAAATATGTGAATAACAAGAACTATAATTACTGGTTTAATAAATTTAATCCTTCTAATATTAAACCATATAATTTAAAATAAATTGATAAACTAGATTTATATGTAAATTAAAAGGGACAAAAACGTCTAAATATTTCCTCGGACAAATTTTAGAATTCTACTAGGTATCAGAATTAGAGTTTTCAAGATCTACATAGAGATTAAACAATTAAAACTGTATGATATTATTAAAAGATGAAAAAAATTTCCAGGGTAAGTAAAAAATATCTTAAACATAAAGCACTGGCTATAAGTGAAAAATTGATAAATAGGACATTAACATTAAGGGGTTTTGATCAGCAAAATATAGTAATAGAGTAAAAAATAAACACAGAATGGAAGAAAATAGTAAAAAATATATACTTGATAAGAATATTATTTCAAGAGTATGTGTGTGTAAAGTCTATCAATTAACACTAAATGGAAGGCAAAGCAATAATGAATGAATAAAAACCTGTAACAGGCACTTTATAGAAGGTGATACTGAATTGCCTAATACATATGAGAAGGTACTAAAATTAAAAGTCACTTAGGAAAATAAATGTCAGTTAAAACCACAAGACATTTTCAATGGATTAAAAAAAATGTCAGCCAATACCAAGATTGGGAACACATGTGAAGAACCTGGCACTCAAGAACTGGAGGTTGGTATCACTGAATGGTAGGCTCAACAGCTCCTCCTTACCGTTTGAAGCTGAATGTTACTCCAGGATCAGATAATTTCACTCAAGTGTGCACACAGCAGAGGTGGCTCTGCATGTTCTCTAGAAGACACTGCATTGTGATACTCATTATAACCAACAAGGAGAAACAAATTTCTCCCAACTTTAGCTTGGTTGAATAAAGCGTGTTTTTTTTTAACCCCAACAATGTAATACTACAATACTGAGAATTAACAAAATCCCACTGCACAAAAATACATGGATGAATCTCACAAACAAATTATATTAAATGAAAAGTGGGAGAGACATATAAAAGAGCATAATTTATATAACCCTAATCACATAAAATTCCAAAACAGCATAGTTTATCCTGGGGATAATAAATGGAAGGTGGTAAGAGGTGCACTTCCGGGGTTCTGGTAATACTATACTTCTTTATCTCTATGCTGTTGTAGTTTTAGTCAGTTTGTGAAATTTAATTTATATGTACATTTATGATTACCTGTGTAGCTTTATTCTCTAGATGTTATTCTTTTGTACAAAGTTAATGAATATGTTAACATTAGGTATAAGAATACACCTGAAGGCCTGAACCCAGGGCCTGCTAAGGAGTGGTATTCCAAGTAAATGTTCCCATTTTAGGGTACATAATCAGAAATGTTCTAAGATTACCAGTTATTTGCCCCTGATGAGAAGTGGAAAATTAGTCAGAGTTTCCAGATATATTGGACAAGCTGCAAGTCTTGAAAAAGCTGATAGGATCCTCACTCTGATCTGTACATATACTTGGTGACTGGGCACTTCTTTAAAGTTTCAAGGTTAGGGAACCAAAGACCTCTTATAGTTGCTGCTGTGTCACGTGACCACCAGCATTTACAACTTTACACAAAGATGTATTGAATACATTGTAGTGGGATAGCATTATGAACCTGAGAAATAGTACATCAATATAAAGTTAAAGAGAATGTTAAGATGTAAAATTAAAATGTGAAATTCCTTCAGAAGACAAGTTGTATTGCAAAAAGGCATGACTGTCTGCTTTAAGGGCCAGAAGATTTAACTCTTTGCTTAAGAAGGAATGTCTAAGAAATGCATCTCTTTAGAAACACTTCATTCCCTTAATTCTAATTCTAATTCTAATTCTAAATAAAATAAAGTAACTTTAGCAGCCTCCTTGAATGAAGACAAAGACAAAGAAACTTTTATTCCTGCACTCTCCCCTTTAGTCAAAGTCTAATGTAGAATTTTCCATACACTGAGTGGGACATAGCTGATGGTACTGGTAATAAGTCAAAATCAGGTGTATTTTGGGATTACACTGTAATTTGCATGTTGGAGACGCATAGGAGGATTTTGGCCAGGCTTTGTGGATAATGAAAAAGAATCCATTCCTTCAGGTGGGAAGATTTCAAGAGCCAACTTACTGGTTTGGGCTCCAGGCCAGGGTGCCTGTGATTCACAGTGGGACTCCCTAGAGAAAGTAGGCTAAATATATAAGCACTGGTAATCATGCCAATTATAATAGTGGAAGAAGAGAAAAAAGGAAAGTGACATTTGTGTTGTATAAGAAAATCTCAAGACACTTCTGTGTATATCTGAAATCAGAATAATGGCAGAAACATAACATCAGATATCACTGACTGAGAGAAAGGCACACTGGGAGAGGTTGGTCCCTATAGCACATTTCCATGACTGCCTGGAAGGACTGAAAAAGCCACCGTGTGCACACATATGTGTGACACATGTACACCATCTTTTCTGCATGATTTTAAAATTATACCTACTAGGATGCATTTATTAATAAAATTGCAATTGCCTCAATCTGAATTACAAATTGATGATTCATTTATGGCATGACCCTTCCCATAGGAAATTCCTCTACCTATCTAATAATTTCAAACATCTCTGTCTATTCCAAGCATAGAGTTCATCCAAAGTGAGCTCAATGTCGTACCTATCTTGTGTTGTTCTTTTTATAAACATAAATTTATATTTATTTATTTATTTATTTTCGACAATATTACAGATGTCACCAATTTTGCCCCTTTCCACGCAGTCCCTGCCCCCATCCTTGGCCTTTAACACATTGTTCCATAGGGTATGCATATGTATGGTCTTCAGCTAATTTCTTCCAACCCCCTCCATACCCCTCCCCTCTGAAATCCGTTGGTCTGTTCCATGTATCCATGGCTTTGATCCTATTTTGTTTGTTGTTTGTCACTTTAATTCATTCATTAGATTCCACATATAAGTGAGATTATATGCTATTTCTCTTTCTTTGACTGGCTTACCACACTTAGCATAATAATCTCTATATCTGTCCATACTGTTGCAGAGGGTAAGAGTTCCCCTTTTTTAAGCCACATGGTATTCCATTGTGTAAGTGTACCATAGATTATTTATCCACTCATCTACTGATGAGCACTTGGGTTGTTTCCAGATCTTGGCATTTTAAATAATGATGCTATGAACATAGGGATGCATATATTCTTCCTGTTTGATGTTTCAGGATTTTAGGATATATTCCAAGAAGTGGATTACTGGTACGAATGGCACTTCCATTGTTTTTCTTTTGAGGTAACTCCATACTGTTATCCACAGTGTCTACACCAGTCTCATTCCCAACATCAGTGTCCTTGGGTTCCCCTCTCTGCATATCCTTGCCAGCACCTGTTGTTTATTGATTTATTGATTACCATCCTGGCAGGTATGAGATATCTCATTGTCGTTTTAGTTTGCATCTCTCTAATGAATAGTGACATTGAGCATTTTTTAATATGTCTATTGGCCATTTGTATGTGCTATTTGGAGAAGTGTCTTTTGCCCATTTAAGTCTTTTGTCCATTTTTTAATTGGATTGTTTGTCTTCCTAGTGTTGAGTTGTATAAGTTCTTTATATGTTTTAAAATTAATCCCTTACCAGATGTATCATTGGTGGATAGATTCTTCCATGCAGTGGGTTTGCTTTTCATTTTCATTATTGTTTCTTTTGCTGTGCAGAAGCTTTTAAGTTTGATGTAGTCCCTTTTGTTTTTTCCTTTGTTTCCCTTGCCTTGGAAATATATTACCAAAATACTGCTACACAAAATGTCTGAGGTTTTGCTGCTTATATTTTCTTCTATGATTTTTATGGTATGTGACTTACATTTAAGTCTTTTACCCATTGTGAGTTTATTCTTGTGTATGGTATAAGATGGCGGTCATTTCTTTTTTCTTGTATGTGCCTGTCTAATTTTCCCAATACAATTTGTTGGAAAGACTATTTTTACTCCATTGTATGCTCTTGCCTTCTTTGTCAAATATTAATTGACCAGATAGGCATGGACTGATTTCTGGGCTCTTGGTTCTGTTCCATTGATCTATATGCCTGTTTTTATGCAAGCACCAGGCTGTTTTGATTACAGTGGTCTTGCAGTATAGTTTGGTATCCAGTTTTGTATTCTCTCAACTTAGTTCTTCATTACCAAGATTTTTAAGACTCTTCGGGGTATTTTTTTGTTCCATATAAATTTTTGGAATATTTGTTCTATATCTGTGAAATAGGAATTGCACTATATCTATAGATTGCTTTGGGTAGTATGTGCATTTTAATGATGTTAATTCTTTCAATGCATGAACATGGTATATGCTTCCATTTGTCTGTGTCATCCTCTATGTCTTCAATATCCTGTTAGTTTTCCAAGTACAGGTATTTTACCTGCTTGGTTAAGTTTATTTCTAGGCACCTTATTTTATTTTCTTGCAACGGTAAATATAACAGTTTTCCAAGTTTGTATTTCTGAATTTATTTTTTATGTCTAGTGGTTACTTGGTGGAATATTTAGGGTTTTCTATGTGCAATATCGTGTCATCTGCAAATGAAGATAGTTTTACTTCCTCCTTCCAATTTGGATGAATATTATTTCTTCTTCTTGTCTGATTGTTGTGGCTAGGACTTCTATTACTATATTGAATAATGTGGTGAAAGCAAATATCCCTGTCTTGTTTTTCGTCTTAAAGCAAATGCTTCAGTTTTTGCCCATTGAGTATGATATGGTTGTAGGTTTTTTAATATATGGTTTTCATTATGTTGAGGTATGATCCCTCTATTCTTACATTATTGCCAGTTTTTAATCATAAATGGGTGATAGATTCTATCACATACTTTTTCTGAGTCTATTAATATGTTCATGTGACTTTTATCTTTCATTTTGTTTTTGTGATGCTTCACATTTATTGATTTGCGAATATTGTAGCAACCCTGCACCCCCAGAATAAATGCCATTTGATCATGATGTGTGATCCTTTTAATGTACTGTTGGATCCAATTTGCTAATATTTTGTTGAGAATTTGAGCATTTATGTTTGTCAGATATACTGGCCTATAATTTTCTTTTTTGTAGGTTTTTGTTTTTGTTTTTGGAGTTAGGATAATGCTGACATTGTCAAAAGAGCATGGAAAATCTCCCCTCCTCTTGAATTTTTTGTAATAGTTTGAGGAGGATAGATGATAGTTCTTTGAATGTTTGACAGAATCTGCTTGTGAAACCATCCAGTCCAGGACTTTTGTTTGCTGGTAGTCTTTTGACTACTGTTTCAATTTCATTAGTTATTGGTCTATTCAGGTTTTCTGATTACTCCTGATTGATTTTTAGAAGATTTTATGTTTCTAGGAATTTGTCCATTTCATCTAGGTTGTCCAATTTGTTGTCATACACTTGTTCATAGTATTTTCTTACAATCTTTTGTATTTGTGTGATATCAGCTGTTATTGTTCCTCTTTCATTTCTGATTTTACTATTTAGGTCCTCTCTCCTTGTTTCTTGATAAGTTTGCCTAAATGTTCACCAATATTGTTTATCTTTTCAAAGAAACAGCTCTTGGTTTCATCGATCTTTTGTATGTGTTTTTAGTCTCTATGTCATTTATTTCCACTCTATTTTTTTTTAATTTCCTTTCTTCTACTTAGTCTGGGATTTTCTTTTCTTTTTCTTTCTTTCTTTTTCTTTATTTTTTTTTGTAGTTATTTTAGGTGTAGGGCTAGATTGATTATTTGGGATTTTTTTTTTGGCTCTTTAGGTACACCTTTACTGATATGAGTATCCGTCTTAGGATTATATTTTCTGTGCCCCATGTTTTTGGGTTGGTGTGTGTTAATTTTCATTTGTTTCCAGGTAGTTTTTGATTTCTTCATTGATCTCATTGGTAACCTACAAAGTTATTTATTGGTTAATAACATACTATTTAGCCTCCATGTGTTTGAATGTTTTTTTCTTTGACTGTAGTTGATTTCTAGTTTCATGTCACTGTGATCCCAGAAGATGCTTGATATAATTTCAATCTTCTTAAATTTGTTAAGGCTTACTTTATGTCCTAACATGTGGTCTATCTTGGAGAATGTCCCATTTGCATTTGAGAAAAATCTATGTTCTGCTGCCTTGGGATAAGAGGTTCTGTAAATATTAATTAAATCTATCTGACCTAGTGTGTCATTCAAGGTCACTGTTTCCTTATTGATATTTTGTCTGGAAGATCTATCCATTGATGGCAGTGGGGTGTTAAAGTCCACTACTATGACTGTATTGCTGCCAATCTCTCCCTGAAAGTCAACCAAGAGATGTATTTTAATATATTTAGGAGCTCCTATATTGAGAGCATATATGTTCACCAGAGTTATATTCTTTTTTGGATAGATCCCTTTAGCATGATGTAGTGACCTTCTTTGTTTCTGGTTATTATGGACATTGTTTTGAAGTTTATTTTGTTAGATATAAGTAATGCTACACTAGGTATTTTTTTGTTCCTTTTGCATGGAATATTTTTTCCATCCCTTCACTTTCTGCTTGTATGTATCTTTTGTCCTGCAGCGGTTCTCTTTTAGACAGCATACATATTGTCATATTTCCTTATCCATTTGGTTACCCTGTCTTTTGATTGGGATATTTAATCCATTTACATGTAAGGTTATTATTGATAGGGCTTATTTATTGCCATTTTTACTGCTTAGGCCTTTTCCCTCTCTCTCTGTCTCTCTCTCTGTCACTCTCTCTGTCTCTCTCTCATGCTCCCCTTATAGCAGTCCCTTTAACATTTCTTACAATGCTGGTTCTGTGGTAATGAACTCCTTCAACCTCTTTTTCTGAGAAGCTCTTTATTTCACTTTCAATTTTGTATGATAGTCTTGCTAGATAGAGTAGTCTCGGTTTTAGATCCTTGTTATTCATTACTTTGAATATTTCATGTCATTCCCTTCTGGCTCCTAGTGTTTTTGTTGAGAAATCAGCTGACCATTTTTTGGGAACTCCCTTGCAGGTAACTGACTTTTTCTCTCTTCTTGCCTCTAAGATTCTCTCTTGGTTTTTAATCTTTGCCATTTTAATTATGATTTGTCTTGGTTTGGGTCCCTTTGATTTCATCTTTATTGAGACTCTTTTTGCTTTCTGAACTTATGTGACTTTTTCCTTCACTATGTTAAGGAAGTTTACTGTCATTATTTCTTAAAAAAAGTTTTCTATCTCTTGCTAACTTTTTTCTCCTTCTGGTGCCCATATGATGCAGATGTTGTAACATTTCATGTTGACCCAATGTTTCCTTAAACTATCCTCATGCTTTTTAATGTTTTTTTTTCTTTTTGCTTCTCTGATTGATTTTTTAATCTTATCTTCTAATTTGCTGATTCTATCCTTTCTTCAGCCAATGTGCTATTTATTCCTTCCACTGTATTCTTTACTTCAGATATGTTATTCTTTATTCCTGACTGCTTATTTTTCATGGTTTCTATGTCCTGTTTCATGCTGTCGAGCATACTTATAACCATTAATTTGAACTCTGTTTCTGATAAATGGCTGCCTCCATTTCATTTAGCTCTTTTTCTGGATATTCCTCCAGTTCTTTCATTTGTGTCTCCACTTTAGCTATCTCTTTGTGTTTGTTTCTATGCATTAAATAGAACTACTATGACTCCCCATCTTGGGGGGTGGCTTTCTGTATTAGGTGTCCTTTGGGGCCCAGTGGTGCAGTCTTTTTGCTGTCCTGAGCTGGGTACTCTAAAAATGACTCCTGTGTGAGTTATGTGGGCTCTCCTATTGTAACTGGGTCTTGATTGTTATTGTCCCATTCGTGGGTGGGTTTGACCCTCAGGATGTTTGACTGTGAGACTCAACCCTGACCTCATTGTCCAAACTGTTTTTCCTGTGCTGATAGAAATAAACAAGACAAAACAGCCATGCTCTGTATTGTTTAGTGGATTGAGCACTGGTTGGTGAACCAAAAGGTCGCTGGTTCAATTCCCAGTCAGAGACATGACTAGGTCCCCATTGGGGGTATTTAAGGGGCAACCAATTGATGCTTCTCTCATCCATTGATGCTTCTCTCCCTCTCTCCCACTCTTTCCGTCTCTCTAAAAATAAGTAATAAAAAAAACTTTTAAACAAGACAAAACAAACAAAACCAAAAATGACTAAAAGAAAACCCAGCAACACTAAAAAAAATAAGAAAAGAAAAAAAGAGACAAAAAGACAAATAAAAGAAGAGAGAGAAAATGAATTGGAGAAGAAAACAAATGAAAATGAGAATATGAAAATAAGGAAGACAAAAGGAAATCAGAAAAAATAATACATATAAAAATTAAAAAATATATAAATAGAAAAACAAAAAATGAGAAAAGGAAAGATAAAAATAGATTAAGGGAAGAAAAGTGAGAAATAAGAGAAACTAAAAAAAGAAGTAAAAAAATAAAAAAGGAAAAATTAAGAAAAGATTTAAAAAGAAAATGTGGTCTTTACCTCAGCAGACTTTTGTGCTTGCTGAAATTACCCTGTGGATACACTGCTTGTGAAACTTGTTGGATCCTTCTCTAATGCTGTCTGGAGCTGGTCACTTTTTGTGCTGGTACTGAGTCTCCCAGCAGGTTCTTTGGTGCAAACCAATGTCACCCAGTGTCCTTGCCTTGCCTACAACCACCTGTCCGAAGTTCGTCAGGACAGAGATCCTAGTAGCCCCATGGTTGGGCCTGCCTCAAGTCTTGTACTTTGAGTGCCCTGCTCTAAGCTGTTCTCCCTTCCCCAGCATAACTGTGCTCACCAGGGCATATCCACCACCTGGAAAGGGTGATTCAGATAGTCTTTGGAGTGGTGCCTGCAACTTGTAGGATGTGGGTTGGGCCCTTCCTCTTCTTCCCAGGGCTGCCATGCTAAACTCACTCAAGAGTTCAGATCTGTTTCCCTATAAAGCAGCCACTGAGCCCAGCACACGCTTGTATAACTCCTAAACAGAAGCCCACCAGGGAAACACAGTCACAAAAGCCCAGTTCTGCATGGCTCCCTGGCACCCCTGTGCTGCCTAACCAAGCAGAATATTAGTACTCCAAACTCTACGTGTGCTGCCAACCACAGCAGGGTTGGGCTTCAATGCCCAGTTTTGCCCTGGTTTCAAACCCAAATGTTCCACTCACCTGCACCATCTAACTGAGCAGGACAGGCTCAAATTTCCAGCCTTGTGCTGTACCCCTTTGCCGCAGAAGACAACAGAACATGATCCACTGAGCACTGTAGCAAGTGGAGACGTAGTACCCGCCCTCCCATCGCGTCCAAATGTGGTATATTGTAGAAGCGCCAAAGACAGCGTATGTGTGCGTTGTCCCAGCACCCGGCAATAGGGACACGGGCGCATAACATAAAACAAGAAGCACTTCTAAGGCTAGTGCCAAAAACCAGAGAGGTTATTGGATATACCTTCACATCCACTTCCACCAAGCAGGAGATTATAAGAGGGGGTCTTTAAAAGGCTTAGTATGCGCGAATGCTGTGCTTTGACTCCCCCAGCACCTGGCTGGTGGGTGTGCCCCTGGGGATGGAGAAATGACGAGTGCCCCCATCCCCCACAGTGCTCCGGAGCCTGCCTTTCTGGGAGCACAGCAGGTTTTGGGTAGGTGGTCAGGGTGGAGACTCAGGCCAGCGAACTCAGGGTGGTGAGGCCCAGGAAGCCCTGTGCCCCTTCCTTCGAGCCATAGTGGCTACTGACCAGCTGTGGCCCAAGCCAGTGTGGGCCTGTTGGCTACCATCCCAGTGCAGCCAGGGTGGGTTAGTCCCCAAGCCCCTTCCTGAGTGCTTGGAACCTGACCAGGAGCACTGTGGGAGCTGGGAGCAAAGCTGGCTGGTAAGAAGGACGCAGCAAGGTGGGGAGAGATTATGACTGGCAGATCCTGGGAGGCGGCAGAGCTGGACAAGCCCCATGCCTCTCTCTGATGGGTAAAGCCAGGAAAACTGCTTACAGCCAACAACCAGCAGCCTGCTTGCTCCTGGAGGGGAATGGGCTAGGTTGGGCATCAAGAAATATATATACATATTACATATTCCTTTCCAAAGGACTCTGTCTCTAGAGTTATTGTCTATGGGTGGCAGGCAGTAGAACCCTCTACCTTCGGTTCCAGGGAGAGGGATATTACCAGCATGCTAGAGGTAAGCAAGACCAATCCTCTTTCTCAAGAGACACAGTCTACACTCTCATTGGCTCTCTGCCCAAAGTCCTTCCAGAAAATCGAGAGTATCTCAAAGTCACTGCTGTGTGTACGGAGCAGAACTCTCCATGGCCCTGAACTTCCACATGGTCCCTCCAGCAGTCACAGACAAGAGCAACTTTCTCAGGCTGGTGTTGTAACTATGGGATCCCTTCTTCCCTGGGATGGTGCAGTCAGGGTCTCTCAGGTGAGCGGAATGCCCGCTAATTCCCACTGCTGGACAATGCACAGGCTCTTTCCCATCTCTGTTGCTCTGGATTTGGGCCCCCTATGTGGGGCTGAGACTCCATGGTACAAGGAAGAGGGAGCTCTGTTGCTGCAATATCCCTCTGGCTTCCCAGCGGCTGCAACTGTGAGAGGTTCACCCAGTCTTTGTCTCCTCTTGTCTCGTTCCATGCTCCTATTTATAAAATTTCAGATCAGCTCTGTGCTGTTCTTTATCTAACAAGCTAACACGTAAAAGAACACCTTGTTTGTTTAGTGGGAAAAAAAATTGAGCTAATAAATGAACATCTTGTTTTTCACTCTCTGGACAATGCTAACAGCAGCTTGAAAGAAAAGCAACCTACAAATTTGAACATTAAATTAAACATGTAGGCATGACAGATGTGGTTACAAAACAGACGTTGGCAGAAAAACTCAGGTGTTTCCAAGAGAAGTCCAGCTGTTTCAATGTCGTTACTTCAACAAATCTCATGACAGACTCAACACAGACAAGAAGTGAGAGAAGAAATTCATAAAGAAACCCAAAAAGTTTTCGATAACACCCCCTTTCCTTTTGCCCTTGGGACCCAGGAATAACTTTGTTGGTAGATTCTTAGTAATGGGAGTCCATGGGTGGTGCTTACCGTATAGGCCAACTTAAAGCAAATGCATTTCTTAGAGGGTGGCATTTGTTCACATTTAATATAATTGAATTGAGCTTTAAAACCTAATAATTCCAGGATTACTGTTGGAAAATTAGGAGACTTGAATCTTCTTATTTCTTCTATTATATAACTATTTTTATTTATAAATGCTTTTACCCTCTCTGGAATTTCTTATCTATAAATCTGTGATGTTTGGACTTTTTGAACTAATGACCCACTAACAAAAAAGTTTTAGTACAAGATACCAGCACACATTTTCAATTTTTATTTCACTAGTAAGGGCATTGAAACAACCAATATGTGTGGAAATGCCACTTTAAGACCCTTCTTAACTACTAATTTGTCACATTATACCCATCTCAGGCCATAAAATCTGAAGTGGCCAAAAAATAAGCCAGCTTTATGGACTGCTGTCAACTCAGATTTACAGACGTGCCTCTAGATTTTCACTCACATCCCAAGTCATAGCACAGAAGTACAAGTAAGCCACTACCTCTATGTTTTGCTGTTATTGTGCTGGAGTAGACAGAGGTCTAATGGGAAGAGGAGAACCTCCAGTGCTAAATGAAAGCATTCTTTTATCTTTGAAACTTGTCTTTTAATACACTTCAGCTAGAATGATCTGTGACAAAGGAAATTATTAGAAACCTCAGTTAGATTTTTGAAATATAAAGTTGTATCATGACTTTACTTTTGCCACCATTATTGTTTTCTAGAATATAAAAATTATAAATTAATTGAACAAGTATAGATATAGCATCTACTGTGAGCCAGGTGCAGTTACAAAGCAGAAAGTTTTTCACAGTTTAAAGTTATCAGAATGGGGCTTTGAAATAAAGATAGTACTAGTCTTAAAAGAATGTCTCTCAGTAATAGGTTGAAGTCTCTTAGATATATATCATTCTAAAATATTTCTATTATTTCATATATATAAAAAACATGTTAAGTAAAATCAAAGTTGGTTTAAAAATGGCTCCATAGTCAATACAACTTCTACACTTAGTAAATTTAAAATTAATGTTTCCTTCTTCAGCTTCAATGCCTAATAACTTGCTCTCATGGTCTCCCTTCACACATGAGTCTATTAGAGTTTGCTATTCACATTAACTAGATGGCAAGTTTTCAGAGATCTAAACAATCTGATGTCTTCATGAGTTTATACCCAATTTCTAGGTCATTTATAGCCACATAGTAGGTCACACACAAAATTTTAGTTGGATAAATGGCTTTTTTTTACAATTTTTATCCTTCAAGATGTTATTCATCTTTCTGTGATTTCCTCATGTTATATAATTATCAATTCAAACACATATGTTACATCATGTTTCCAACACTGTTTGCTTTAGTCTATCCACCTGTCTCTTTGAGAACAATATAAAGCCCAGAGTAATTTAATGAAAAATTTCAAAATATTTAAATGGTAATCCCTCCCTAGGTGTACTATACAGATCTTTAAACAACCATCAGTAAAATGGTTATAAACACATTCTTTATAAGCCAACAGGGAACATATATATATATTTTTGAATGGCAATGCAATAAGAATAGGATAGAATAATTTAATAATATTCCTCAAAATGTTTCATGGGCATGTTGCCAAAATACTCAAGCAAGTGGGTTTGTGTATCCTTTAATACAGAGTCAATATTAGCAATTTTCATGAAAGCATCTTATACTGTCACAAGAGTCATGAAAGCATTTTTGACATGAACAGAATGAGCTTATGTGGAATATAAATCCTTCATATCAAACACAGCTGGAGTGTTTTACCAGTAATTTCTGACCTTGCATACAAAGTAGCTTCGTTAACCCTTGCATCTACTGAGTCAGAATGATTGCTTAATAGGTACTTTAAAAAGATGCTACTTGAAGGCTGGGTCCACGTTGCACCAAGGGAGATGGACAGGGTAATATAAGTCATCTTCTAAAAATTTTGCTGAGGACAAATGAAATCTACCTTTCTTTTCTGATGCTTTCCTGGTAAATTATTCCACTTTTAAAGAGCCAGGTTGCTGTTCTTGTTTCTGATCTCCCTGCAGATGTCTGTAGAGCACACCATTCTCTGTGATGGGACCAGGCATTTACTACAAACAGATGGGCCACCCAGAGTAACACATAACAGATAATGGCAAAGCAGAATGGATATTTCCCAATCTCATGGCTGATTTAGTTGGATGCTCCTCCTATGAATGTGCTGCTTAATTTGGTGGGAGTTTATTGCATTTCAGAAAATTTTCATGCTTCTGAGAACAGTTTAATGGTTCTTAATGCTTAGAGGTATAACAGAATTTCTTGACTTCTGGTTTATATATTGTCTTGAGGTTTTTCTTCATATTTGCTTATATCAAAATCACTAAATCATATCTTACAGTTTTGTTTTCATTAGCCACATACCTCTTACTTCAGACTTCCAAACCTTGTTTTTACTTTAGACTTAGAGATAATATGGAAGTTAGGCATCCCAATGTTATGTTTCCTGGTATTTTAGGGGTGTAACTTGTATATTTATATAATTGCTTTGCTTTATAATTAAAATCCTAACATCACACCTCCCATTGAAAACTACTAAATGGATTGGCAAATAATATTTATAAATATTGTGAATAAATACATTGGCATTTACACATTTATGTATATCATATATAAAATATATAGATATATCTATATATTAATATATACACATATATGTATATATACATATATTTGCGTGCATGCGCGCAATGTGCATGTGTATTCTACAACTCAAGGAACACTAAGAATTACTGGCAAACACCAGGAGCCAGATTCTCCCCTACAAATTGTCAAAAGAGTATGGCCCTGCCAAAACCTCGATTTTAGATTTCTAGTCTACAGAACTGTGAAACAATAACTTTCTGTTGTTTTAACTACTCAGTTTGTGGTACTTTGTTATTGCAGCCACAGGAAACTAATACATATACTGACTATACTGATATGCAAAAATGGGGGGTGGGGAGAATGTAATAAAGAGGCAAGACTGTATAGTCTTAAGAAAGGACCTTAAATATGGGCAAAGGTCTAGATAAAAACTTTGAGTCTTTCAAGGAACTTGTGCTTCTTGCTTTTATACTAAGGATTAAAAAAATCCTCAGTTTTGGAAATTATAGTTTCTGAATATTCTATGGTTTAGATACCTGCACCATTTCAAGAATTTAATTCACACCCACATATGTATGGAACTTAAAAATAATAAGAATAGAGGTACCATGTCTTCTCTTTTTTAGTATCTACTCTCAATGTTTAGCAGAGGGCTCTACTTAGCAGGACTTCATTATAGATAATGAAGTAGGACACTATACCTTGTCCTACTACTGTTATGGTTCAAGTTTAATTTATAAAATGGTATGAGTTTCTCCCAGCAGGAAGAATGCATTGCTTATTGTTTTGTTTTAAATAATAGAATGTAAGGAAACTTGAATAACATTGGCATTAAAAGAGACGTTATGTGACCAGGTTTTTTTGTTGTTGTTGTTTTGTTTTTTTATTGTTCAATTACAGTTGTCCCAATTTTGCCTTATTGCTTTCCCATGCCTTTCCCCTCCCTGCTCCCATGGTCAATCCTGACCCTGTTGTCCATGTCCATGGTTCCCTTGTACATGTTCCTTGACTTGACCCTTCCCCTTCTTTTCCCCATTATCTCCATCTCCATCACCCCTCCCTTCTGGCCACTGACAGTTAATTCATTATTTTCATGTCTCTGATTCTATTTTGCTTGTTTGTTTGTTTTGTTCATTAGGTCCACTTATAGGTAAGATCATATAGTATTTGTCTCTCACTACCTGTCATATTTCACTTAGCATAATGAGCTCCACATACATCCATGCTGTTGCCAAGTGTAGGAGACCCCGCTTTCTTTCTGCTGTCTAGTGTTCCACTGTGTAAATATACCACAGGGTTTTGATCGAGTCATTTACTGATTGGTAGTTAGGTTGTTTGCACCACTTGGCTATTGTAAATAACACTGCTATGAACATTGGGGTGCATAGGTTCTTTTTCATTGGTGTTTCAGGATTCTTAGGGTATAATCCCAGCAGTATGCTCACTGGATCAAAAGGCAGATCCATTATCAGTTTTCTGAGGAAATTCCATACTGTTTTCCACAGTGGCTGCACCAGTGTGCTTTCCCACCAACAGTGCACTAGGGTTCCCTTTTCTCCACAGTTGCACCAGCACTTGTTATTTGTTGATTTGTGAATGATGGCCATTCTGACTGATGTAAAGTGGTACCTCATTGTGATTACAATTTGCATCTCTCTGATGGCTAGTGATGTTGAGCATCTTCTCATATGTCAATGAGCCATCTGCACGGCATCCTTAGAGAAGTGTCTGTTTAGGTTCATTGTCCATTTTTAATTGGATTATTTGCCTTCCTAGTGTGGAGGCAACTGAGTTCTTTACATATTTTGGAGACCAAACATTGTCTGAGGTATCACTGATAAATATTTTTTTCCATATACTTGGTTCCCTTTTCATTTTTCTGATTTTTTTTTTTAGCCATGCAGAAGCTTTATAATTTGACGTAGTCCAATTTGTTTTTTCTTTCATTTATATCTTTTTCCCTAGGGGACATATTGCTGAAAATATTGCTCCATGGGATATCTGACATTTTACTGCCTATGTTCTCCTCTAGGACATTTATTGTGTCACAAATTATATTTAAGTCTTTTATCCATCTTAAGTTTATTTTGGTGTATGGTACAAGTTGGTGGTTGAGTTTCATTTTTTTTTTCCAATACCTGTACAAATCACACAACACCATTTATTGAAGAGGTTATTTTTACTCCATTTTATGCTCCTGCCCCCTTTGTTGAATATTAATTCACTATAGAGTCATGGGTTTATTTCTGGGCAGTCTATTGTTTCCATTGGTCTATATGTCTGTTCTTATGACAGTACCACATTGTTTTGATTAAAGTGGTCTGTAATACAGTTTGATATCAAGTATTGTGATCCCTCCTAGTTTGTTCTTCTTTTTCAAAATCACTGAGGCTATTCAGGGTCATTTATAGTTCCATGTAAATTTTTGAAATATTTGTTCTTTGTCTGTGAAATATGTCATTTGTATTTTGCTAGGGATTGCGTTGAATATATAGACGCTTTGGGTAGTATGGGCATTTTAATGATGTTAATTCTTCAACTGTATCAACATGGTGTATGCTTCCATTTATTTGTGTCTTCCTTAATTTCTTTCTTCAGTGTTCTGTAGTTTTCAGAGTACAGTTTATTCCTAGGTACTTTATTTTTCTTGTTGCTCTAGTAAATGGGATTTCTTTCCTAATTTCTGTTTCTGATATTTTATTGTTTGTGTATGCAAAGGCTTTCACTTTCTGAGTATTGACTGTATATCGTACTGTTTTGCCAAATTCACTTATTAGATCAGGTAGTTTTTTGGTGGAGTCTATGGGATTTTCTATGTATACTATTATCTCATCTGCAAACAATGACGGTTTTACTTCCCCTTTTCTAATTTGAATGCCTTTTATTTCTTTTTCTTGTCTGATCACTGTGGCTAGAAATTCCAATACTATGTTGAATAGAAGTGGTAAAGTGGACACTTTTCTTGTTCCTGATCTCAGTGGGAAAGCTTTTATTTTTTGCCCATTAAGTGTGATGTTGGTGTCAGTTGTTTGTATTTGGTCTTTATTATGTTGAGGTATGCTCCCTCTACTCTCACTTTGCTAAGTGTTTTTATCAGAAATGGGTGCTATACTTTATCAAATGCTTTTTCGGCATATACTGATATGACCATGTGGTTTTTGGCTTTCATTTTGTTTATGTAATGCATTATGTTTATTGATTTGCAAATACCATACTATCCTTGCATCCCTGGGTGTATCCTACTTGATCATGGTGTATGACCTATTTTTGTCTTGTTGAATCTGGTTTTCCAATATTTTGTTGAGGATTTTAGCATCTATGTTCATCAGTGATATTGTCTTGTAATTTTCTCTTTGTTGTGATCTTCCTTAATTTCTTAAAGAAACTGAAAAAAGAAGACTGTTGTGTCTTTTTCTGGTTTTGGGATTTAGATCATGTGGGTCTCATTAAAAGAGTTTAGGAGTTTTTTTTTCTTCTTGGACTTTTGGAATAGTTTGAGAACTATAGGGGTTAGCTCTTCCCTAAGTGTCAGGTAAAATTCTCCTGTGACACTGTCCAGCCCAGGGCTTTTATGTGCCAGGTGTTTTTTGATTACTGCTTCAGTTTCACTAGCTTTTATGGGTCTATTCATGCTTTCTGTTTCTTCTTCATTTTGTTTTGGAAGATTATATATTTCTAGAAATTTCTCCACTTCTCCCAGCTTGTGAAATTTCTTGGTATATAGTTGTTTCTAGTAATTTCTTACAATCCTTTATTTTCCTGTGGTATCGGTTCTAATTTCTCCTCTTTCTTTTCTGAATTTTTTATATGTATACTCTCTCTGTTTCTCTTGATGAGTGTTTTTAAAGGCTTGTCAATTTTGTTTATCTTATCAAAGAACAAGCTCATGGATTTATTGATTCTTTGAATTGTTCTTGTAGTCTCTGTGTCATATGATTCTGCACTGATGTTGATTATTTCCTTCCTTCTACTCTGGGATTTGTTTGTTGTTGTTCCTCTACTTCTTGTAGATGTAGTGTTAGGTTTATTTTGAAATTTTTGTGTATTTTTTTAGGTAGGCCTGTATTGCTCTAAATTTTGCTCTCAGGATTGCCTTTGCTGTTTCCCATAGGTTTTGGACTGCTGTGTGTTCATTTTAATTTGTTTCCAGAAACTTTTTTATTTCTTCCTTGATCTTGTTGTTTTTCCATTCATTGTTTAATAACATGTTATTCAGTCTCCATGTATTCGATTGTTTTTGAGTTTTTGCCTTGATGTTGGTTTCCTAGTTTCAAGCCATTGTGATCTGATAACATGTTTGATATGCATTATTTCAATTTTCATGAGTTGACTGAGGCTTGTTTTGTGTACTGTCATGTGGTTTATCAATGCAAATATTCCCTGTGAACTTGAAAAGAATGATATTTTACTTCTTTGGGGTAAAAGGTTCTGTATATATCAGTTAAGTCCATTTGATCTAGAGTGTTGTTCAGTGCCACGATATCCTTGTTGATTCTATTTGGATCGTTTATCCATTGTTGACAGTGGGGTGTTAAAATCCCCTACTATAATTGTGTTGTTGTCTTATCTTTCTTGAACTCCTCCAAGACTTTCCTTACATATTTGGGTGTTCCTATGTTGGTGGCATATATGTTTACAATGTTGACAGAAGGCTTCCTGATGTACTGTTCCCTTTAGAATTATGAAATTACATTCTTTGTCTCTTATTATGGCCTTTGTTTTGAAATCTACTTTTTCTGACATAAGTATTGCTATCCCAGCTTTTTTTCCTATCCATATGCTTGGAATATTTTTTTTTCCAAAATGTCACTTTTGGCCTATGTAGGTCTTTTGTTCGGAGGTGGGTTTCTTGTGGACAGCATACATGTGGGTCACGATTTCTTATACATTCAGGTACACTATGTGTTTTGATTGAAACATTTAATCCATTAACATTTAAGGTTATTATTGATAGGTACTTATTCATTACCATTTTTTCCCCCTTTATATGCATTCTTCTCTTTCTCACTCTGTTCCTTTATCTTCTTAAAGCAGTCACTTTAGCATGTCTTGCTGTATGGTTTGGTGGAGGCGTATTGTTTTGGCACTTTTTTTTTTTGGTCTGGGAAATTCTTTATTTTGCCTTCCATTTTAAATGAGAGCCTTGATGAGTAGAGTAGTCTTGGTTGCAGGCCTCTGTTTTTCATTACTTGGAATACTTTTTACCATTCCTTCTGGTTTGTAGTGTTTCTGTTGAGAAGTCAGCTACTAGCCTCATCAGAGCTCCCTGGAATGTTACTTTCTGTTTCTCCCTTGCTGCCCTTAAGAACATGTTTGTCTTTGAATTTTCCATTTTAATTATGATATGTCTCAGGTTGGACCTCTTTGGTTCATCTTGATTGGGACCCTCAGTGATTCCTGGACTTGTGTGACTTTTTCTTTTGTTAAGTTAGGAAAGTTTTCTGTCATTACTTTTTCAAACAGGTTTTCTATCCCTTGATCCTTTTCTTCTTCTGGTATCCCTGCTATATGAATATTATTATGTTTTGTTGGCCTGCAGCTCCATTAACCCTTCTTTGTCCTTTTTGAGTATTTTTTCATTGTGTTATTCTGTCTGGGAATTTTTTTTTCTCTTTGTTTTCCAGCTTGCTGATTCAATCCTCTGCTTTATCTAGCCCGCTTTTATTTCTTTCCTCTGTGTTCTTGATTTCAGATATTGTATTTTTCATTTCCTCCTGGCTCTTATTGGTAGTTTCTATGTCCTTTTTCATGCTGATGTATTTTGCAGTAAGTTCCTTGAAGTTTCCCTGGAATTCTTTGAAATTCTCACTGAGCTCCTTGAGCATCTTTATAACCATTATTTTTGAACTCAATGTCTGATAGTTTTGTTGCTTCAGTTTTGCTTAGCAGTCCTTCTGGGGATTCCTTATTTTCTTTCAGTTTGGGGTTGTTCCTTTGTCTCCCCATTTCAGGTGACTCTTTTTGCTTGTTTTTGCATGTTGAATTGATCTTCTTTGACTCCCTGTCTTTATGATGTGAACTTCTGTGGTTGGAGACCTATGGGACTCAGCGATGTAGTCCCCTTGATCTCTTAAGCTTAATGCTCTTGCATTGCCCTTTATGCTTTTTATGTGGGCTCTCTGGTTGTGATTGCATTTTGGTTCTTGTTGGGTCATTCTTTGTGGGTTCTTCCCTCCAGCTCCCTGACTGACTCACTCTACCCTTCATGTCTTGTATACTGTCATACAGGTGCTTCCAGAACAAAAAACAAATAGCCCAGGAAACAGACCCACACCCACCAAAATAGCCCGCACCCACAATTCCTCTATCAACAACAAATGATCCAATATTAGTGAAGGTATAAAGAGATTAAGACTGTTATAGGAAAGGAAAATAGAATGTGAAATGACTAACTGAAAGAAAACAAATTTCACAAGTGTAGAGGGAGGAGCAATGATAAGGGTAGGAAATAGAGACAAGACAATGTGGAAAAGAAAATAAAATTTACTTCATAAATTAAAAAGGGAGGAGAGAAAGTGGAATGGAGTGAGGGGGAAGTGTATATTATTCAGTTAAAACCTAAATTTAAAGAAAATACATACATATGTATATATCTAGTGAGAGAAAAAACATATATACATTGTGTGTGTGTGTGTGTGTGTGTGTGTGTGTGTGTGTGTGTGTGTAATGGTCCTAATTGCAGAAAAAGCTCCATCACAGAAGTAACAACCAATAAGCTAAGATGTGGGATCAGAATAGGAGGGTAAATTATATTTACCTACAGAAAGCAGGAGGGTCAGGACTGCTTTCCAGTTTTTGTTGTTTTTTTTTTTTGGAAATGAGACTGTTGAGTTTTCTCTGATCTGCAGCCTAATGTCCCAAAAAGCACCTGTACTATGGAAAGGCTTCACAACACTATGATATCATGATGGTATTCTGAGATATTGTAGAACAAATGCTTAGTAGCATATATCTTATGGATAGAAACTAGACATCGATGAAAGAACTCTACCAAGACACCAAAAAGAAACATGTGCTTGAAGGACAAGTAGTAGATGGCATTCCACATTTCAAAACATGCACCTGATGGCCATTGAAGCAGAATTTGCACTAGCAAAGTAGAGTTTGTTTCACACAGTTTGACCCAAGGCTTCTCATTGTAATTGTTCTTGAACTCATATTCTGTTGACTTCTGGTCACACAGAGTAAATATTATGCTTTATTAGAAACTAAGTGGAAAATTTTGAGAATCTTAGAGCTGTCACTTATCTAGATTTGAACACTCCAGGGTTAAACTCTTGCATTTAGGAAAGCAGTTTTTATTATTAATAGTTAATGATGCCCCAAAGCCATCTTCTGATTAATTTGCATTCATCAGTACAGTTTACATGGCCTGTTTTTCCTGCATTTTTAAACTGTTTTTCCTCTTACTCTGAAAATACATTATTTAGATAAATTAAAATGTTTTCATGATATCAGTATGTCCTGACAGCCTAGAAAGATTCAAATGGAACTTCTGACACATAAAGCAAAAATAATAATAATAATGATAATTATAACAAATAAAAAGGTTACAGGCCAAAAACATTTCAGGTTCATCATTAGTACTAGTTTTTTAATAATTTTTTTCTACCTTAGGATCCTAAATAGTTTATAATAAAATTCTACCTTTCAAATTGTGCTTATTTATGCAATTTTAAATATCAGTAGATAATATTGAATTATCAGTTTGTCCACTGTCTTAAAATATGTGCATATACATTGTTATTTTTTAAAAGAATTTTTAAATTTATTTTTACAGAAGGAAAGGGAGGGAGAAAGAGAGGGAAACATCAATATGTGGTTGCCTCTCATGTGTCCCCTGCTGGGCACTTGACCTGCAACCCAGGCTTGTGCCCTGACTGGGAATCAAACCAGTGACCTTTTGGTTCACAGACCAATGCTCAAGCTACTGAGCTTTATTACATTTGATTCACAGTTTTAGTATATCAAAATTATTTTTTCCTATTAACTTTATTTTCAAAAAGTTTTAAAAACTTCACAAATTCATGAAAGTAGATACAGAAACTATAAACAAACACATAAAAATGTTCAATAATAATAGTAATCAGTGAAATAAAAAGAGAAAGCAGAGTGAGATACCATTTCATATACCTTAGAATGGTTAAGTTAACAAATTCTGACATTACCAAATGTTGGCAAGGATTTGGAGTCATGCGAATATATATTGTTGGTGGGAACATAAAATAATAAACCATCTTGAAGAACTTTTTAGTGATTTCTTAAAAAGTTAAACACATATCTGGCCAATTATTCAGCAATTTTTAAAACTATGTCCCCATGAAAAATGAAACATAGGCTAACAAGAATGCTTAAAGATGACTTTTTCATAAAGTATAAAAAGAAAAAAATGCAATAGGATATTGGATAAATATATATTTTATATATTTGTATAATAATATAAGAGAATAAACTGATATATAGCAAAAACATGTATTAATCTCAAAATTACTGTATTGAGTAAAAAAAAGTCAGAGAATATAATGCATCTTATCCAATTTTATTTTTGAATTCTAAGAATAAGAGCAACAGCAACAAAATTAATCTTTATGGCAAAATTCATAAAGTGGTTACCCCTTGTGTTAAAAGTGAGTGAGCATCTACCAAAAGGTGGTTCAAGGGACACTTCCAGGTGATGGAAATGAAATGTATTTTTAATGGAATAGTAGTTACAGGGATTTATAATATCATCAAAGCTCATCAAGTTGAACAGCTAAGATATGTGCATTTTATTGTGTAAAAATTATCACTCGGTTTAAAAAAATCTAATAGTAGAGTAAACATCTTCTATGCTTTTATTTTAATTATACTAAAACTCAGCATGATTTTACAGCTCTAGGAAGATAGATAAAAATGATAATTTTCCTGGATTCTTGGCAGCTAAAGGGCGACTTTATTAAAACACATAAAGTACAAAGATGTCAGTGCTATGTACTTGTCCAAATGAACATCATTCAACCTCCAGAGACTGGAAGGCTACACTGTACTCAGGAGACTGTGCCTATCAATTTTACTTCATAAGGCAAACCCAGAGCTCGAGTACCACTTTACTCTGTTATTCCGTGTTGGAAACTACCTTGATCTTGTTATTCAGGATTATATTAATTTTTCAAATATGCACAAAATAAATAGCCAAAGTAGGTTTGTTACACCAAAAAGGAAAATAAATATATATTGGTATATACTCTAAGAATCCTGAATTGGTATTCAAAATAACCTATGCACCCCAATGTTCACAGCAGCATTATTTACAATAGCTGATTGCTGGAAACAGCCTAAATGCCCATCAATAAATGACTGGATAAAAAACTGTGGTACATTTACACAATGAAATACTACATACCAGAAAGAAAGAAGAAACTCCTACTCTTCGCAACAGCGTGGATGGAACTGTAAAGCTTTATGCTAAGTGAAATAAGCAAGAAAGACAAATACCATACGATCTCACCTATAAGTGGAACCTAATCAACAAAACAAGTGAACAAAATAGAACCAGAGACTTGGAAATAAAGAACAAACTGATGATGACCAAAAGGGCAGGGGAGAGGGATAACAGGGGAAAGAAGGGGAATGAGCAAGGAAAGGAAGAAGGATAGAGGACCCATGAGCAGGGATAATGGTGGCAGTGGGGGCAGGTGGGGTAGGGGTGAACAATGGGGAAAAGGTGTGACATCTGTAACTGAACATCAATAAATTAAAACACCAATAAATGCCCCCTTCATCCAACATTTTAATTAGATCAAGGAAAAACAGGAGCTCAGCTTAACTCTGAAAAAATCCACAGAGACATCAAGGAATTTATACGGATTTTCTGGCACTGTCACATTATTTGCCAGGCAGCCAAGAGCCCCAGGACAGCCAGAAACAGCTCCCAAATATGACCAGGGAGGCGCATTATATCTTAAATACAATGGTTCCTGGTGTTGGAAAGCCTCCCAAATGGGACCGGAGGGGAACATTAAATCTTAAATTACTACCATGCCTCTCCATTTAGAGAATAAATCAGTGTTTAAAAGCAACTTGTCCACGCAAGTACACTGTGATTTAAATTAAGGGAAATTAAGTGGAGTGTGACTGGGTTGACTTTTTTTGGCAGTTTGTACAAAAAAGCAACCGCTGTTGCTTTTTTTGGTGGGGCAACAGTGGTTGCTTTTTTGTACAAAAAAGCAGTGGAAGTGGAAATGCTAAATGTACTTTCTGGAGACAGCATGCACGCAAGGACTGTCCTGGCTGCTAGCTACCTGAAGGGTTTTTAATTCTACAGTACTTGCTGATTAGCATGGAAAATGTTATACAGGCTGGTTACGTTGAATAAAAGACTCCTTTGTATGCAATTATTATTTGTTGCCCAGTCTAAGCTAAATGCAGGGATTTTTCAGGACTTTACTGCTTATATCTATGCATTCATATTGTGCACGCAATGATCATAACAATACCTTCAGTTTCTATGGACCATTTCTTCTGAGGAGCTCAAACTCACTACTATGTGATCAGGCCTATTTTCACTTTTGAAAAGGACAGTACTCTGTAATGAGGATATGAAGAGCATATCTAAATAAACTGAAATCAATGGGGATGTACTTAGAGTCTGTTCCCAAACAGCTGGTATAGGGATGCTGCATTGACTAAGTGTGGGACACTGCATACGAGGCCTGTGCAGTTCATGGAAAGTAGTGATTCAGAGCACGAGCAGAGCCGGGGCCCCCATGGACAGTGGTACCAGAGTATTCATAGTAATAGCTGTATATCCTCGAATTCCAAGTCATGGATTCCACTCACCTGAAACACTACCCATGTGAACTTGGTCTAAGAAAAGAGTAAACAGCAGCAGCGACTACTGGAGACTCCATATGTTTGCCATGTCTTGATGTTGCCCAGGTGGCACCTGTCCAAGGACAGAGATGCATGTGCAGCACAGGACACACACAGTGAAAACTCAGCTCACTAAGTGATAGCATAATCCCACTGGTTGACCACAGGCCTGGCAAAGATAATTTTGATTTGTGACTTGGCAATGTAGGCACCACATATCAGCAAAATAACCAAGAGGGAATCTAAAATGGCAAAGGGACACTAAGATGAACAACTCCAAAGATTTAGAGTCCAGTTAGGAAAACTCAGCTAGTAACAGGGAAATGTGACAGATGTAAGAAATAAGCTTAGTTAAGGTGGCATGTTCGTCAGAACTGACCTCATTAGTTAATGATCTCTTTACTGGCTTTGAGTTCCTAGAGCACTGAGGTCTTTGTCCAATTATAATATATGCTTTCTCTCTCCTGTCTCTACACTTCACAACCTCATTCATAAGCAGGACCATGTGAAATTTGTAAGTTTCTAGGACATCTTTCTAAAGGAAACAGAATGAGAATAATCACTAAATACCTGGACCTGCTAATACATAAAGCTGAACTGTTGAGTTTTTGAATACTTTAATGTGCTACCTCATTATCCTTAAGACTCATATGTATAGTGCCAACATTATGAAGTTGGAAACAAATGCTTGCTATACATATTAAAAGTATGTTACAAAAATAATCTAATAAATGTATTTTCTTTCATCTATGTTTTTTGGTACTATACAGATTCCCTGAATTAGAGAGGCAGTTACTTTTAACCCCTTTTAGCAGTGTAAATCAAAATTAACCTACACTGAAAAAAACAGAAATCCTCAAATTTCTGTAATCACACTTTCCTTCTGCACTCTTATATGTATATATTTATACACAAATGTTATATATATATTTCAATGATTTAATATTTATAAAATAAAACATACAAAACAAATTTTAAAGTAAGAAATAAAGTACAAATTACCTCAGTCTCTTTATTAATGGGAAGATTTATCTTCACCAAAATAATATTAATATTTGTTAGTTATGGAAGTAATATTAAATGCTTTATTACTTTAAAATTATGGATCTACAAGGACTATATTCTAATATTTGATTTTAACATCTACAATAACTGGTAAAGATAGCTCACAAATATAGATAAATTCAACTGAAACAAGTTTGACAAGTATGATGCTTGTTTTATTCTCCAATAGTTATACAAAATGTATGTGTCTATGTGTGATTCTGTAATAGCTTGCCTATCAGTGATGTGGTAAATACATTTCAGTGATGTGGTAAATACATTTCATTGGTGATTCTAGTTCTGAAATTTTAAGATAAAAATCCTTTATTGTTTATTTATTTGTTTTATATTCTTTCTTTTTTTGAATTCCAGATGAAGCACTAATACTATTAATGGCTTAACCCTTTAGTTTCTTTATAGAATCTAGTTTTCATCAAAAAGTGTTTCTCAGCTGAAAACTGAACATTACAGTTTCCCAAGCACTTCTTCCCTTTATGGGACAGGAACAAAGTAGCTCATTTGTTTCGATATTGAAAAAGCATCAACAGATTCCATAAAATTTCAAATGTTCACTCTATTTTAACTTTTTAAAAAACACTTATAAGAAGCAAAAATTATTTAAGTCATTTTTACAAGGTGATAAAACAATGCAATCAAATGGCTTTACATACATTTGAAATTATAGATGTTATCTCTATATTTTGCTTGTTTACTTATAAAAATACCTTGTTCATCATGATATCTTTATATTAGTATTATTCCATAGCTTTAGGCAAGTTTCAGCATTTTTAATAGAAGACATATAACTTTATTTCAAATTATCCCTTATAATAATTTGGATTGAATTGCCTGATATTTCATCTTACTGGATAATCATTGATTTTATATCTAAATTACATGATAAAGGGTTCCTTGAGGTATAACAAGCCTCTCTTCTGCTAATGTTTTTTTATTATTGGTTTGAACTCATTGTATGGTTGACAGTGATAATTGCTTGTGGCATTTCCTAATGGGGATTGGGAGGATTTCAATCTATGTGTGTTCTGTATTTAAAGAGTTAATATTAGGGCCAAGTCCATATGCTTATAAGGGGGTAGCAGGCTATTTCTGGATATTACCAATATGGTATAATGCCTTGTCTGTGGACTAGGCTCGAGTCTCTTTCTTCTTCATCATTTACTCAAAAGAAACCTAACGTTATATCTTAAGGCTGAACCTGAAAGTCATCAGTGCAAATAGAGAGGTGAAAAAAGAATCTATGTTTCTCTAAGTGTGTTTATTTATGCCTTCTAAATCTTGAGCCTTACACTTAATATACCTTTTCAACATACAGTGGATTTTTGTATACATACCCAGTCCTAAAAAAATGTTGAGCATCTCCATTAGTCCCTAAGGTAAGCAACTGATATATTCTGGGACAGAGTAACATAATAAGAGTTCTTTTCTGAATTAAAGAGAGCACTCCTAAAGAACCTTAAAGGTACACTTTGCAACTCACCTTTTGGTGTTTACCAGAGATTCCAAATAACAGTCTTATCTACCCCAGACATTTTCTATACCTTCACACAGGCTGAAGACAAAACTGTAGTCTAAAACTGCTGTCTAACTTTCTTGTCCTGCATCACATTTGAACAGGCAGGCTTGCCTGTTAAGGTAGAGAAAAATTCCCAGATATTATGCATGCTGCTTACAAAGTCCAAAGAAACCATGATGCCTTATTAACTCTCTCTTAGTTGGTGAAGGAGCCCTTAATTTCAGAGAGAAGTTCTTAAACCACAAATGTAGCAGGTCCTTGAAGTTTAATTACCATCTACCACAGGTGGTAATTATGATGGTGGACATTATTTCCTAATACAACACTTAAAATATTTTATATTTTCTGCTCATGGGACTCAGTTACATAATATAATTAATATAATGGACTGATGTGATATTTGATGCATACTAAGATGATCAAGATGTCCATGACTTTACTGTGAGAATAGCTATTAAGATATGTCTATGACTCTACTATGACTAAGGCCAGGTAACAGAACTCTGAAGTACTCTTGTAAAGAAATGCTGGTCTTATACCCAATTAAAGTTTAACTGCTTTTGATTCTCTGCTCCTATTGACATCAAGAAAGAGCATTTGCCAAAGTAAATAAAGTGCCAAAAGTTTGGTTTATTTGTTGCAAGAGCTGATCACATTAGCTCTGGTGAAGCTGTAACCTGGCTACACATAACAATACATTGTACTCATCTGCCATAATCCATCTGACTTTTATAAATATCACAGAGGTGAGCTGATATGATGGAGCCTACCAAGGCTGCATTCTTCAAGTTTTTGCTGATGGAGTCCATATCTGCAATGTTTCATGGAATGCCATATTTCTTTAAGTTTACTGTCTTGACTTATATGAAAGAAAGTTGTAGGAGCTTCCATTTCATCTCTTATTTATAATGACCATTACTTCCTAGATCAGGGAACTAATCCTCATTCCACAGATGAGGAATATATATGTATACACACACACACGCACACACACAAGTTTTACATTTGTAAACTGGAGAAACATTCACATAATAGGCTAGTCATGAGATAACTGTGGCTTAGTATTCCATTTATCTCTTTTTCTCTGTAAGCTCCTACTTAACTCAAAGACTATAATGGCCCTCGGGGTCTTTATTAGTTAGTGTCAGCTCAGAATTTTTACCTAGGAGATACAAGTAATGTGGGTATTCTTCCTTCCTTGGTGCATAGTTATTTTAGCAGATTATTATATATTTCTTTATGAAAAATTCAAGTGATTATTTATTATATGTACTTGAAGCAAAATTGTAGGATTTTTCCTCAAGAGAAAGACAACCTAAAATATAGGGTCTGGGTTCCAGAATTTACTTACTTGCATCTGAAAAATGAGTTAGGGACAGCAACAGCTTGATGCTGTTAAATTATGTTATGAAAATTGGTCAATATTCTAATTGAGTAAAACTATCTTACCTCTAGTGACATAATGACCTATTAACACTTACCCTAAATAGTTGTAATTTCCACTTTTCCTCCCTTAGGGTAATTATATCCACCTGGCTGCTGACAAGTAATGCCATCTAGCTTCTGTCACTGTGGAATGCCATCTGAGAATAACTTTGGAGGAGAGAGAATAGGAGCCTAGGCTCCGTGCAAAACAGGTCACATATCAGCAGGTGCACACTCCCACAAGGTGCTCCAGAGAATGTGGAATGCAGGTGCAAAAATATGTTGTGTTGGTTCCTGCTCTAAGTGACCATCTCCTTCTACTGAATCTCCTTCTGCTTGCCTACTTAAATGGAGAGTTTAATGTAACTTTTAGTTGGTAGCTTGCGAAGTCTCTTCTTGCAAACTCTCTTCCCATGAAAAATTGTACACAACATTTCAATGTCCTACTTGTAGACAGACCTTTGAGGGAAGCAAACAAAATGTTCTAGAAGATGATTAATCCTGCTTCCATGTGTTTTGTGTATCCCCATGGGCATGACTCTTTCTCATGCATTCATGTCATTTTTGGTTTAGATAATTAGATTTTACTTTTACTTAAGAAACTAAGGACAATCAGCTTAGATGGCCCATAAAGGAATGAAATAACTTGGGAGTAAGTTAAAAATAGTATCTGATCTCATGTCCAACCCAGGGCCGTGAATGAGCCTGAGTAGTTGAGAAATAAACTGAGCAATCAGATCAGGCACAGATCAAGGTGAGTGCTCTCCAAACTCCATTTAAGGGCAAGGACTGAGGTGGAAACTCTTTGCTCCCTAAAAAGTACCTACTTAAAGTTTTCGGTAATTTTGTAAAGATGTGCACCATACACAGCCTTTCAGGTTCAGAAGAACCAGCTATTTGTGACTTATCTCCCTCTAAACACATATTAAGGATCACGGTATGAAGATGCTCAGCTTGGGTTAGCAGACCTCCTTAATGGCCCCAAACTGGAATAGAAGAAAAACAAAAACTCATTTTAGAATTCTAAACATCTTAGGTGTTTTCACTTAGTATTTGATCCTCAGAATTACTGTGCCCTTCATGTCTCATGCTCTTTTTCCTCTCAGGAAAACAAAGACAAAAAAAAAAAATACAAAAACAAAAACAGTGTCCAGTTTTAATGATTTTTCTCTCTCCTTCATATTTTAAAGCATTTTTGGTGAAATTAGCATGTATCTTACAACAATGATTTTCTTCACAATTTTTAATGTATAATATCCTTTTCTAAATGTATTCACTTAAATCTTACCATCTTAAATGTATATTTTATTATTTTATTATTAAGCTCTGGCTATATTCATTGTTTTTAACCAATTGTTTTTATCAGGAAAGATAAATGTTTATTCTTGAACTCATTACAATGAAATTAAATAAAACTGACCAGGTAACAATTGAAAGAGTGACTTAAAAAACCTAAAATAGTGTGCAAATTAAATAATTTAAAAACATGATTAGTTAAGATTTGCAACATTAAATTAAAACCAAGAGCAAAATATACTATTCTTTATTAAAAGTGCATCTCAGCCTTATTCTATATGATTTTTAGAGAGGGGTACATCACCTTATTGAAGAAGTTATTTATAGTGAGCTTGTGCGAATAAATTTTGTTGTTCTTGCATATGGGTGCTTATCAGTAGAAATAAATTTTATGACCATGGAATATATCTAGTTACCTGTGTCATTTTATCAGTGCACATTATATATCCCTATTTGTTGATACCTAAAATCTGCATTGTTAGGAAGTTACATAGTAATAAATTTGTTTTTAAAGAAAAATAAAATACCGAACTCTTGACAATCATGATTATATTAATTCTGCAAGTTACATGATTTATTAATACTATCTGGTTTATATAAACTTTTCCATGGTTTTCTTTCCATTGTTTTATTATTTGAATCTAGAAAAATGAGACAGGTGCAAACATGAAGTGGATATCAAAACTCCATCTATAATATAAATAAACTCTACTAGATCAGAGGTCACTGGATATATATATATATATATATATATAATGTATAATATATATATTGCATTCTACTCCCTTTTGCTAGATTCTTCAACTTCAATTTAGATATTTCCACCTGGTTAAGTCCTTTATCCCTATCAACTCCTCAACACACAGTTAGATTTAAAGTTCATTAACAAATAAGAGTGGGATATGGGACTTTAGGACTAAACATGATATCTGTTACATGGTAACTCTAAAGAAATAATCTTCATGAAACAAATCAGTGAATCTGTTTAATGCCAATAAACAAGCTCATAGTTTCAATAACTCTGGTGGCCTAACATGAGCTATTGAGTGCTAAGAATATTCCCACAAGTCCTTGTTATGGTTTAAAATAAATATGACATTTAAAACATGCACCATTATTTGTCTATGAATGTAAAAGGGAATGAAATAAAGATAACTAGAAAAAAATGACAAAGAATTCATCTCAAGTATCTTTTTCCTAAGACAATTTTCTTTTATTTGATTTAACAATCAAGTTATTTTTAAAATATGTTAATCACCTACCTCCTAAAAAGACCCAGAGGCATTATCCATGTATTACCATGGTAACTCTTTGTGTGTGGGTGTTTTATTTAACTGCATAAGGTATTATAAAATAGGAGCCATAAGTTTGCATACATGCAGAGAAGTAATTAAATTTAGTTATGTCCTCAATTGTTACTGACTGGTAGAATATGAATATTAACCTTTCCAGTGTTTGAAGAAAAGCAAGGTCCTTATCTAAGCTTCTACTCAAGTGGAAGCCCCGAGTGTAGTTCCTGGGGAATTCTGCACCCTACTCTCCACTAGCTACGGTGAAAATTAAGAAAACATGGTGTGTACCAATCAATGCAATGTGTTCCTTGAAGCCTCCCCTCCCTGCCAGGTAGTGACATCAGTGTGGTGAGTCTTTACACTTTGTAACCACACTCAGCAATGAAGCGGCAGCAGCTTTAGGGTTACGTGGCCTTTTCAGGGCATCACCTCAGCAATTCTGTCTCATCTTTGTGTAGACCAGTGTCCACTCTCTTTACAGGAATAGTCTCCTCAGCACATAAGGGTAGCATTATTGCTGCAGTCTTTAAAAAACACACACACAAATCCTTTATTGTCCATGTTTTTGTTTCCTTCATAGGATTTTTCCACAAAAGAGTTGTCAATGTTAATGTCTTCCACTTGACCACTCCGTGAGGACAGCCCTCCTGCCTTCCCACCTGTCTTAGCAGTTCAGCAATGGCCTCAGTATGGAAGGAAGAGGCCACGGATCCCGTTCTCCACTGAGACACTCTAGGCTGATCCAGTTCGGCCCCCTGCTGAGTTGGGGAAGGAATGAGCACCACAAACCAGAGGTGGTCGTTTGTGCTCTCCTAGTGCCTTTCCTCAACTCACTTGTGAAGCTCCCAGGTGAGGCCCGAGGCATGATGGAGGCAGTGGAGACGTGTCACAATCACTGTACTTTGAGTGGACTTTCTGGGAACCTGTCCATTTTCTGGAAGAATCTGTGCACTCAAGATTTTTGGGTTTTGTTTCGTTTTTGTTTTTGCTTATATGAGCAACCTCAGTTAACTACATTTCACTGACTTTTTCTCATACTGGTCCATAATTCTCCACTCTATTGCTGCTTATTGCTTACATTAGATTCCAGGTCAACCATATATCAAATATTTGCCTCAGGCTTTGTTTTAAGAGGAACCAAAATGTGTCTTTTGTGTCTGTCGCTCCCTACCCACTAAATGTCTAATTAATGCATTTTGTTTAATTCTACCCCTTTCCCTCAATAATAATGTATATTCCACAGGGAAAGATTATTGCGTGTTTTGTTTTTGGTGATAGCAGTGCCTGCCACATGGTAGGTCCCAGTTTGTTAAATGAGTGAATCAAGTAGCACAGGCAGCAATGCCTCAGTGCCCTGAATATGTAGGTATTTTTCCCCTAAAGAAAAGCTTGTTATATTATGAAAAATACTGAAATTTTGGCAACAAGTTAAATGTTCTACCATAGAAAATTGAATGTTGATGATAAATTGAAGAAAAATAATATAAATAATTTTTGTTTTCACTTTAGTAACTCAGCATTTTTTAACCCTTTAATAACTGTAATGGTATTCTTGGCAAACAAAGTCTTATTGTGCAATTCTAAAGTTCACCTATGGCAATAATATTTCTTTGCTTCTTTCCCCTACTTATAATGACTTACCCAAATGACTACTAAAATTTTTACTTATAGAATAAAGTCAACTTGATTTGATGTTGCATGTACTCCATATAAAAGTATGTGTGGGCATGTATTTTTTATGACTATTCAGAATAAGTTAAATATTTTTGAAGCCACAGTGGTACAGTTTGGACTTAACATGCTTATTTAACAAGTATTATATTTGTAGTTATTTAAATTATCTCTATATTTTTCTTCCAAAAAATGGTGGGTTACCCCACCACCCACCCTTGTATATTCACTCTTGGTCCTTAAGTTATTATTTTAAAAAATGTATTGTTGCTGGGATGAAATGATTTAAATGTAATATAAAATTTAAGTTTGAAATTTAAGAGTTACCATAAAATGTCCCATCCCCTTATGATGCTACAAACTATGTGTGGGTGAGTTTCCACAATACTATCAACAATACTGGCTAAAGTAATTTTGTATTATTTTTTGCAAATATGAGAGAAAAATTAAAAAACATCATTTTCACTGTTTTAACTTATATTTTTTGATCACTAAAAATGAAGCCGTGTTAATATTCTATTTTCTGTGAATTTCTTGATAATAAAGTTGTAGCGTGCCTTGTTGGGGTTCTTGCTACTAGCTAGAATCTATAAACTTTACATAATTGATCTCAGTTCTCTTACCAAAGCTATGAGGTAGTCACTACTATCATCTCAGTTTCAGGTCCAGGGAAACTGACATAAGTGAATTACACAAGATTACCCCTTTGAACATAAATTTGAGCCCAAACACCTTAGTTCTGTAGCCCGCCCACACTGCCAGTCTCTTTTTTGCACTGTTTTCATATACTTTCAAGATCCATTTCACATTTTTCTTCGATTCTTCATATTTTTCTTATTGACAAATTTAACAATAAAAATATCATTTTTACATAAAAGACAAAAAAATTTAAAGAAATGTTGGGAGAAAAAAATCTTACATTTATACCTGAAATGTTTGATTTTTTTCCCCCTGAAGTGAAACCAAATAAATAATACATCAGATTTGCTTGACTAAAGTGTCCTGTTTCTTCTATGGAAGTTTTTTCAGTACCATGGTTTTAGAGCCCAATAATCACTTTTAATCAATTTCTCTAACACTCTGTAGTCCACAAGGCTCTGGAACCTATTCAGAACTTTGCATAATAAATAAAACAAGTTGTTTTTTTTTTGTTTTCTGGGTTTTGTTTTTTTTTTGCAAAGAACAAAGCCATTTCTAAATCCTAATGTTTTCTCTTCTATTTATACTACATAAACCCTCTTGACTTTTTTCCATAACACTCAACACTTGCCTTTTAAAAAGGAGTAATACATTACAACATTCTTGATTATTTTCTTATATGGGTATTCCTTGCTTCACATTAAGCTCACCATAGAATTCCAGTCTCTACCACATTATCTTATACATAGTGTGTGTCTGAATTGGTGCTTTGGAACTGTTAGTAGTTAGAGACCATTATGAGAAGTAAGATAACTCTTATATTTTTAAATTCTTGCACTTTTATCTATTTTGATCCTTTGAGGGTCTTTGCTCCTTGTATTCTGCAAATGTAATAAAAGATTTTTTTGAATACAATATTATACCCTCTCTTAACTACTCAAAGAGGCACAAACCATTAGATAAAAAACATTAAAGGAGGCTATGTACTTTTTGGTTGTGCTCGCACCATTATTGAAATTAGAAAGATGATAATTTCCAGCATTGCCATTGAAAAGAGAACATGGTGAGATGTTTAGCAGAATCAAGGATGATGCAATGGCAAAAACAGATCAATGGGAAGATTCTTTCCAATTCAAAATCTGTGTATTTTGAATTTTACTTATTTTCTGAGCATATGACAAAGGTGTACTCTAAGTCAAATATGTGTATATTTTCATTCACGTTGCATTATACACATGGCTGCTCCTCTCTATTAACATAGATAATTGAGAACTGACCTACATATTTAAAGGCTTCTCTTAAAGCACGTGAAAGTTTAATCATGAGATTAAACTATCTAGAAAATATATTTTTCTAGTAACTAGTTTAAATAGAGTGACCTTTTCTTTTGGCCTTCATGTCATCCAACAAAAACCAGCATATTTCAAGGCTGCCTAGTTACCAAAAGAGAGCTAATTCACAAGGTAACAAATTCTCTACAGAGAATTAGAATTCTTTTGCTGTGCTAAGTGTACTGCATCATTAATTGCAATGAACCTTAAAAGAAAATGAAGCTGAATCAAGATTGAGTAATGAAGAATACAGGACAGTATGGCTTCCATCCTGAATAATTAATCAGCTAAGGACTGGTGCTAGGTTTGAGAGCTAAGTGGGATGAAATAAATATTTTGTAGTTGATTTTAGTTTGGTTGCACCCACACTTGTGCACTTGTGTGTTTCTGTGTGTTTACACAAATACCGACGTATATACTTATTTTACTCATTTGTAGTTAAAATGTTCAAAATAACAATGAAATCTCTTTAATAGATCTTTTTGTGTATATGTTTCAATATCTTCCCTCTATGTGTTCATTGATGGACAAAACACTTCGAGAATGTGTAAATATTTCCAACAATAAGAAGACAACTCCACTACCAACAATCACAAGAAAAATTTATAAGTAGGAGCTATCTTCTAAAAACATTTTAGAAAGAGAAAGTAAAAGTAAAATATTTCATTTTACCCAAGGCCGTGAATAACTTTTGGCATAAAGTATGTGTCCAGTAGCAAATGTAGAGTGGATGAATAATAGAAATAAAAATTAAGTAGAATGTTTCTATGAAATGCAGAATAATAGGAAACTGAATCAAACTTAATTTTGTGGGAAAATTTACACTGGTGATTGAAAGTCCTCAGAATAAAATTTTCCCAGTATTGCTTTTATAATAAATTCAGAAACATTGAGAGCTGTGTGCAAAAGTATATTACCTGACAGAAATTCAGATTCTATTCTCTTAATAGTTTGTTCTGCATAAGGCACTTAGCGAGGTTTGACACCTCTTATGAGGGCAGACAGACCTCATTCTGCAGCCAGCTTCCAGGTCTTCTCTTTGTAAATGTGCTCATATTTTTTAATCAATCTAAATGTCAGGCTCAGTGTATCTCATTGTTGAGCATAGTACTTTCCTTATAACCAATTCTTTATAATAAAAATAACATGATTTTAGATGTAGGCCCAAATCACAGCTATTTTTTCTTTTTACTAACTGTGACCTTGTGTTTTTTAATGGCTTTGCTGAGATGTAATCAACATATAAAAGTAACCTTTGTACAGTGCAAAATTCAGTGGGTTTTAATATATTCATAGAGTTGTGTAACCATTAACAGTATTTAATTCCAGAATATTTTCATCAGCCCCCGAGAAGAAACCCCATATTAATTAACAGACACTCTCAATATGCCACTCCCTTCAGTTCCTGGAAAGCACTAATATAGTTTCTATCTGTAAGAATGTGTCTATTTTTTCTATTTTTATGATTTCTTAGAATTTTCTAAATACAAGATAATGTCATCTTCAAATAGGAACAGTCTTATTTCTTCTTTTAAAAAATAGTTTATTTATTCGTTTTTAGAGAGAGGGGAAGGGAAGGAGAAAGAGAGGGAGAGAAACATCACCTGGTCAGCAACTGAACCATCAATCTTTTGGTTCACAGGCCAGAGGTCCACCCACTGAGTCACACCAGCCAGGGCTACTTCTTTTCTTCTCCTCTAGATAGTTTTATTACCTCAGTAGGAGGAAGAAAGATACTTCGTTGCCCTGTGTGCAAGAGCTCAGTCAAAGGTAAATTTAAAATAAATCATGAAAATACATCTTCCACAAACAATAGTAATTGTTTATTTTTTGTTATTGTTTGTTTGACAATAGTAGATATCAGAAGGCAACTGAGACATAATGACAATGTTTTATATGGACACACTCTATTTAAAAAACTCTTTTTCCACATATAAAAAAAAAAAGTCAGATTCTTACCTTATACCATCTAAAAAATCATCTCATTATAAATCAACTTCTAAATGTAAGAGCTAAAGTTATAAAACCATTTGAAGAAAACATATGGCTAAAGCTTCATGACACTCAGTTTGGCAATGATTTCTTAGATATAACTCAAAAAAACAAAAAACAAAAAAAACAGGCAACAAAAACAAATACCCTGCCATTAAAAAAAAATAAGAAAAAGAAAAAGAAAATTTTACCCTTTAAGGCAGTGTAGGTGGACCTAGAGAATTGTTAAGTGAAATAAGCCAGCAGAAAAAGACAAATACTATATGATTTCACTCATATGTGGAATCTAATGAACAAACTGAAATAACAAAGAAAATGGGGACAGACTCATAGATGGAGAGCAGGATGACAGCTAAGGGGTAGGGTAGATGAGGGGGTGGAAGTATTGAGTAAAAAGTTAAAAGGACTCATGGATATGGACAACAGCATGGTGATTGCAGGAGGGTATAAAGGGATTAATGGTAAATGGAAAAATACTATAAAGATTAAATTTTTAAAAAATTTGAAAAGAAACAAAAAGTGGGATGTCATAAAAACTTACAAACTTCTGTGCGTCAAAGGACACAATCAATAGAGTGAACAGGCAACACATGGAATGGAGAAAATAATTTGTAAATTATATATCCTATAAGATATGTATTATATATATCTTATATATCTAAGATAAGATATATTATATATATATTATATATATATATGTACATCTTATAAGATATATATTGGGGTTAGTGTCCAGAATATATGTATTCATATAAATTCAATAACAGAAAATATAAAATAAACAGATTTTAAACTCGGAAAAAGATTAGAATAGACTTTTCTCCAAAGAAAATATCCTAATGGCCAACAAACACAGAAAAACATGCTCAATATCACTAATCATTAGGGAAATGCAAATCAAAACCACAATGATATAACACATCATATCCATTAGGATAGTTACTATAGAAAAAATCAAACAGAAAATGGGGACAGCGTCCACAGGACAGATTCCTGGAGAGGAAGAAGATGCACACAGAATTCAGCAGCTAAGTAGCGGATGCCCCTGAAATATTCAGCAGAGTCCTAATCAGCCTGTGACCATGAAAAAAGTACCCTAGGCGAGGGAAAGAACCACCCAAAAGGATTAGAAGAAATAGTACATAACAAATAAGCAAGCAAGCAGACAAACAAACAAAAAACATTTGGTAGGGGAGGCACCAGGGTTCTAAAAGTTTTACCACAAGATGGTAGTTTATAAGGGGACAAAGTCAGAATTCTTTTCCAGGTTTCTTGTACTCACAAACCCTCATGCTCTCCACAAATGCCATTTTTCCCATTCAAAGAGTAAAATTAGAAATAACTTTCCAAATGTATAATATTTTATAAAGGAGGCATGTTGTGAGAATTAAATTATTTTAAAATTTTAGTGTCACTTCTTAGAAGTTATCTGTTTCATACAAATAAATTATTACTCTTGTTAACCAGTTGAATCTCACTGGAATAATTGCATTTCTATGGAGCTCAGTAAATTTTCTCTCTAGTTAATTTTCACAGTGCTACCATTCTTTGGAAACCAGATGATTATTTCCTAATTGATCATAAGTTTCCATTTTGCGCTAACCCTCTACAATTAACACAATAGTAGCCCAGGTTTTTAAATTCATAAGAATAGCTTCTCTCGGGTGAACCAAAATGAAAAGAAATGATCCCAGAACTGACATTGATCACTGTGCATTGTTATTGCTGAGAGTGAGTAAAGCCTGGCTTGTCTGAGAAACTTCAGAAGCTAAAGCAGATAACCTCTCTGGGTTTGTCTATTTGAGTTTAAATTATTTCTGTATTAAAAAAAAAAAATCTCTGGGACCTCCTTGCACTACTCAGGAAGTGTTACAATTTCCTGTGCAATATGTATTTAATATTGACCCATCATTTGTCTTACAATTTGTTTTTCTAATATGCTGGCTTGATTCACTGGGGTCATAGTTTGAAATTCTTACAAAACAAAATCAACATTCTCTATTCATGTTAAACTTTCAGAAATAAAGCATTAATTCTAAGGAATGGCAATTACAGTTTTCTAGAATTTGTAAAGAAAATTTTCTTTTAACCATAATTTCTGTTTAACATGTATTAATATTAGAGATTTGATTTTCCTTATATTTTTATCATTTATATGAGAATCACTAATAAAACGTCAAAAGCCCCATACCTGAATTTCAAAAGAATATTTTTAATAAATGAAGGAATTCATTGTCATAATTATATATTGATAAACTAAATGCAATAGGGACAAAATACAGGGGAATTATCAAGCCCTACAAAATCAGTTTTGCCTTATACATGCTCTTTAAATTGGAAATAATGATTTTATGTGACAATTAAAATTCTAATTTATTTTTACATTATGTTCAATTATTTTTATGTAATCTAATTTAGAACTCTTATATTTCTGGTACTTATTTAGTATATCTATATATTAGGTTCACTTTATGACTCACTTTTTAAAAACAAATATATTTTTGATATATTACAATAGCTTAGAAAATATTCATGATACTCTTTAATTTAAAAAAATCAAGTTATAATGTTTATGTAATAAGGTTATGATTTCATTATGAAATAATAAAAATAAAGTTGAATGTTTGAAATAAAGGATTATGAGTGATTGTTATTTATTTTTTAGTTGCTGTATTTTAATTCCACAACGAATATGTTATTTTAAAAACATTGTTATAGTAAATTACAAGATATGCATAGTAGAAAGGTAAATATAATAAACTCTCAGGGACCCCCATTCGTTTCAATAACATAAACCCATGTCCAATATTGAGTTTAACTTAACGCCACCCCCTTCCCACCGACTCAAACCAATGGATTATCTTGGAGTTAAACCCAACATCGTTCTTCTGTGAATATTTCATTATTTAAAAAATAAAGGTATGTTTGCTTTAATATATTGACAATGTTCATAATAAAATTAACAAAAACTCCTTAATATTAAAAATCATGTTTTATTCTCTGTTTGACTCATAAACATTTATACATACAATGTTCAAATCATTGCACTTGGTTTCTATGCTCTTTAATTATCTTTTATTTTTATAGGTCATCCCTCTTCTATTTTTTACTCAGGACTTTTTGTTGAATAACTAAGTTCAGTATCCTGTAGAGTTTCCCATTTTTTGGAATTTGCTAATTTCATGTCTAGTGCTGTTTAGCCCTCATAGTTCCTGACAACCAGTAGTTACTTTGGAGCCTAGATAAGTACTTGAGCTCTATTTTTTAACTAGTACACTTTATATGTAGAATTTGGTAATCCCCATAGCATTCCATCAAGAGACACAATTTCTTTTTTAGATATTTAGAATAATACGTTCAGGTGATATCATTCTTATCCTCTCATTGCGAAATTTTCACTGGATCTTTACCTAATGATTGTAGATTGCTTAGATGTAACCATTCAAATAAAGGCTACAAGATTAAGATACACTATTTTATTGTGTGTGGCAAAAAAATTTAAAACATACATACCCTGGCTGGTGTGGTTCAGTGGATTGAATGCCGGCCTGCAAACCAAAGTGTCGCCTGTTCGATTCCCCAACCAGGACACATGCCTGGCTTGTGAGCCAGGTCCCCAGTAGGGGATGCATGAGAGGTGACCACACATTGAAGTTTCTCTCCCTCTCTTTCTCCCTCCCTCTCTGTCTAAAAATAAAATAAATAAAATCTTTGAAAAAAACATTAAAACATGCAATACCTAACCATAGAGTTAGGGGCACTGACTTTTCTTTTAGACTGTCAAAATAAAAAATGACAACAGGGAACATAGCAATAGCTGTTCAGTGAAAATGAATCAAAATTATACCTATTTTTTGTCAGATCAGCAAAAAAATATTTTTTGGTGTGCCACAGAAATTTAGTAATTAGCTTGTGTGCTATGAGATTAAAAAAAAATAAGGTTGAAAAGTGCTGTATTAGCTTCTCATCATCATCAATAAGAACTTTTTCCAGTGAGCATGTTGGTTACCTTATAATAAATTATTAAATACAGGATAAATGTTTGATTCTTCTCTGTATATTTACCAACTTTTAAAATAATAAGATAGTACAACAGCATTGCACAAAAGTGACTAATAAGTTGTTGTGTTACCTTTTAAGTATTTATTGATTTATACACATTTATTTATTATTATTATTTTTGTTAAAATAGCCAGTAGATGTTCTCTTTACTTGGCTATAATATCTTTTAGATAAAATCCAAGTTGTCTTTGGTAGCTTGAAAATATCTATGTGTAATAAACTGCAATGCCTTATCTTCCAAAAAGCAGTGCTCTATTAGAGTGTTAATATTGCCTTTAAATCCATTTAGAAGCATAACAGAACATGAGTGTCAATATTTTGTTGCTTTATTTAACTTATTTTAAATTGTATCATAACAAGGACATGCATAGTATCAAAATAACAAAATCAGTTTATAATTGGTAATGTTTTCCTTCTGCCACCTTATTTTACCCACACGATTTTTAATTTTTAACAATTGATTTTACTTCCATATGGTTTCAAATCATATTTTGATTTTTGATTTATCAGCTTGCTTACTGTGTAATGAATACTTGCAAATAGTTTATGAGAACTTAGGTAACCACATCTGCTCACTTTCCTCCCAATATCATTATCTTGTAAATTTTCTGGTTAAAGTGATTACCTCTATAGCTCAAAAATTATTATTCTAATAAATATAGGAACTATTCTTGGACTCTGGATTTTTCAATGATAAAAATCTTAAATATGTTTCTTTCTTTTTAAGAAATTAAGTGTGAAGTTGACTGTGAAGTAGTAGTTTAGTAACTATTCTATTTGTTTATATTTAGTTTAAGTTCACTATGAATAACTAACTTTTGATAAGTGAAATAATTATTTTTGAAACTTGACTAAGTATTTGCTGATTCATTTTGCGACATTTAAAAAAATCTGTTTTAATTTGTGACTACCTTGTTTTTAAGTACTTACTACTATATAATTAATTTTTTAAAGATTTTATTTATTTTATTTTTAGACAGAGGGGAAGGGAGGGAGAGAGAGAGAGAAACATCAATGTGTGGTTGCCTCTCATGCGCCCCCTACCGGGGAACTGACCTTCAACCCAGACATGTGCCCCGACTGGTTTGCAGGCTAACGCTCAACCCACTGAGTACACCAGCCAGGGCTATAATTTATTTTTTATTTTCCCTTTGGTCGTTTATCTCCTGCACTACTTCATTGTATTCTACATCCTTCTGTGCTTTAGATAAAAATAATTTTTTTAAATGTAGAGAAATAAAGCAGTGAAAGGAAATGTTCACTCTGAAAATGACCATTAAGTCATTTCTGTTTTTATAGAAGAATATACCTTTGTTATTGTTGTTTGTGAAAAATAATGGATAAAGAAAATGTCAATTTATATCAGTATAAGTAAATATTGCATTTTCTGTCATTTTTATGATAATGCCAAGGATAGGCAAATGATAATAAAATAATACTCAAGGTTTCAATATGAAAATACTATTTTCTCATATAGTGGCTTATTTTCCTCCAGCTCACAAGTAATTATCTCTTTAGTTACTAGTATAATACGGAACTGTATTTTCACTTTAAGAGGTACCATGTTAATATATGATATTTAATGTATTTGTAAGATACATATTTTTTCAAGGACAATTTTAAAGTTCTCTGTGAGCTCCTTGATGGTAAGTGTTGTCCTAGTCTATGAAAGGTTAGGTTATAGTTAGAAATGCCATGCTTTTTACCAATAGCATTAATGCCTGTAGTACAAAGTTAAAGAACTTCTGTCCAGTTGGTAAAACTTCCTCTCTCATATCCTAACATTCTCAGAATCTGTTAGGTTGGACATTACTTGCCTGCTGCCTTGTTCCTCTCCCAAAGCAAATTTCTCATCCTAGCCATGAATGATGAACATGGAAAACAAGTAACTTCAAATGTATTTGAAAAATTTTTAATGGAATATGATTGGACTCAAGCACATTGGGAAATTAGAATTTTAATATGTCAGTACTCGACTCTGGAGGAAACCTAATGGTTCAGTTAGAACATCCTCTACAAGAACTTCCTAGACAAAAATCAACATCAACAAGGAGTGTAATGCAGCAGTATTTTGCTTTTTAAACTATATTCTTGTCTCTACCATGAAGGCCCAGTCAAACTAACACACTGATTCAGCCACACCAGGAGAACATATTCCCTTCTCTGGTTTTTTCTCTTTTGAACTTACTGCAAACACTTAACATGATTTGGAGACTTCTCAGTGGTAAGGACTCTCAGGATTCTGCATCTCTGGTCAGAAAATGAAATGTAGATGCTACTGACATTCAGGAATGTTGACATTTACAAAGTATTATTGTTGGTGGAAAACAAGTTCTTGCAGCATGTAGAGGAAAAGAATTTCCTGATACCCACACAGGAAGATGAGGTTCTGTGGTATGGTTTATTGGTGTTGTAAAATTAAGGGAGCTCCCTTCCTGACTTCCAATATCCTATCTTCACCTCTGTTGTCATGGGAAAAGACCAATTTTGTCTTCTGTAGGGCCAACACAAAAGCCAGTGTCCCAAGTTTCTGATCCATATTAAAGTATAGTCCAGTCTAACATCTGGCTAGATTAGCATGTGTTTCCAGCTGCAACCCATTGCTGTTCTGTGGTATTGATTACTTCCTGAAGCCTGCATCTGCAGCCTGTATAGCCATGGGCCATGGAGAGATCAGGTGAGTGAACCGTACAAGTGTGGGTCATCAAATGGGAAAGGAACTTCCCAGGCTTGTGGGCTTTGGGTGGGTTTACACCTCTAGTTTGACTGACAGGCCTTTATGGTCCAACACCTTCCCATGCAGTGCCCCCGGCCCCCACCCAACAATTGTAACTGGAGGGGGAAAGGAAGAGTGTTAATCTCCTTATCAGAGCAATGCTATACTCCCCTGTAGCGTGAAGAACTGTGACTTCTTGGTGAAGTAAACAGGCTCGTGCTCCTCATTTTATTAACATCAATATCTAAGTGCCCTTTCTCTCTTTTCTTTTCTAAATAATTAGCTTATTACCAACAGAAACAATATGTCTGCTGTATTATCACACCTTTGGGTTTTATATCCATAGTACCTGGGAGGTCAAAGGAGATGTTCTACAAGGACCACATACTTGATCCTGATTGATATCAAGAATTTTTTTGTATGTCAGAGGTTAAGAAATACAGTTTAACTTGAATATAACCCAAATAATTCTTAACTTTATTTAAATAATCTTTGACCTGATAAATTGGGCAATTTCTGAAAGAAGCTGTTTTTCTGATGAAACACATACTTTTGTGATATAACAATGACACAAAGAATAAAATAAAACATCTACAGGGTAGATAAGCTAAGGAATGAGCAGGATGGACAAAGAGGGTGGAGGCAGAGCTAAGGATGGTGTTGGTATAAGTGAGCCAATCTCAGCCCTGAATGAGTACAGAAAAAGGAGACAACTAGAGGGGATAAATTAAAGAGAGATTTGAAAACTGTGGGCAAAAGAAATGGCGTAAGAATAAAAGTTGGATATTTTCAATACAAATATGTGGGATAAAGACCTAAAATTATTATACAATGTAAATAACAGTGGTAAACAACACGCAGACAAATGGTACTAATAAGAGTGGGGTTGAAATGATGAACTATGGAGTTTCAGCTTTTTCTGGAAAACCAACAGAAGGTAGGTCTAAAATGGATGTTAAAAGAGATATTATTTATCATTCCAGATGTATACAATAATATCAGGGCAATGATGAAAACTGTTGAGATGAGGAATTAGGAAGGATGATGCATATATTTTTTAAAGATATTTTTAAAAACACAGGTAATATGTCTATTAGCCATCCATTTGTCATCTTTGGAGGAATGTTTATTCAGGTCCTTTGAACATTTTTCAATTGGATTGTTTATCATATAGCTGTTGTGTTGTATAGTTTTTTTATGTATTTTGGAAATTAACCCCTTATCCAATGTATGATTGGCAAATATGTTCTCCCCATACAGTGGATTCCCTTTTCATTTTGTTGATGGTTTCTTTTGCTATGCAGAAGCTTTTTAGTTTGATGTAGTCCCATTTGTTTATTTTTTTGTTTGTTTATTTTCCTTTCCCTCAGAGACATATTGGCAAAAAAATATTGCTACAAGAGATGTATGAGATTTTATTGCCTGTGTTTTCTTTTAGAATTTTTATGGTTTTGTGTATTTTATCCATTTTGAGTTTATCCTTGCATATGGTACAAATTGGCATTCTAGTTTCTTTTTTCTTTTGCATATACATGACCAATTTTTTCGACATCAGTTGTTGAAGAGACTACTCCATTCTATGCTTTTACCTCCTTTGTCAAATATTACTTGATCATCTAGATGTGGACATATAAAAAAAAAAAGCTCAACATTACTACTGATCAGATAAAAAAATTAAAACCACAAGGACATTACCTTGCACCTGCCAGAATGACTACCATGAATAAATCAACAAACAACAAACACTACTACTCATACACAAACACTTTATTTCATAGTTATTGGTGTACACATTTTATTTCTCCTTTTAGAAATAAACTTCCTAAAAAGTTGTGTCCTGTTTTCCGTATGTCTCATGAATGTTTGGCATTCAGAATGCATTAATTGTTTCACAAAGGAATTAAATGAATAAAATGTGGAAGGCTTTGGAGAGGTCTGTTGGAGACTGAGATATGTTAAAGCTGGGGAAACATGAACCTCAAGCTACAACAATAATGGTCTAGCTTGCTCATTTCAGAAACCAGTTTGTAAGGAGACAGAGATGCAGTTATAAAATACTGTAAATGTTAAAGTTTTTTTTGACATTCCTATTCTTCTGACAAAATTATGTTAGCCTATAAATTTTTTCTTTTTGCCTAAGTTTAACTGAATTTCTGTCATTTGCAATGAAAAACTCCTGAATAATACATAAAGTCTCACTTACAGGAAATCTTCCAGGTATTGTTAAAGTATATGTTGGAAAGTGTTGAATTGCGAGTTCCAACCAAGATGGGGGCATAGGTAGATACACTTCACTTCCTCGCACAACAAAAAGTAGAATAACAACAAATTTAAAAGCAAAAAGCAGCCAGAACTGCCAGGAAATCAAACTGCATGAAAGTCCAACAACCGAGGAGTTAAAGCAGAAGCATTTAGACAGACTGGTAGGAGGGGCAGAGATAGGCAGCTGAAATAGAGAGGATGTTCAGCAAGGCTAGTCACAGACCAGGGTAGAAGAAGCAGCAGCTGACAGACTGGGATATGCTGCATTTGCATGCGGATAAGCCTGTTGGAACAACTGGGGAGCAAGACAAACCACACAACCCAGGGCTCCAGTGTAGGAAATAAAGCCTCAAAACCTCTTGCTGTAAAAATCTGTGGGGGTTGCAGTGGTGGAAGAAACTCTGAGTCTCACAGGAGAGTTCATTGGAGAGACCCATGGGATCCTAGAACAAACACAAGCCCACCTGCCTGAGCCTCAGCACCTGAAAGAGTACAATCCAGTTGTGAGAAATGAGGGAAGACCCAGAAACTGGGGCAAGAGTGGAGCAAGCAACATTGTTCCCTCTCTGAACCTTCCCCCACAAAAAGTGCCACAACACAGAGAAGTGGGTTGCCCCACCCAGGAAAATACCTAATGCCCTGCCCCTTACAACATAACAGGTGCACTGAGGTAAAGAAATATGGTCCAAATGAAAGAACATATCAAAACTCCAGAGAAAGAACTAAGCGATGATGAGATAGACAACCTATCAGATGCAGAGTTCAAAGCACTGGTTATCAGGGTGCTCACAGAAATGGTTGAGTATGGTTGCAAAATAAAGGAAGAAGCGAAGGCTATACAGACTAAAATAAAGGAAAATATCAGGTAACCAACAGTGAAGAGAAAGAAACCAGGACTCAAATCAACAATCCGGAGCAAAAGGAAGAAATAAACATCCAACCAGAACAGAATGAAGAAACAAGAATTCAAAAAAAAAAATGAGGCAAGGTTTAGGAACCTCTGGGACAACTTTGAACATTGCAACATCCAAATCATAGATGTGCCAGAAGGAGAGGAGGAAAAGCAAGAACTTGAAAACTTATTTGGACAAATAATGAAGGAAAACTCCCCCAATCCGGGGAAAGAACTAAACATGCAAATCCAGGACCCTCAGAGAGTCCCAAAGAAGTTGGATCCAAGAAGAAAACACAAAGGCACATCATAATTTAGTTACTCAAGATTGAAAATAAGGAGAGAATCTTAAAAGCAGCAACAGAAAAGGAGACAGCTACAAAGGAGTTCCCATAAGACTATCAGCTGATTTCTCAAAAGCAACCTCACAGGCAAGAAGGGGCTGGAAAGAAGTATTCAAAGCCATAAAAGGCAAAGACCTACATCCAAGATTGTTCTCTCCAGCAAAGCTATCATTTAGAATGGAAGGGCAGATAAAGTGCTTTCCAGATAAGGTCAAGTTAAAGGAGTTCATCATCACCAAGCCCTTACTATATGAAATGTTAAAGGGACTTATCTAAGAAAAAGAAGAAGACCAAAACTATGAGCAGTAAAATGACAGCAAACTCACAGCTATCAACAACTGAACCTGAAACAGCTATCAACAACTGAAAAGCAGAAACAAAAATGAAGCAAACAACTAGAACAGGAACAGAATCACAGAAATGGAGATTATATGGAGGGTTATCAGTGGGGAGAGGAAGTGAGGAAAGGGGGAAAGAGATACAGGGAAAAATAAGCATAATTGGTAGGCACAAAATATGCAAAGGGAGGTCAAGAATAATATAGGAAATGGAGAAGCCAAAGAACTTATATGTACAACCCATGGATGTGAACTAAGAGGGTGGGAATGCTGGAGACAGTGGGGTGCAGGGTAGAGGAGGATAAAGAGGAGAAAAAAATGGGACAACTGTAAAAACATAATCAATAAAATATCCTTATAAAACAAAAGTGTTGAACTGCAAAGAGCAATTATAGTCAAGAATTCTGCATTTGCACTGTACACAGAAGAATTTAGCATTCCTTAAAACCTGTTGCATAAAATGCATATTCTTACCTCGGTGTGAATATATTACCTAAATTGTATTTTGCAATATATATATATATATATATATATATATATATATATATATAGCCGCAACAGGAATGCCATAACAGGAATAGCATTCCTGTTATATATATCTATATATATATCTATATATATATAGCATTCCTGAATACTTTTTCAAGTAAACAGCATGTATCAAAATTAATTTTAGTTTATTACTAAAAATACATATTATTATAATAAATATCCACATGCCTATATCACAACTTGAAGAAAATTATTTTAATAATATTTAATACTTTGAACTTTCCTCTGTGCCTTTCTATAATCATCACTTCTAACTTATAACCAAACCCTAAGCAAAGCACTATCCTGAATTTTTGATTAATCATTTCCTTGTCTCTATAATTTACCACACACACACACATTAAATTGTGTATATTGTTATATTTTGCCTGCTTCTGATTTTGTAACTTCATTTCTAAAATAGAATCATAGTATTCAGCAATTAAAAAAAGAAAATTACCACTTGTGACTATATGGATGAACCTAGAGGGTATTATGTTAAGTGGAATGTCAGACAAAGAAAGAAAAATACCACATAACCTCACTTATAGGTGGGGGAAAATTAATTCATAGATGTAGAGAACTAATTGGTGTTGTCAAGGGCAGAGAGTGAGAAGTGGGGAAAATGGGTGAAGAGGTCAAAAGGTACAAACTTCTAGTTGTCAACTAAGTAAGTTATGGGGATGTAATGTACATGGTGAATGCATGAATGACAAGAATTATAGCTCGTAAACTCTTTGGTTTACTTTAATCACTTGACATTATGTTTTTGAGTTTCATTCCTGCAACCATAGTTCACCATTTTTACCAGCTTTTTAGCATTCTGCATTCTAAATATAAAATTACTCATCCATTTGATTGTTGAAGGTTTTAAACCCATTCTAGTATCTTGATATTAAAAATAATGTTGTTATTAGTATTCTTGAGCATGTTTCCTTGCAAGTACATACAGTAATATCTTGAGTGTGTTTATGTAGGAGCAAAATTGCTGAACAATCGAGTAGGCACACATTCAGGGAAATGTTGCAGAAAACCAAATCATTTTGCAAACTGGCTGTGACCATTTCCAAGTCTCTGTTTTTCCCAGGACAAAATTCCTAAGTCCTACATCAATGGAATTTCTTTGTAGTAATATCTGCACGTATTAGAAAAAAAATTACTTAAGTATGATTAATGTTAATGTCAGGAGAAAAATAGGAAACTATTTTTTTCTGCTAAATTAGAGAAGTCATTTCCAAATAAGAAAAAGATATGAGCAGACATCTATTTTCTAAAATAACTATTCATTTGTAACATTGGCTTAATTTATAAAAATATCATTACATGCAAAAATGATTGGGACATGATGGATTTTTTCTATAGAATTTCAGCAAGATTTCCTCTATACCTTTATTATTGTCATCATTATGTTAAAATAACAAAAATCAACTTGACTCACATATTTTACTTAAGGAAAAATACTTATCTGTTATTGACTAGCAGCAATGAAACATTTTCCTTGTCAAGAGACACTTGCCATTTGAAAGCTGCCTGATCTGAAGCATGGAAAATAAAACATTTGAATGTTGACCTATTTCCTCTCACTGACAGCTGAGAACATCTGAAGTTCTGTAGCTGTTACAGCCCACAGTGTATCTATATTTACCTTCACACAAACTAGGCAAACTCCACCTTTTGGTATGGAAGCTCAGGAGACAGGCACAAAATTCCATTCCTGAAAAATTCTTTGGATTTTTCAATAGACTCTTGTTTCCCTAATGTTTACTGGTTTGGGTAAGAATAATAATGGATAAATCAGGAGGGCTATGCATTGCCCAGCTGCAGAGGGAGCAGTTTCATTGGAAAAGCAAAGTTCAAGCCTTCATGCAAACAATTAGAAAGTTCATGAGTCTCATGATATTAAAACAGTTTTAGTTCTGTTGTGAGGAAACTCCACCACTGAGTATGTTGTAAAACAACTGTATTTAATTAAATGTTAGTCTCACAAGTGGGCAGCTGACTATTCTCATTTTTACAGCATTAAATTTGTTTATCTAGACTTTTCATTCAGCACCCTTATCACCTGACTTTCCTGTTACTGTTTATGTTTATTACTTTCCTAGACCATATCTAATATTTATATATTAGTTCATGAAATATATATTGCATGTCTCTGTGTTACACAGTGTCAAAACTCAGAACCATAAACTTATCAGAGTGCTCAAGAGACACAAATTCAAAACTGACACACCATTTGAGAATACATGCTATGAGGCGTACACAAAAAGGACCAAAGTCAAGCTTTTCATGGTGTTATAAGAATATGTTTCATATGTAAGTATAAGCATAGTTTTAGATATTCTATGGTGATTCTGGAATTTTGAGAAATATATCTGACATTCAATTATTAAAAAACATATATTCAGAACAGAAATTTATCAGAAAGCATGGGAAATGAAGATAATTTGATATTATAATAATTTGCCCAAAGATGTCCTATATGAGTCAAATTATGCTTTCATTAAGTTGTACCTCTTTTATAGTATATTATAAAATATGTTTAGAAAACAGTCATTTTTGACTACCTGGAAATATTTTTCTATAGTTAAAAGGGTCTGAAAAATGTATGGAATGAAGTTTTGTTTTATATTAAAAACATTTAATATAATTATTGACCAGCAATATTAAGCTTTATTTATGAGCAAATGTAAATTGATGTTATAAATATCAAGTTTCATAGAATAGGATTCAGCTGTGCAAAAGTTGTTTAATAATAAAATCAGGTTTCCTAAAGAAAAGTAAATGAGTATGTGTTTAATAAATGAAACAGGAAGAAGAAAACAGGGGCCATTGGTGGCTGAGGTTGTATAATAAATATGAGAACTGTGATGGTTCATGGATTATGTTCTCATAGGAAATCACCTAGGAGTTCCATTGTTTGTTGATTCAAAGTGATTGGTTAATGAGACAAGTCCTGTAAGAAAGTCAACATGTTAATCTACCAACATGTTGGCCTTGAAGATATTTCTTAAATTATAATCATGGACACTGAAAATAAAGGATTAATTTTACTCTAATTAAGAAACACCCTTCAAATTTTCACAGAATTTAAGACAAACAAGAATCTATAAACTCCTAATTCTACCTCTACTCCAATTGCTTTTTCCATTTAAATGTACTCATTTAGCAGAAGACATGCCTTAAAATAATCTCCTGGTATAATAATGAATTAATAAATATATGTTATATATTTATATTTATAAATATTTATATTCACTTATATATTATACTTATATATTATATATACATATATGGTTTTAGTGTGTGTGTGTGTGTGTGTGTGTGTGTGTAAGGTCTGTCCAGAAAAAGTCTAGCAACATCGATGTAACCTGGCAGCCAAGGAGAGTGAACTGGAATGTGCATACGTGAACAATGGTGACTTCACTGTACTAGTCAGTGGGGGCAGTAGACACTGCTGAGTGAGCATGTGTACTGTGTGGCCCTCGAGTTCAAAATGACTGAGCAAATAGAACAATGAATCTGCATCAAATTTTATGTTAAGTTTGACCACTTCTCCGTGAAACTATTTGGATGATTCAGAAGCCTAAAGCTATGGGAACTGGCGATTGGCAGCTTTATAAAAACAATGTGCCCACTCATGCATTACGTCTTATGCAGAAATTTTTGGCAAAACAGCAAATCGTCCAGGTGACTCAGCCCTGCTACAGCCCAGATTTGGTGCCCTGTGACTTCTGACCTTTCCCAAAACTAAAATCACCTTTGAAAGGGAAGAGATTTCAGACCATCCATGAGATTTAAGAAAATAAATCTGATTTAAAAAAAGCTGATGGTAACTGGGAGAACTGTGTTAGATCCCAAGGAGCATACTTTGAAGGGGACTGAGGCGTCACTGTCCTATGTGCAATGTATCTTGTATCTTCTTCAATAAATGTCTCTTTTTTTAATATTAAATGGCTGAATACTTTCTGGGAAGACTTCAAATATATGTGTGTGTGTATTTATATTTACAGTGTATGGCAGAAGCGTATTTCATTTATTAAGACCTCTTTTGCTCTTGCCTTGAATTTGCATTATTGAATATGGTTCTCTGTTTCCACAGAGTCATATTTATATTTTGTTTGTAATTCCTAATTGATTTTAGCTTGATCTAACAAGATGACTTCCCTGGACTTTTTTTTAGGGCTTCTTCATTGTCAGAGCCCAACCCACATCCCTGCTGTATTCCCCAGCCTTGAAAACTGTGCTGTGGTTAACCTATTAACCTGCCAGATTATAAAGTATTTCTCTAATACAGCCTCCAATACACAAGTCTATCCTCATTGTGGATGATGTTTCCAGGAGCATATTCTTGAATTCACTTTACAAGGCAAATTTATTTCTTAGTTCTAGTCCTGTTCTTACTCATTCACGGATGAACCCTGCCTTTGATCTTTTCCTTGGTAATCTTGGCCTATCGCATTCTCTTAGAACTATTCCTTTGCTTGGATGTTGTTTCCACTCTTTTCTCTGGTATCTGTCAGCAGATCACATCAGTTTAAAATGTATCTTTGAATTAACAAGCACACAGAAGGCAGATACTTTGAGGTACAGAAACCAATAACAAGTATTTATTTAATAAAATAAACAGTTACTAAAAACTTTATGCTCAAGACACTTTACTAGGCACCTATTAAGCTAGGAAAAAAAAACCCAAACTTGTGCTCATTGGATTTATCTCAATTTCTCCTGTCTTTGGAAGATTATGAGTTCCAAGATCATTTTCAAGATTTCTAACATACAGAGATGTTAATCTTCTCAACTACTTAGGAAGTATCTACCCACCAAAGAAGTTAGTATCATATCTGTCACTTTTGCACTTTAAAATCTATAAAAGGTCAAAAAGAGTTGCCAGGGGAAAAACATTTTAAACTAAATCACATGAAAATAGAATCTTCTTAAAAGCAGGAAAAATGGTGTGTGAAGAGCAGACTGCCCATATACTCTTTGGGGTATGTTTTTGTTTTTGCATTTCAGCATCTAAAAGATGGTACCATCCTGTTAGATGAGGTCAATTGTCCCAAATGCTAAAACAATCCGCAAGGTCACCCCAAACTTGGTAAAATGGTGAATTAATTCTAGATAAAAAATTGAGACAGTAAGTCATAAAAATTAATCTTCAACCTGTCCTTTAGGAAAACAGGAGAGGTAAATGAAACAAAACAATGAACTAAAAACGTTCTGGAAATCACACACAAATAAGCAGCACAGATACATGTTGTGAAAATAGAACTGGCAGAAATGAGGCTTGAAATGCCCTCTTTCAAACAGTAGAACCACCTTGTTAACCAAAGACATGCCTTAGCACACGAGACACAATCTTGAAGATGAATGGAATCTCTGAAGAATATAAAACAACCAGAGCCAATGGTGTTATTTAAACGTCCATTGAAGCCACACTCATCAAAACTATGAATTAATCTGGGTGAAAGAAAGCAATTAAAACTCACTAGGACTCTAAATATCACAGCCAGCCTAGTGGCAAGGAAAAGCACTCACACGAAAAGGCTGCCCAAAGAAATCAGAGCACTGGCTACAATGAGAGCAAATGTGCTCAATGCTGCTGTAAGGTGCTGAATGTTCTTTTCGAATTGTAAAATTATGTGTTTTCTGTGGAAAGGGAAAATCAAATATTTAATGACATTAAAAATATATTAACTTTATTAAGCAAAAATTAATAACAAGAAACTATTCTGTATGCTAATGCAAAGTGAGGCTCTCAGAGGAAATGCATTATTTGATTGTATTTCACAAGACTTAAATAGTGTATTTCTTCTGTGTTTATTTTCCTAAAGTATTCCATCTATAACAGATGTGAGAGCAGGCTAACAATTAGGCTTTTGATAAAAGGAACATTTTCTCAAAGATACAGTAAAGAATAACAATGCAATATGAGGAAACCAAGTAATACTGACCAAAAAGTGAACAGAAATCAGTGACTAGTCACTAGGAGGCTGGCAAAAACAAAGCTAAAGCTCATATCTTCCTGTATTTACAGCTGCATACATCACAGGTCTCCCCATGTGACCTCCTATCCCACCCCCCAACCCACTCATCTGGACATCAGGTCACTGTTTCTGTTCCTTTACTCAATAATCTGTCATTGTAATGGAAAACATGGCCTTCATTACATATTTCCACAAATTGTTTTCTGCATTACAATATGAATCTTTCCTGGACAACCTCTTCACTTCTCTACATCTATTTATTTAAACAACTTTCCACTAACCCACCAAAAGTCATCTGCTATTTTTTTGTAGCTGCTGACAGGCTTTTCTAGGCTACTAAGACAGGTTGTATTTCTACATGCATTAGGGAACTTACAGGCTTTTAAAAATGTTACCTACAACTCTATATTGTCTCATTGTTTTTCTTAATTTGTTCCTTATTGTTAGACATGCCAGTCATCTTAATAAGCAAATAGTATGCCTCTTCTTACATGTTTCTTTCAAATATCTTTTATGTTGTTTAATATTTTACATTATTTAATTCTTAATATAGTATATGGCAATTGTATAAACTAACCAATTTTAATGGGGCTTTATTGGAAAATAGAAGACCTTTTTTTATATTTCTAATTGTTACTTTAAAGTTACTTTCAGTTTAGAAAAATTCAGGTTTAGAAGATGGCAACAAAGTAGGTGGGATCCGAGCCCACTCGATCTTGCACCCAACTCAGACACTTAGCTGACCTTCTGAAAAACAAAGTGAACACTCAACAAAATCTTAGCTGCTATGAAGTTTGAAAGTCAAACAGTACAGAGGACACTTCAAAAGGAGCAGTAAAGAGGATTTATAGGTGGATGGGAAAAGTCCCTGGGCGTGGTGCAAGCAACCGTGTCTCCCGCGGCACCAGCATCTGTGGAGAGCCCGGTCAGAGATTGCAGCCTAGGGGCTCCATCATCCTCCAGGGAAGGGTATCCCTAGATCTGGCAGGGAGTGACTGGGATACACAAAGTTGATCGAGGGAAGCAGGCTATACACACACACACACACACACACACACACACACAGAGCTAGTGGAGTAGCACACCCCAGCTGTGGCTGCGGATGCCAACCAGGAGAGTACCTGAACCTGAACCTGGGGGATAAAAGAGGGCCATGACAGGCCATGACTAAGATAGACTCTTGATTTATTGGAGAAGTGGAGTGTGTGGAAAGCAGAGCACTGCAGTGGGAGCACCCAGAGAGACTTTTTTTAAAAGGGAGCTGAGGCATGTGGGGAGGGACCCCACATGTGCTGCTTCCCTACCAACAAGGAGGGAGGATTGTGGGCACAATTTGCTCCCATTGAGTACACCTGGGTGGATTAATCAAAGGAGTCCAAAGTGAGGTGATTTATTGGCCCCAACCTGGCACAGCAGCACGGAGTGGAGAGTGTGGGCTGCAGTGTGCAATAAGGGCATTGGGCTGGGAACTGTGCACCTGACATTATTTGAGGTCAGACTGGGCCCCCTTCCTTTGTGGAACCTCCAGAAAGGGAATATTGAACCCAACACCCACCTACTGCAGGAGCGGAAAAAACATTCAAAACTGGCTGGGCAGGTGTAACAGCCTGCAGGGGGCATTTCTGAAAGAGTAAGACAACAACAAGAACGCCTAAAAGGGCTCACTTGGAACTCCTCAAAGGAAGACAAAGTGCGCTGGATCCCAGCGTTCTATTTCACTGAGGTCATCAAAGTAGGAAGCTCAGAATGTGTGCAGCAAGGGGGATTCAAGGTACTGCCCAGCCTTGGTTCAAACACAGAGCTTCAATCTATACCAAACAAAAGAGAGATGACGCTCTTACACAAATTGTCTCCCTTCCCTGTGAAATGGATAGCTGTTTAATCAGAAACTATACGTTATTGGAAATACATTGGGACAGATTAAGATGGGAGGCACAGCGGCAAGGGGAACACACCCACAATTTTCCCAGAAAACTGAACAGTGACTCCCAGGGGAGACATTCTCATCGCGACAGAAGATACCTCTAGAGACAGGGGAAGGAGATACTGGCAGTGTTACCACAAGTTGAACCACTCACCCAAGGACCTTGAGCTGATAAAAAAAAACAGGGACAGATCCAGAAAGAAGTCAGAAGGTGAAAACCAACAGCTGAGATTGCACCTCACTCTTCCTCAGAGCTTGGGTTTTTTAATTTTTTTCTTTCCTCATTCTTTAAATTTTCATATACCCTTTTAATATTTTTTTCTCTCACTTCAATCATATTCCAACTAACTCACTACCCTTGGTCATTATTTTTATTCTTTTTATTCAGGTTACATATTTTTTCAAATTACTGTTATTTCAAATTCCACATAGCACCCTTCTCTGGACTTACTCCCCTTAGCCATCTTCCTGACCTCATAGTTGTTCTAAACTTTATTTTCTCCCACACTATGCTATGTCCCTATTCCTTATTTTTACTATTTCTCCTCCTTAAATCAACTCACATTCTTTTTCCCCTCTTATAATAGTCTTATTTCCTTTCCACATTTATAAAGTGTGGCTAATTAGGAGAGGATATCATGGTTATTGCTGTTCTTCTCTAGTGGAACTACTATTTGTTCACAATTTTTTGTACTTTAAATCTCATAGGACCCTCTCCCTCTGTCTTATTCCATTTTGGTTTCCCACTGCCCTTGATCAATTGAGTTAGAAATTTTATTTATTTATTTTCTTTTTCCCCTTTCTTAACCTGAGCTCTACTCCATGACTCTTACTAGTTTTCCTTTACCATACTCTCAAAACCAATTTTATTTACTATAGACATCTCATTTTCATTTTTCTCTTTTGCACAATATTTTTATTTCCCTTCCACCTTCATTAATCTCCACTTAGCTGTCGTTGTTATTGGCCCTGGTATGGTTTATCTGCAATTTTGTTCCTGTTGGCTCATTTCTTAACTATACTTCAAACTTCATAGTATACTCTTCACTTCTCTTACTCTATTGTTTCCATTTCCCTTCAGTGTTTTATGTATGTTTTAAATTTTGTTCTTTCACTTTTTTGCCTCATTTCTAGTCCCTACTCTTACTATTTCTTCTCCTTCTTCTCACTCAAAATCATTATCCCTCTTTTAGTCATTTCACATTCCCTTTTCCCTATGTTATAACATTCTCAACTTCTGACCACCTATATTAATTTTTGCTCAATTGCTGGTGATATTGCTGATGTGGTAGGGTGTTTTTTTTTTCCTGGCATGGATTTGGATTTCTTGTAATATTGATTTGTTAACCAGCACCAGTGAAATAGCATATGAGATGTGGCGGGAGTAGTGATTACCAGTAAACCAGATGGAGGGGAGAACCCGTCAATGAATGAACCACCAATAAGTAAACCCAAGTACAACAAGAAAGCCATCACAAAACAGAAAAAAGGGGCAACCCTAGGGCATACAGAAGAGGAGATCAAAGAGACTGCATCCCTGAGTCCCACAGAACTCCTGCCACAGAAGACCAGCCCATGAAGACAGGCAGACAAAGCAGAGCATCCTGAGATGCAGAAACAAATACAAAGAGTCACCTAAAATGGGGAGACAAAAAAAGAACCCCCAATCAAAAGGAATGGAGGAATCCCTAGAAACAGAGCTAAATGAAATTGAGGCAAGCAATCTTTCAGACATAGAATTCTTTAAAAAATGGTTATAAGGATACTCAAGGAACTCAGTGACAATTACAAGGAACTGAGTGGAAACTATGACAGCATGAAAAAGGAAATAGAAACTATAAACAAAAACCAGAGAGAAAAGAAAAATACAAAATTTTTGAAATTTGAAATTTAAAAAAAATGTAGTAGAAGGAATTACAAGCAAAACCAGAGAGAAAAGAAAAATACAAAATTTTTGAAATTTGAAATTAAAAAAAAATGTAGTAGAAGGAATTACAAGCAGGCTGGATAAAGCAGAGGACCAAATCAGCAAGCTGTAATACAAGACAGAAATACCGAGGAAGAGCAACAAAATGAAAGAAAGACTAAAAAAGTATGACGATAGTGTAACAGAACTTCAGGACAGCATAAAACATAACAATATTTGTATCATAATAAACCAGAAGGAGACAAATAGAAACAAGGGATATAAAAGCTGTTTTTAAAAAATACTAACAAGAAACTTACCTATCTTGGTGAAGGGGAAATCATGCAAGTTCAGGAAGCACAGAGGGTCCCAGTCAAGATGAACTCAAAGATGTCTACTCCAAGACACACCATAATTAACATGCTATGTATCAAAGACAAAGAGAGAATCTTAAAGGTAGCAAGATAGAAATAGTAACATACAAGGGAGCTCTGATAAAGTTAGTAACTGATTTCTCAATAGGAAAACTACCAGCCTGAAGGGAATGGCAAGAAGTATTGCAAGTAATGAAAAGCAAAGGCCTGCACCAAGGCTACTCTACTCAGCAAGTCTCTCATTTAAAATGGACAATGAAATAAGGAAATTCCCAGAGAAAAGGAGGCTAAAAAATACACCTCCATAAAACCAGCATTTCAAGACATGCTGAAGAGACTCCTTTAAGAAGTGAAGGAAAAGAGTGAGACAGAGAGGAACATAGCTACAAAAAATGGCAATGAATAAATACTTATTAATAAAAACCACAAATATAAATGGATTATAAACCCATGTGTCTATGGTCAATTAATATTCAACAAAGGAGTCAGGAGCATAAAGTGGAGTAAAAGTGGCTTCTTTAACAAAAGGAGTCCAGCAAGTAGCTGGATAGCTACTTGCAAAAAAATGGAACTCAACCACCAGCTTACACTGTACACAAAAATAAGATCAAGATAGATAAAAGACTTAAATATAAGTCATGACATCATAAAAGTCCTAGAGGAGGACATAGACAGGAAAATCTCAGATATTCCACACAACAATATTTTCACTGATAGGCCCCCTAGAGCAACGGACATAAAGGAAAGAATGAACAAATGGGACTTCATCAAAATAAGAAGCTTCTGCATGGCTAAAGAAAACATCAGCAAAATGAAAAGGGAACTAACCGTATGGGAAAATGTATTTGCCACTGATACCTTGGACAAGGTTTTATCTCCAAAATATGTAAAAAACTCACATGACTCAACACCAGGAAGACAAACAATCCAATTAAAAAGTAGGCAAAGGACCTGAACAGACACTTCTCCAAGGAGGACATTAAGGGGGCCCATAGACTAATGAAAAAATGCTTAATATCACTAGTCATCAGGGGGTTGCAATTAAAAACCACAATAAGATACCACTTCACACCAGTCAGAATGGGCATCATAACCAAATCAACAAACACCACATGCCGGCGAGGTTGTGGAGAAAAGGGAGCCCTACTACTCTTGGTGGGAATGCAGACTGGCACAACCCCTGTGGAAAACAGTATGGATGGAATTTCCTTAGAAAACTAAAAATGGAATTACCTTTTTAACCGGTGATTCCATTGCTGGGATCATACCTCAAGAGTCCTGAAACACCAATGCAAAAGAACCTATGCATCTGGATATACACAGCAGCATTATTTACAATAGCCAAGTGCTGGAGACAGCCTAGGTGTCCATCAATAAATGGATCAAAAACCTATGGTACATTTAAATAACAGAATACTATGAAACAGAAAGAAAGAAGGAACTCCTACCTTTTGTGACAGCATGGATGGAACTGAAGGGTATTATGCTAAATGAAATAAGCCAGGTGACCAAAAACAAATCCATATGATCTCACCCAGAGGTGGAACCTAATGAACTAAATGAACAAATGAACAAAATAGAACCAGAGGCATGGAAACAAGGAGCAGACTGACAGAGACCAGAGGGGAGAGGGGGATAAGGGAGAAAAGAAGGGTAAGGGACTAGTTAAAGAACACGTATAAATTACCCATGGACATGGACAACAGGTTGGGGATTTACTGTGAGAAGAGGGTGGATGGGACAGGGGAGAGCAACAGGGAAGTATTGGGACAACGGTAATAGAACAACAATAAAAAAATCAATCAGCTAGATATATATGATCTACCTACGTACTACAGGAGACAATGTATTAGAATGTAGATCAAATTATCTTACCTGCTCTGTATTCGTATATGCATATTAGACATATACTGACTTTAAAAATTTTGTAAAATAGACTTTTTATTAAGTGAAAAATTAATTTGAAATAAAATATTTCTATGAAATGTTTCAAGGAAGAGGATTATACAACTAAACTCTATTTGTGGTGTTCTTTCAGAAGAGAAACCAAGGATGGTAAATAAGACAAAAAAATAAAAAAGAAACTAAATATGTGCATTGCACTGATACTAGGTTTACACAGAAGTTATATTTTAATTATGGGAAAATCTAACTATAAAGATAGATCCCAGGCATTAATCTGTTTATCATACATTTGTTGCAAAATTCTCCCATAAAAATGTTAACAAATGAAAAAGTGATGGAAAATGACTATAAATGATGCAATTGTATGATATTTTTATGACAATTTTTTAAATAAATTATCCACTAAATAGACATTTTCTGTCTAGTTTTGGAGTAAATTAATATTCTTCTACAAGTTTTGGGAGAGTTATAATACAGGGAAGAATAAATTCAATTATAACTAAGGACAATTAAGCTAATAAAAGAAAAAAAGAAGCTGATAGAGATCAGTTTTGAAAATTGTGCAGATTTGTATTATGTGGAGTTCTCAAAAGCATATTTTTCTTTTTTCTGATTTATTTATTTATTTATTATTACTATTCAATTACAGTTGTCCCACAATTTTACCCATTGCTCTCCTCTACCCTCCCAACCCCCATCCCCTAGCTCCCAGTCAATCTCAACCCTGTTGCCTGTGCCCACGGGTCCTATGTTCCTTGACCTGCCCCTTCCCCTTCTTTGCACCATTATTCCCCTCCACCCTCCACTCTGGTCACTGTCAGTTTGTTCTTTATTTCCATGTCTCTGTTTCTGTTTTGCTCACTTGTTTGTTTTGTTGATTAGGTTCCAGTGATACATAAGATCATATCATATTTGTCTTTCACTGCTGGGCTTATTTCACTTAGCATGATACTCTCCAGTTACATCCATGCTGTTGTGAAGGGTAGTAGTTCTTTCCTTCTTCCTGCTGCATAGTATTCCATTTTAAAATGTACCACAGTTTTTTTATCCACTCATTTACTGATAGGCACTTAGGCTGTTTCCACTACTTGTCTATTGTAAATAACACTGTTATGAACATTGGAGTGCATAGGTTCTTATGCAGTGATGTTTCAAGATTCTTAGGGTATAGTCCCAACAGTGGAATCTTGGATCAAAATCCCATTCCAGTTTTAGCTTTTTGAGGAAATTCCATACTGTTTTTCACAGGGGCTGCACCAGTCTGCATTCCCACCAAGAGTACTAGGGTTCCCTTTTCTCCACATCCTCACCAGCACTTCTTGTTTGTTGATTTGTTAATGATGGCCATTCTGACCTGTGTAAGGTGGTATCTCATTGTGATTTTAATTTACATCTCTCTGATGGCTACTGATGCTGAGCATCCTCTCATATCCCTATGGGCCCTCTGTATGTCAGTCAATTGATTTTTATCTAAGTGAGAAAATCTCTCTTCTCTTATTTTTATTTACACTATTAATTTGCTTTGTACATACTTTATTCAAATGCAGTTCAAATGTAAATGTAGTTTTGATGAAATTTTCTGAAAGACAGAACAGTTCCCACCAACCCACCAAGTTTTCTTCAGAACAGTAGAACATGATTTTTTCTATGTTTATAAAACAAGTTCTAAGTGTATTAAAGAATCTTTCACATTCTGGGTTTTCCACACTTTGTCCTACACAGTGTAGAAAACATTTGCTCTTCTGAGTGGTGCCTAACTTCGAGTTCTACCAGGATGCTTGCCAACTCATTCTCTCTTCTCTCAACACACATTGCACTGTGGTTACTATATATCCACAAAGCTTATGCATTTTAAAGATTTTTCACTTGCATCTCTCTGATGGCTAGTGTTGCTGAGCATCCTTTCACATGTGTGTCCTCATTGGAGAAGCATCTATTCAGGTCCCTTGCCCATTTTTTAATTGGATTGTTTGTCTTCCTAGAGTGGAGTCACATGAGTTCTTTATGTATTTTGGAGATGAAACCTTGTCCAAGATATCAGTGGCAAATATATTTTCCCATATGGTTGGTTCTCTTTTCAATTTGCTGATGTTTTTTCAGCTGTTCAGAAGTTTCTTATTTTGATGAAGTCCCATTTGTTCATTCTTTTCTATATGTCCCTTGCTCAAGGGGACCTATCAGTGAAAATATTGTTGTGTGGAATACCTGAGATTTTCCTACCTATGTTCTCCTCTAGGACTTTTATGATGTGACATATATTTAAGTCTTTTATCTATCTTGAGTTTATTTTTGTGTGTGGTGTAATTTGGTGGTTGAATTTCATTTTTGTTTTCCATGTAGCTGTCCAGGTCTCCCAACAGCATTTGCTGAAGAGGCTATTTTTACTCCTTTTTATGCTTTGCCCCCTTTGTCCAATATTAATTGACCATAGAGACGTGGGTTTATTTCTGGGCTCTCTATTCTGTTCTTTTGATCTATGTGTCTGTTCTTATGCCAGTGCCAGACTGTTTTGATTACAGTGGTCTTATAATATAGTTCGACGTCAGGTACTGTGATTCTTCCTACTTTGTTCTTCCTTCTCAAAATAGCTGAGGTTATTTATTTGGGGTCATTTATGGTTCCACATAAATTTTTGAAATGCTTGTTCCATATCTGTGAAATGTGTCATTGATATTTTCATAGGGATTGCACTGATTCTATAAATTGCTTAGGGTAGTATGGACATTTTGATGATGTTAATTCTTCTACTCCCCTAACAAGGTATATAATTCCATTTATTTGTGTCTTCCTGAATTTCTTTCTTCTTTGTTGTGTAGTTTTCTGAATACAGGTCGTTTACCTCCTTGGTTAAGTTTATTCCTAGGTACTTCATTTTCCTTGTTGCTATAGTAAATGGGATTTTTTTCTTGATTTCTGATTCTGATATTTCATTGTTGGTGTACAAAAATCCCTTCAATTTCTGAATATTGACTTTATATCCTGCAGTTTTGCCAAATTCACTTATTAGGCCAAGTAGTTTTTGGTGGACTCTCTCGGGTTTTTTATGTATACTATCATGTCATTTGCAAATAATGAGTTTTACTTCTTTCTTTCCAATTTGGATGCTTTTATTTCACACCAGCCAGAATAACCATCATAAACAAATGAACAAACAGTAAGTGCTAGGTTGTGGAGTAAAGGGAACCATAGGACACTGTTGGTGGGAATGCAGACTGTTACAGCCACTGTGGCAAACAGCTTGGAATTTCCTCAAAAACCTGAAAATGGAACTCCCTTTTGACCCAGCAATTCCACTGCTGGGATTATACCCTTGGAATCCTGAAACACCAATTCAAAAGAACTTATACACCCCAATGCTTATAGCAGCACAATTTACAAGAGCCAAGAATTGGAAGCAACTTAAGTGCCCAACAGTAAATGAATGGATAAAAAAAAAAACCGACTATGGTACATTTACACAATGGGATACTGCATAACAGAAAGAAAGAAAGAGCTATACCATTTGTGACAGCATGGATGGAACTGGAGAGCATTATGCTAAGTGAAATAAGCCATGGTAAAAGACAGATACCATATGATCTCACCTATAAGTGGAACCTAATCAACAGAACAAACAAGCAAGCAAAATATAACCAGCAACATTGAAATAAAGAACAAACTGACAGTGACCAGAGAGGAGAAGGAAAGGGAATAATGGGGGAAAAGAAGGGAAATGGTCCTCAAGGAACATGCATAAAGGACCCATTGACAATGCCAAATGGGGGAAGGATTGAGGGTGGGAGGTGGAGGTGGATGGGGCTATGGAAAGTGGTGGCAGGAAAATGTTGACAAAAAACAAAACAAAATAAAAAATAATAGACGGGGGATGTTAAGAATAGTATAGGAAATTGGGAAGCCAAAGAACTGTTATGTGCAACCAATAGACATGAACTAAGTAGGGTGGGGATGACGGGATGTGGTGGAGGGGAGAGAGGGGAGAGAAAACTGTGATGGTATAATCAATAAAATATACCAAAAAATAAAAATAAAAATAAAATGGTTTTTCAGCATTAATCTAGGAAAAATGAAAGCATATTCATCACTATGACTCTCTTATTGAAACTTTATAGTATTTATATAAATTCTATTTACAAAATGGTGCACTGTGTTACCCCATAGTTGGGGTGATGTCCCGTATTTGATCAATGCTACCTAATTATAATGTTCATCCTTGCCTTCACCTGAGAAAGTTAATTGGATCACAAATTCCAGTTCAACACAGGTAATTTGAATTGTTAAATGCCATTAACAAACTATTTTGATAGGGATTTTCCTTCCTTTTTAAAGTATGAATTTCAAGGAAACTCAGACTTTTAAATTACTTTAATTGAATTTTTATCTACTTAAATTTCATTTAGTCAACATGCATTTATTAAATATTCATTATATTCTAAACTCTGATCTTAGGACTGGGAAATACAATAATTAATAACTCAGAGATATAGCCATTATGCTGTCACTAATCTGTAATGACATATTTGCAATTTATTTTGATAAGGGCTGTAATCTTAAAAAAAATATGACAACTGAGAAAAGAAAATATTTAACTCCATATTTGAGAAGGCTCCAAAGAAGAAGTGACATTTGAACTAGGTCCTCAGCTGGGTGTGGAATTCTATTGTGGTAAAGGATAATTTGGGTGACAGAAGAGTGTGGTTGGAATATAACATGAAAGTGCAGTCTGCAGCCATGCTACTCTGAAAGCACCTGATCTGGTCTGATCTCAGAAGCTAAGCAGGGTGGGACCTGGTTAATACCTGGATGGGAGAATATAGTGCAAAAGTGTAATGTTAGGATAGAGAAGTCAGGCATAATGGGTAGTGTATTAGTTAAGGTGGTTTGGCTACAAGAAACAAACACCATTTATTATCTCCATAAGTAAAAGTTCCACAGCAGGGTGTTCCAGGGTTGGTTTAGTGACCCAGTAGTGTAATCAAAGACCCAGGATCTTGTTATATGTGGCACTGCTGTCTTGAACACATGGATATTTCTGCATATGGTTTTGAGATGGGTACTCCATCTTCAAGAACCAGATGCTTGTGTAATAGCTGATCATCAGAAATGAAGAGGGCAGAGACAACAAGAAGGGTTGTCTCTTTCTGTGTTCATCACTTTTTATCCAAGGGATACATTGTGCTCTATAGTTGGGAAGACTGACTAATGAGCTGAAAGTTTGGGGTTTCATCACTTGATTAGGTCTTCACACAATATACGGTGTTCACTTACAGCCTTTTCAAGGCTTTTATAGAAGTGCTATGTAAATTGATGAGTATAAGCATCTTGAACCTCTTATCTAAATGCAAAATATTGCCATACTTATTCTCCTATCTAATAGATCAAAGAAATAGCATATGTAAAACTGGTATACAGGGTAACTATTTAAAAATTGAATTACAAATTTAAAAGAAGTATAATAATTTGCAAAGACAAATGTTCCAACACCTTTTAGTCTTTCAAGTATTTAGAATGACTTGGACAGTAGTAATTCAGATGAGGAGAAAGATGGATGTCAAATAGCAGGCTCCTGATTTTAAGAGGTGAACTAAATAAATATTTGCCTCTTTTCAAAATTTTTCAAAATATTTGGAAATCTAAAGGGATCAAGTGATGGATTTAGGCACTACTAAATCCAGTTGTTTAAATAATTTTTTTGACTGAAGATAGCAGCTGAGTAGGTGGATGGTGAGTCCCCTTGCTCCTGCCCTCAACCCAGATTTTCAGCTGAACTTCTCGCAGTTAACCTGAGCAACCAATGGAATCTTAGCTAATATGAAGTTTTGAAACAAAGGAGCACAGAAGATGCTTTGTACCATCCAGTAAAGGGATATTCTAAGTGGAAGGAGAAATACCCTGTGTGTGGCTCCTGTCACAGTTGAAAGGTCAGACAGAAATTGTTAATCATCAGAGAAATGCAAATTAAAACTTAAATGAGATATCATCTTATACCTGTCAGAATGGCTACTATCAATAAGCCAACAAATAATTGTTGGTGAGTTTGCAAAGAAAAGAGAACCGTAGTGCACTGTCAGTGGGAACGCAGTCTGGTGCAGCCACTGTGGAAAACAATATGGAATATCCTTTAAAAATGAAAAATGGAACTCCTTTTTGACCCAGTGACTCCACTTCTGGGAGTATATCCCAAGAACCTCAAAACACCAATACAAAAAGATATATGCACCCCTATGTTTACAGTAACACTGTTTACAATGACCAAGATTTTGAAACAGCCCAAGTGCCCATCAGTAGATTAGTGGATAAAAAAAGTTGGGATACATTTACACAATGGAATACTATGTAGGAGTAAAAAAGAAACTCTTACATTTTACAACAGCATGGATGGATCTGGAGAAAATTATGTTAAGTAAATTAAACCAGTCAGTGAAAGACAAATACCACATGATCTCACTTGTATGTGAAATCTAATGAACACAATAAACCAATGAATGAAATAGTAACAGAAGTTTGGATACATAAAACAGATTGACAGCTGCCAGAAAGGAGGTCTAGGATGGGATGAAAGACGTTGAAGGAATTAACCAAAGATCATTTATGAACAATCCTTGGATGCTGACAAAGATAAGGGGATTGGCTTGGGGATAGGATAGGTGGGGTTGAGTGGAAGTGAGGAAAGTGAAAATAAAATGGAAAAATAAATAAATTAATAAATAAATGCTTTTTTAAATAAAGTTTTCTCTCTCCATTTGTAGCTCCACCTTTTAATTAATTTTATTCTATTTTTGATGGGGATGGGGGTTGACTTTATTCTCAAGTGAATTCTTAAAAGTGATTATTGGCAACTTGAGTTTATGTCAGCCTCACAGCAGCTACTGGAATGTGAAACAATGTAACATTGTCAGGTTAAAATTCAGTTGTGTGGGTAGTTTGTAGAAGAGTCGGGAAATGGGATGACTATACTGGATGATGATCAAAAGGTAGACTTATTATCACATCATGAATAATCTTCAGTGCAAGTTACAGAGTGCATTATTTTATTTAATAGGAGAAAAATAAATACAAATATTTACACATGAGGAAAGGAAAAAACTCAATCTGTTATTGTGAAGCTAATTGATGTCACTGTTATATACATCAATACTATCAATCTTTTCCTCCTTCGAAAGCCAAAATATTATTCTTTATTATTTATTTAACAGGTTTTGCATTGAAACCTTATATTTCTTTTATTTTTGTAATTTACCAATATTAAAACAATTTATTACTTAAACAAGAGTGCATTTATTTACATACTATTTATCTAAATAGAATGCAACCTCTCAAAAGTAATAGCCACATTTTATGTTCCCATATATCTAACTTTTCGGCCAGCATAGTGACTTCTTATGGCCTGTGTTCAAATAAATTTATAGATTGAGTTTAAATTGATTATGGAGTTAACATATTTTAAACAACTGTTTTTGTTACTATATGATTTAATGCTAGTTTTGTGATGGCTTGGCAGCTTCCTATATAAGTGAATATAGCCTTATCATGTGATACAGCAATGTGTTCCTAGGTATTTACTCAAATTAGTTGAAAACATATGTTCCACATACAAAAAATAAAGAAACCTGCACAAGAATGTTCAGAACAGCTTTATTCATATTTGTCAAACTTGGAATCAACTAAGATGTCCTAGAATAGGTGATGTATAAATAAACTATCATACATCCATACACTGGATTATTCAGTATTGGAAAAAAATGAGCTATCATGTTACAAAAAGATATGGAGGAAACTTACATGCATATTGCTAAATGAAAGAAGCCAATCTGAAAAGGCCTCATTCTGTTTGATTCCAAATATATGAAATTCAGTAAAAGACAAAACTACACAGAAAATAATAAGGTTAGGATTATCCAGAGTTTGGGACTAAGCAGAGGGTAGGGGAGTCTAGGTGGGTCACAGGTGATTGTTAGGGGTCAAACCTATTGTGTGTGATACTGTAAGAGTGGATATATGACATTATGCAGGTCTTAGGATCCATAGACCTGAACATCATAGAGTGTACCCTAATATAAACCCCATAGTTAAAAACAATGCATAAACATCAATTCATCAGTTGTAACAAATGTATCACATTGATGGAAAATTTTAATTATGGGTGGCAGTGGGTGGGGGAGGAAATGTAGCATATGGGAACAATCTGTATTTTCCCTTTTATTTTTCCGTAACCTAAGACTACTCTAGGAAATAAAGTCTATTAATTTTTTTAATTACAAATGTTACTAGCAACAATGTTACTGTTATAAGCACCCATCTGAAATGATTAATGAGAAGCAGTCCATCATGTGTGTCAGGTTCACATTTCGCTCTGGATTGCTGGTATAAACTCCCGATTAACTTAATATCTGACATTCATCAGCTGCTGAGCTAATGTTGAAGATGTTCTCTGTTTATCTTCACTTTCTATTTCATTATTTTAATGACGAGGATTTTCTGATGTATTTCATAATAAGCTCAATATTTTAAATGCCACAGTTACATATTTCTTGTGACTTACTTTCAGTTGAGTTCATTAGATATCTATTCTTTTATTTCCACGTGTATATTAATTTTTACATTCAAGCACTCCACTCAGACTTTAAATGATTACGTTAGGGATTATTTTCACTCTTCCTTCCTCTTTTATGGTCCTCCCTTTATTTGTATATGGATGCATGGAATACTCATTTTAAATAATTTAATATCATCAGTAATACCTTTAATAAAAATGTGTTCAACGATACTCTGTTTAATCACTTTCAGGACCTGACAATGTTAACAGTTCATAAGGATATTACCAGACCAACAACCTTGAAAAAGCTTGATGAAAGTCTATAGTATTTTACCAGGTGTATTTGAGTACTGTTTAATGGACCTTTAAAGGGAAAATGTGGAAGACTATAAGCACATGCATTTGAAAGTATGAAATTTTTCTATTATGAATACTCAATGTAGCCTTGTTGACTAATGAATTACCATGTATTATGAGCTACTGAATTTTGAGGTCAGACATATGCTTCTATGTCTAGATGACTTGAATACTTCTAGGTTTTTATTTGCTGTTCTCAAGGAGCACAGGAAACAATTCTCTCTCCAAAAATATTCTGAACTTCCCAAAGTGGATTTGTATTTGAGTCTCAATAGAAAAATGTTCAAAAGAAAGTATCTTCCCTAACCCAATAAATAAAGAATATATATTTTTATAATTTATAAAAGTTTTGAATTTATTCTAGTAATTGTTTTATCTTTATCTTGGAACTGTTTTGAGGTGGGGCACGGTTATTTTTGTTTGTTTGTTTCTGAACACTAAGTGTTGACTTGGAAAGAAATTAAGTCAGTTTCAGATATACTTAATGAAGGATGCTTCTAACTCACACAAAACTCAGATCGCATGTAGCCACCATTTCCAGGGTAATTATCTGCAGACTGCACTGTGTAATTAGGATATTTTCTATCCCTTTCATTCGTGTCATCATTTCCTATTCTTTTTCTTTGTTTTTTATCTCTGTAACTATGGTTTACTAGCAGGTTTTTAAAATTTGCTTTCTGAGAAATAAAACAAAGATGGAAACTATTAAAATTTACATATTCTTAAAATTGTTGTGATATTTTTGTTCATAACACAAAATAGAGCAAAAGAGAAGCTCGATTCCTTTTATATAATACTTCATTTCATACAATGTTAAGTATGCATTCTCCCTCTTTTATATTCTTAATTTCCAATTCCACATCGACTATGAATATAAGGGCTATGTGGGTTCAGTGCTCAAGATTAACAAAGAAATACAGCCATTAAGCCAAAGTGCTAGCATTTCAATTCAATATCAGCATTGCTATTTTCAAATACCTTAAGTCTACATAGAAAAAAATATGTGAAATACTTTTTCAGTAATACTTTCAGATGAAAATGCGACTTATTTCTGTGGATGTTTTTCACACATCTGGGCATCTTTATGGAAGAAAAGATGTAGTCTCCTTTATTGGGTTACTATTTACCCACTTAAGGAATCAAAAAAGTATGTCAAATCACTTATAGCAGGTCATGAGCTGGTTCAATTTCATAGCAACAACTTTAACTTTGTGATAGTTTTGAAAAACAGTACTGAGCATCTGTAAAAGTAATTTTTAAGTTTTTTAAGCAAAACATTTCAATATTTAAAATAGATGCATAAATCTGATTACCAAATACAGGTATGTAAATATTAAAAAGTAATAAAGACCAGTGGATTTAACAAAAATAACAGGTTTTAACAAATATTATATGAGTAAAAAAGAAATATAATGATTCAAAGTATTTTTAAATATTCAAGGTAAGATTTTTAACTTTTAAAAGTTAACTGAATGTTATATAGAACATTTGGGTATTATGATTTAAAAAACAAACAAACAGTAGTTTAATTAATTTTTGACAAGACATAACATAAATCCAAGAGAAGCAACAGAAAAAGGGGTCATCAAGAAATGCAGTAAAACAGTATTTTCAAACATAGGCATTAAAATACTTTAATTATGAAAAATGTGTTAAGAGATTGTAAGCAAAATAGATAATTTCAGGAAGAAGTGTGGAGTTTACAGAAAAGTAGAAAAAGTACACTGTAGAAGTGAAAATGTCAGAAGTGAATATGGAGCTCTGTTGACAGGTTCAATAGGAAATGAGACGAAGTTAAAGTGATGACCACTATGGAAATACAAATCCAGTATAAATATTCATACTGATGCCAGGAGATAATTGCTGAAGAAGATACAAAAGAGCAAGATTTTAAACAATGGGGTGTTTTGAGAAGGTATAATATACCTTTAAATTTAGGTTTAGATTTAGATTAAAAGGTATAATATACTTTTAATCCAATATACTTTATAATACTTTATATTATAAAGTAATCTAATATGCTTTATAATACTTTATAAAACACTTTATAATACTTTAAAGGTATAATATTGGATTTTTATTATACCTTGTATTTTATTAATAATTTAAATCTAAGAGAAACAGGAGAATGAAATTGGAGCAGAAAAATATTTGAAAAGCTAATTAATATTTATTTGGTTCTCACAGATATAAATTTTTGGTGTGAGAAAAGGCAGAAGAATTAGAGTCATGAATAAACTACTTTGTACTTCTTTATAATCGAAACAAAGGATTTTGAAGTTGTTGAAAGATAAAATTTAATGTATTTGGTAAATAAAATTGGTGCATCTTTGAGGCATTCTCTTGTGGAAGTTTTTTTAGTAGTGTGTTTTATGAATAGAATGTGCAAAGATTAGAATAACTGTAAAAAGTAATTATTAAGACTAAAAATAAACATAAATGAAACAAAAATGTTTCCTGACTCTGGTGTATGATCAATAGATTTCTAAATAGTATAGTGAGCCACTGATCTAAGTCAGGAAGCTGTTAATGACTTACAAATTACACAGTTTTAAGAGATCTATACATTAACTTTAGCATACTGTAGTGAGTTAATTTCTTTATCTTGAATATTTTATGTATTCTAATGACAGGAGGAGAGGAATATTAGGTAAACATTAATTAGCATTTTTCCCTATTGGAATATATCCTTCAACTTTAGTATTTTCTTAAGTAAAAGTTAAAACAGTAAAAATCTTCTTCCTTATTTAATAATTTGTTTTCCTAACTAAACTATCCTTATGAAAGGATATAAACTTTCAGGAGCTAGGGATATTTCAAGTTATTTCCCAGAGTGGAATATCTTTCTTTCATAACTTTTGCTGATATTACATGCTTACTTTCCTTACACATATATTTATTTTATCTTCTTGTTCCATGATTTAAGTTTACCATTTTGCACAGTTTCACTTTCTTACTACTTTATTTGGATCAGAATCCTACACAAAGCTTAACTTGGAAATTTTTATTTTCTAGAGAATTGTCTCCCTTGCCTACCAAACGCCCAATACAAATTACCTTCCATCCATTCCCTCTAGAAGGTAGAGTTTTACTGTAAAGTTATTTAATTTATCAACATGTAAGCTTTAATTATTTTTAAACTCAATATCCATCCATGGAAAACAACTACTAGATTTGGGTACATTCAGGCACAGGTCGATCCTGGCCACCATATATAGAGGGCTTGAGACATCAGATTCTGCAGGGAAAGGTATCTTGGAAGAACCCGGTTTGGAATCCTGGGCTTTGGATCTAGTTGATAAATAATCTCTGTGTCATAAACCCACAAGTCCTATCTGTGTCTCAAAGTCAGTAAAATGTGTTTCGTTCAAATCCTTCTTATGAAGAAGAGGAATGAGGCTTCAACTTAAGCCTATCTGAGCCTTGAAGATGATCATCTGTTCTGAGTATCAAAAAACGTTTCACAGCCAGATCCAATAGTTCTCTGGTGACAGTGACAAGCACTGGGCAGCAGTGGGCTGCACCCTACACAATAGTACCACATGTGACCTCAGAGACTGCCCTTCCTTTTAAAGTTGTTTGTAGCCATGTTTCTCTGTGCAACTCCAGTAAGCAGAAGGCTGCTCATTCCATTTCTCAACCCAAGGTCTCACATGAGCTGGAGGAGAAAGGGTGTGTGCTAGCACATGCCCAGCAGCTCAGAGCTGCTACTAGAACTCATTTTGTGTAGCCGAATGGATCTGTGCTTTAACAGCACTGTATTGCACAAAAAAAGTAAATCTTTATCTAGAAGGCCAAAAAAAACTGAATCTTACACCAAGTTTTTACAAAGCTTCTACAAAACTACTAATAAAGTATACAAAGCACTATTATAAAATTTAACTTTTATTTTAGATAGGAAATCATTTCAAGTTTTCTTGGTTAAAAACATAATAAATGTGTTTTGGAAAATATAAAGAGGCATAAAATGTCAAAAATAATCAATAATCTAAACATCCAGAGAGAATAAATGTAATCTTTTTGGTCATTTATGTACCATTTGTGATTACTAACAAATAAGTTGAATAATATTTTACACATTTTTAGCCATTTTTTAAAACTTTCCAGTTAATTTTGTATGCCTATTGTCAGTTACTCTCTAAAATTATTTATATTTTGTTTATTCCTTATAATTATAATTTATAACTAATATATGAACCTATTTGAATCATTTATTACTTTTTTTATTTTTTATGATTTTTTGTCATACAATTTTCAATTTATATTGCCCAGTGTTAGGTGCTTACATAGACTATGTATATTCCCAATAACTCTTTGTGTCTTTCAAGTCTTAAAATATAAACTTTTCAATATCCTTAACTTTTCTAAAGTGCTTAGCATTTAATATACACATTTAAATTCATAGAAAAAAGTTAACTTTTTTGGTTGTTTTACTAGTATTTGAATAGTTTTTCTTCAAATAAACAAAAAATTAACTGAAACTCATATAACATCAACCAGGTGAGAGGTGTGGTGATGTACTTGAAACAGATGAAGGGTCATTCTTACTATAAATCATAACTGGTTATATAACTGAAATCATAAGAAGCCTGGTTTATTAAATCACAACAAAACAATCTAAACTCACTCTCTTTCCAGCTCTCTTGGACAGGAAACAGAGGAAGGAAAAAAAGAATAGACTATATTATGCTCAGCTTCCTTGCTATTAAGCAGTTAATCTGGCCATTGAATGGTAACCTAGGAGAGGTGCAAGATCCAAGATGGCAATAGAGGAGGTGGAAGCTACACTAACCTCGTCCCAGGACCAATCTGGAATTAAAAATACATTACAGAAAAATCATCCTGTATAATCATCTGAACACTACCTGGAGAGAAACCTTAAAACCAAGGGCTTACAGAAGAAACCACATCACCACAATGAGGCTGGTAGGACATGGGAAGGTATGAGGGGGCTGACTGGCCTTCTATGTGAGGTAGCTGAAGTTCCAGAGGATATTTCAGTGGCTACGGGGTTTCCCAGTGAGAGGTGGGGGGTCTAAACTCCATGCTGGGCTCCACAACCTGGACCACCAGAATCATGTGGAACCCAAATAAAATGAGGATGTGAAAACCAGCAAGGTATCTGTCTGCCAGGGAGAGGTGGATAGAGAAATAGAGACTTAAAGGGCCAATGCACAAAATTTCATTTGCAGCCACTTACTCTGGGGCAGAGTGGACTAGAGATGCACAAGGAGAGTCCGAGGTTATTGGCTGTAGGGAGGGAGCTGAAGGGTCAACTGCCCGGATCTTTGTGCTGAGTTATTTCCCATACTCTAAAAAGCCATATTTCTTGGGCAAAGCACTCCCCTCCATGCAACATCAACCTGTGGGAATCAATAGCCCCACATATAGGAATTACTCTGCCTCACCTTGTGGAACCTAAGCCAACTACTGAGGAGAGCTAGAGACACTGTCAGTGATTAGAACTCACAGAAAGCCTGCAGGTGGAGGCAGATCTCTGGGAGCTTTCAGACTTTAGCTGACCCCGCCCCCCAGGCCTGGAGCTGGTAGAAGTCAGTGTTGGTGCACAGCTTGGTTTTTTCTGCACCCAGGCCCATCAGAGGTAGCCAAAAGCTGTGGATTTTTGAAAGCTCCAAACAGGATGACCAGCGCCAATCACAAGCAGTACTGACATAGGCACACAGCAGAGAATTTACATAGAAACAAATACAAAGAGAAAGGTCAAATAGAAAGACATGCAACAGACCCCAGATGAAAGAACAAGAGACTCTCCAGAAGAGCTAAATGAAATAGAGGCAAGTGAATTATCTGATATAGAGTTTAGAGTAATGATTATAAAAAAGCCCAACAGCATGAAAAATGGCATAGAAATCACATCCAAAAAAAGAACCACTTGGAAATAAAGAATGCAATATCTGAACTGAAAATATAAAAGAAGGGATAAACAGCAAGTTAGATGAAATGGAGGACTGAATCAGCAATTTGGAAGACAAGGTAGAAAAAAACACCCAAGGAGAGCAGCATAAAAAAAAAAGAAAGAATTTTTTTAAAATGAGGAGAGTTTAAGGGAGCTTAGGGATAACATGAAGTACAATAACATTTGCATCATGGGGATGGATACCAGAAGGAGAAAAGAGTGAGCTGGGGATCAAGAACCTATCTGAAGAAATAATGACCAAAAGCTTCCCTACTGAAGGAAAAAGAGGCATAAGTCTAGGAAGTGCAAAGTCCCCAACAAAATGAACCCACACCCAAAGAGGCCCACACCAAAACACTTTATAATTAAAATGGCAAAGCTTAAAAACAAGGAGAGAATCTTAAAAACTGTAACAGAAAATCACTTAGTTACCTACAAGGGAACTCCCATTAGACTCATCTGATTTCTCAACAGAAAATAATTCAGGTCAGAAGGGCTTGGCATGAAATATTCAAAGTGATGAAAAACAAGGACCTAGAGCCAAAGTTGCTTTACCCAGCAAGGTTAACATTTAAAATTGAAGGAAAAATAAAGAGCTTACCAGACCAAAAAAAAAAAGAAAAAAAAAAAAAGGATTTGTTAACACCAAACCAATGCTGCAACAAATGTTAAAGGACTTGCTTTAAGAACAAGAAGAAAAAAGAAAAAAAACAAACAGAAAAACAGTTTTAACATAAAATAACAATAAATACTTATCTATCAATAATCTCTTTAAATATAAATGGCTTACATGTTCCAATCTAAAGACATAGGGTCACTAAATAGATAAGAAAACAAGATCCATATTTATGCAGTCTCTAAGAAACACACCTCAGAATGAAAGCTGCATAAAGACTGAACACAAAGGATTGAAAAGATATTTCATGCAAATAGAAAGGAAAAACACCTGAGGTAGCATACTTATGTTGTACAAAATAGACTTTAAAACAAGACTATAGTTAAGAGACAAGAAAGGACACTACATAATGATAAAGAGAACAATCCAACAAGAGGGCATAACCCTAGTAAACATTTATGCACCCAACATAGGAACACCTAAATATGTAAAGCAAATCTTGATGGAAAAAGAAAGAAAAAGATTGACAGAAATACAGTCATAGTTGGGGATTTTAACACCCCATTGCCTTCAACGGATAGGTCTTCAAGACAGAAAATCAACAAGGAAAGAACAGGCTTAAATGACAGGCTAGATCAAATGGATTTAATTTGATATCTTCAGAGCATTTCACCTCAGAGCAACAGAATATACATTCTTTTCAATTGCACATGGAATGTTTTCTAGTATAGACCACATTACAGGACACAAAAAATTCTCAATAATTTTAAGAATTTTAAAATGATATCAAACATCTTCTATGTCTATAATGCTATGAAACTAGAAATCAATCACAGGAACAAAAACTGAAAAATACACAAAAATATGGAAGCAAATTGACATGTTATTAAACAGTGAATGGGCCAACAATAAGATCAATTAAAAAAATATGAAGATACTTTGAGACAAATGAAAATAAAAACACAAAAACCCAACATCTCTGGGTCACAGGAAAAGCAGTCCTAAGAGAGAAATTCATAGCATTACTGTCTGAGCTCAAGAAAAGAAAAAACTCAAATACACAATTTAACTTAACACTTAAAGGAACTTGAAAAAGAAAAACAAACAAGCCAAACTGATAGAAAGAAGAAATAATAAAGACCAGAGCAGAAATAAATGAAATTGAGTCTAAAAGAAGATATAAAAGATCAATGAATCCAAGAGCTGGTTCTTTGAAAAGTTAAACAAGATTGACAAAACTTTAGCCAGACTCATCCAGGAAAAAAGAAAGAGGACCCACACAAATAAAATCAGAAATGAAAGAGGAGACACAACAGCTGATGCCAAAGAAATACAGGAGATTGTAAGAAAATATATGAACAACAATATGGCAAAAATTGGAAAACCTGGACAAAATGGCTAAATTCTTAGAAACATACATTCTTCAAAAACTAAATCAGGAAGACTCAGTGAAGCTGAGTAGAGATTATACCTAGTGAAATGAAGCAGTAATAAAAAAAACTGCCAATGAACAAAAGCCCTGTATGACATGGCTTCACAGATGAATTTTACCAAACATCCTGAGAACTAACACATCACCTTATCTATTTCAAAAAATTCAAGAGGAGGAAAAAAATCCCAAGCTTATTTCATGAAGCCAGCTTTATCTTAATTCCAAAACCAGATAAAGACACTACAAAGGAAGAAAATCATAGACCAATATCCTGATGTACATGGATACTAAAATCCTCAACAAAATATTAGCAAACCGAATACAGCAATGCATCAAAAAGATCATACATCATGATCAGTTGGGATTTATTCCAGGAATGCAAGGTAGGCACAACATTTGCAAATCAATAAATGTGATATACCACATAAATGAAATGAAGGATGAAAACCACATGATTATATCAATAAATGTAGAAAAAGCATTTGATGAAAATCAAATTATGATAAAAATTTGATTTTTATCACCAATTTTGGCACCAATTTATGATAAAAAGTCTCAGTACAGTGGGATTAGAGGGAACATACCTAAACATAATAAAGGTCATATATGACAAACCCACTGCCAGAATCATACTCAATGGGCAAAAACTACAAGAATTCACTTTAAGATCAGGAATAAGACAGGGATGTCCACTTTCACCTCTCTTATTCACCATAGTACTAGAAGTCTTAATCTCAGCCATCAGAAAAAAAATAAATAAAAGGTATCCAAATGGTAAAAGAAGAAGTGAAACTGTTTTTATTTGTAGATGGCATGATACTATACACAGGGAATCCTAAAGCCGCAAAATACTAAAACTGATTAATGAATTCAGTAATTAATAGGATACAAAATTAATATCTAAAAAGCAGTTGTAGTTTTATATGCTAATAATGAACTATTAGAAATGGAAATTAAGAAAACAATCCCATTCACAATGGTTTAAATAAGAATTTAATATGAAGAAATAAATCTAACCAAGGATGTAAAGGACCTATACTCAGAAAATTGTAAGACACTGAAGAAATAAATTGGAGAAGAGAAGAGGGCAGAGGAGTAAGTAGAAGTCACACTATCCTTCCCCAATGACCAGCCTGGAATTACAAATATACTGTAGAGAAATCATCCTGAATAACCAACTGAACACAAACTGGAGAGAAGCATTAAAATCAGTGAAAGATAGAAGAAGCCACATCACCATTTGTGACTGCTAGGGTTGTGGTGGAGGCTCAAGAGGATTGATTGGGTTCCCAGAGGTGGCTGCTGAAGTACCAGAGAGATATTTCAGGGCAGCAGTGGAGTTTCTGTCTGCCATTGAGAGATTGCTGGAGACTCAGAGAGCCTCTTAAAAAGCGAATGCACAAAATTTTGTTTACAACCAGCTACCTTGGGCTCTGGCAGAAGGAAGAGTGTAGACTAGAGGCACTTGAAAAGAGTCTGGGGTTGGTGGCTCTGGGGAGGGAACTGAAGAAACAGTCTCTAGGATCCCTGTACTGAGTCATCCTCCACAGTGTAGAAGTCAGCATTCTCAAGAAAGAGTGCTCCCCTCCAAGTGGCATCAGCCTAAGTGGAAGTAATAGCCCCACCTTCTGGAGCTTAACCCAGGCTGTGGAGTATAGCTTAAAGCTATACCACTGATAGTTAATAACTAAGGCAGATTTCAGGGAGCTCTGAGGCTTCAGTTGATTCTGCCTCAGGCCTGGTGCTGGTTAAAGTTGGCCTTGATGTGCATCCCTGTTCTTTCTGCACACAGCCAAGGCCATCGGGGAAACCACAAGCTGTGTATCACTGAAAGCTCCAAACGGATTGACCAGGGCCAGGCACAAGCACTACCTCACAAAGGCCTACACCAGAGTCTATGCAGATCTTTCTAATACATAGAGACAAATACAAAGAAACAGCCAAAATTGGAAGACAAAGAAACAGGTCCAAAAGGAAAGAACAAGATAATTCTTCAGAAGGAGAACTAGATGAAATGGAGGCAAGCAAATTTTCAGATAGAGAGTTTAGAGTAATGATATAAGGATATTCAACAGCATGATAAAAGACATAGAAATCATAAAAAAAAGGACCAGCAAAAATAAAGAATTCAATTATCTGAAAAAAAAAATACACTGGAAGGAATACAGAGGGTTAGATGAAGCAGAGGATCAAATAAACAATTTGGAAGACAAGGTAGGAAAAAACCCTAGCAGAGCAGCAAAAAAGGAAAAAAAAAATTTTTTTAAATGAGGAGAGGTTAAAAATATTTGCACAACATAAAGTGTAACAACATCTCATCACAGGGATACCAGAAGGAGAAGCGGGTGAGCAAGGGATTGAGAACTTGTGTGAAGAAATTTTGACTGAAAACTTCCCTCATCTGGTGAAGGAAAAAGACACACAAGTCCAGGAAGCTCAGAGAATCCCAACAAGTTGGACCCACAGATGCCTACACCAAGATGCGTCATAATTAAAATGACAAAGATTAAAGACAAGGAGAGAATCCTAAAAGCTGCAAGAGACAAGCAGGTACCTGCAAACAAGGGAGCACCAATTAGATTGTCATCTGATTTTTCAGAAAACATTTCAAATAACACAGATAAAAACAGTCTAATAATGAAATGGCACTAAACATATACCAATAAATAATAACCTGAAATATAAATGGCTCAAATGCTCCAACCAAAAGAAATAGGGTGGTTGAATGGATAAAATAAACAAGATTCATATATATGCTACCTTCAAGATACTCATCTCAGATTCAAAGATACACACAGATGAAAAGTAAACAGATGGAAAAAATAGTTCATGCAAATGGAAAGGAAAAAAAAAGCTGGGATAGCAGTATTTATATCTGACAAAATAGACTTTAAAAACAAAGCTAAAATAAGAGACAAAGAAGGACAAGACAAAAAATGAAATTTGACCACCAACTTACACCACACAGAAAAATAAACTCAAGATGGATAAAAAACTTAAATATAAGGCACAACAAGGGACATAAGGGAAAGAATAAACAAATGGGATTTCATCAAAATAAGAAGCTTCTGCAGAGCTAAAAATAAAATCAGCAAAATGATAAGGGAAACAGTCATATAGGAAAATGTATTTGCCAATGATACCTTAGACAAAGGTTTCATCTCCAAAATATATAAAGAACGCACATGACTCCACTCCAGGAACACAAACAATCCAATTAAAAAATAACTGAAGGACCTGAACAGACACATCTCTAAGGAGGATGTACGCAGGGCCCAGATACATATGGAAGGATGCTCAGCATCACTAGCCATCTGAGAGAGGCAAATTAAAACCACAAGGAGATATCACTTCACACCAGCCAGAATGACCATCATAAACAAATCAACAAACAACAAGTGCTAGTGAGGTTGTGGAGAAAAGGGAACCCTAGTGCACTGTTGCTGAGAATGGAGCCTGGTGCAGCCACTGCGGAAAACAGTTTGGAATTTCCTCAAAACACTAAAAAACTTCCTTTTGACCCAGCAGTTCCACTGCTCAGATTATACCCTAAGAATCCTGAAACACCAATTCAAAAGAACTTATGCCCCGCAATGTTCATAGCAGCACAATTTATAATAGCCAAGAGCTGGAAGCAACCTAAGTGCCCAATAGTAAATTAGTGGATAGAAAAACTATGGTACATTTACACAGTGGAATACAATGCAGCAGAAAGAAAGAGCTACTACCCTTCATGACAGCATGGATGGAACTGGAGAGCATTATGCTAAGTGAAACAAACCAGGTGGTGAAAGACAGATACTGTATGATCTCACATATAAGTGGAACCAAATAAAAAAAATAAACAAGCAAGCAAAATATAGCTAACAATATTGAAATAAAAAAACATAACCTGACAGTAACCAGATGGGGGATGGGGGGAAGGATGGGACAGGTTATCAAGGAACATGCATAAAGGACCCGTGGACAAAGCCAAATGGAGGAAGGGTTGAGGGTTGGAGGTGGAGGTGCATGGTGCTGGGAAAAGTGGTGGCAGGAAAATGTTGACATAGGGTTGATGGGATGGGGTGCAAGGTGTAGGGGATAAAGGGGGGAAAATGAGACCACTGTAATAGCTTAATCAATATAATATACAAAAAAAAGAATATTAGAAAAATAAACTTGGAAAGGTAAATTGAAAATATAGATGTTTTAAAAAATTCTTTATACTTGGTATATAATCCTCAGCTAACAATAGGCTCAAAAATTAATTTAATTTGCCTGTTATATTAGATCCACCATACATATAGTTTTAAATTTATACTGTCATTAAACTTTTAAATAAGATATATCCTATTTCATGCCCTTGTAAAGTATCTTCATGTTTACCTGAAAGATGAAGTTTAAATTTAGAATCCTCTGTCCCTCATATGTCTATGAAAATCATGGCATCAAATAGAAAGCTGACCTCTCCTAGCTGGTGTCCAATCCATGTCCACACATCTTCTTTTGCCATCTCACAGGTGCATATAGACAACCAGACCAAACACCTACTTCATCCATGCCCCACCGCTTTCAAATAGACACTGTCTACCTTCTAAGGTCCCCATACACAAACTGTAGTGTGGTCTGTTTTGGAAAGAAGGTACCAGGGAATAGGTCAGCCTAAGAACCACAATCAGTCTTGGGTCTTTTAATAAAAATACCAGGTATCCTGAGCACAGTCTGGAATGAAGAGAGTGTGCTCTAGATGGGACAGTCTCCTTGGCTCTGTGACTCAAGATCCTTTGGAAAGGGATTCAACCACAGCAGGTCTCCTTAAAGTTTGACATTCTCCTAAGTGCAGGTCCCTGTGCCTCGTAACCTCCTACCTGGGTCTAAGGGCAGTACTGAGGCAAAGAGAACTAGGAAGGGAGATAAAAATTCATGAGGCAGGAAAGGCAAGGAAAACTTTAAAATTGCTCTCTTTTCTTGGTTGTTTTGGAGTTATTGCAGTCTCAACAACACATCTCTTAGAACTAAATGATGGACATATATTTAAGATAAACATGCCCATAAGGTGTTTTAGAAACATGACTGACATTACTCCAAAGAAGTAATATTCATCTTCAAATATGTCCAGACTGTCCCACTGATAAACTTCAATCTTAAAAAGAGACTTTCATTAGAGCTCCATCATGGTTTCTTGTATAGCAGTTTCAAAACAATATATGATGATATAAGGAACGGAATTTTTTCAACAAGAGGTAACTTTTGCACCTTATGGTTATAAGTGATAAACTCTTTGTCTAAATTCAGAAATCTTTGAAAAAGACAAGTCTATAATTTGGTAATTTGATCTATAATACAAATTGTAAAACGAACATCAAAAGAAAAAGGTGTATCTCCCATTCATCTTTTTGAGTGTAAGCATATATTGGGTGACAGGCATGGCCCTGCACATAGTTGTTAAAAATAACTATGAGTATCATTCTTCAATAAAAGATTACTCTAGAATTCACAGAGCCCTCAAATAATGATTATAACTTCAAGGCCAAAATTGTTCCTTTTTACTTAGGTAAAATATAGCACATGCTCAGTGCAATTGACTTTGGTTGCATGGAGAATCCTACAGTGATTTTCAGTTTAAGAAAGGATGTGTACTAAGAGGAAGGCTCATTGAATAGAATATATAATTATAATGAGCAGATCAAAGAAGATAAAAGCTTCAAGGGAGAAATACTAAAATGTTCAATAATCCTAAAGACGATTTAAAAATTTTGTACAAAACAAAGAAAAATAACATATCTTTTAGTTGTGATTAGAATTTAACCAATGGCACAATAAAAACAAAGAACTAATGTTTGTAGCAAGTGGCACAATGTGAAAGTTTAAGAACCCTTTTGTTGGTTTCCTCAACAAAATTTTGCTTTTGCCTCATTCATGAAACAGAATACCCCTTACTTAGCAATGGGTTAAATAAACCATAAGTGGAATTCCCCAGGGGTCCTGTGTAAGAAAGTGACTTCTTAGCCTTGCACAGTTGTACAAGCATTTTCAAACTACTTGACTGAGCTATAGTGCAAAGAATCAAACATGGTTGAACTGGGTGACCTCTAATTGACTTTCAAACCCTTAGATCAAAATATCTTGTAAAGATAAATTTCTCATCTACTTGTTCCCCCTTACACCAAAGTTGTTAGGAAATATAAATATTTGTTGGCATTCATGTGTGTCTCAACTAAAGGAAACATTTATTTTTTAACTAATGCCAGTGAATAAAATAAAAATACTTCAAATTGCTGACAATTTTCTTCCTAGCTCATAAGAACCAACATAATGAAGGTTATCAAGCTATTTTCCGGGGATAGTATAACTAAAGTACATCACTACTGTCATCTGATGCATTTACAGAAGATTCATTTATCTCTGGGGAGGCGGAACCAGATTGAAATGGGTGTGTCCAGTGCCTATTAATGGTCTTGATCTGCTAGACATATGGAGGAAAATCATATATGATTTATTTAAAAGTATGTCAAATATAATGTGAATGACAACTAAACTCTAAAAGAAAAAGGCATCTGTGTAAATGTAGATCTATTTTCAGTGAAAACTATGCTTGCAACTGCTCTTGGTACAGTTAGTATTCACAATTATTTATTCATTTTTATAAGTTAGAAAGTTTTACACCATTTATTTTTACCAAGTCATAGCCTCTCTTTTCCCCCTTCTACAAGTATAATTTGGGAGATACAGATAACAAATTTGTTGTAATAGTCTTATTTTAAAGAATATACTCTAATTATATGTTTGATTCTATGTCCTTTGTGCAATTTAATGTCATTTTCCACTAAATCACATTTAAAATATTAAAATAACCTAAAACTGCAGAACAAACAGATGTTCTATGTCAATGAGAAATCTTTGTTTATTTTTAAAATGAAAGGAATTTCTATTTTTTGATGAAAATAGAAAATCAATATATTTAGGTTTTTATTTTTACCTTTTTTAAAAGCTAGATCAAAATATACTGTAAAATTTTTCCATTCTTTTTATACATATTTAAAGTTCATAAGCAATTCATTATTTTAGGTTAGAATACATAGATGCCTTTTTTCTTATTATTATTACTAAACATTTAGAACAATTATAAACATCCACTAATGCCGGTTCATTATTTGGATTGACCATCTCACTAACAACAACAGAGAAAGCTGAACAAAAGTTAAAAAACAACCTCTAATTGAACACACAAGATGATGAAGACAGTGCAGCATTATAGGGCTAACATGTGAAGAAGGAAATCCAGCAAACTGAGTTCAACATTTGAGTTGTTTTTTCCCAGAAGATGGTAACAGATGTCCACAGAGGTGATGGAGAAATGAGCAAAAACTTCCAACAATCCATCAAGGCTGAGGGGATCAAAATCCCAGCATAAGACTCCCTACCCAGGAATGGAGGGAAAGGGGAAACCCTCCAAAAGTGTCCTGTACCCAGGAAGTAAGGATGGAGCAGCTACAATCCAGCTCTCATAAAAGGAAATCCCGGCTTCCAATCAGATCAGTCCCTAACTAGATGAATACAGTATGGTTGCTAGTTTTCCCAGGGAAATACTTGGAAAAAAAAAAAAAGTAAATTCTTCCTGGAATAAAATAACACTGACCTTAGCCACGAATTATCTCTATAACTGGCAACATTTAATTTTAGTACTAAACAAATAAATAATCAGACAAGTTGAGGTGAAATAGTGATTGCTTCAGTAGCACACATACATACAAACAAAATTGTTGATGTAATCATAAACCAAAGAAACAATAGCATTAAAACGAACTCACATAAGGCTGATAAAGGATGGTGGTCAGTGGTAATGTTCAGATATTAATCTAACTGCCTACAATATTTGTCATTTCTATGAGATCTTACTTAGAAAACAGGAAATAAAAAAACAGTTTTTCAGAATAAAACAGCTTTTCTATTTCTCAGTCTGCCCAAAGACATGAAGAATTGAATGCATTAACACCCATGTTTCCTCTAACTGCCATAACAAATTACCACAAGCTTAGTGGCTTTGAACAACACAAATCTTAGGGCCAAAATCAAAGCAGTGGCAAGGCTACATGACTTTCTAGAAGCACTGGAGAGAATGCTTTCCTTGCATTTTCATCTTCTAATGGCCCACTTTCCTTGTCTTTTGGCCCCTTCTTCAACTTCAAAGCCAGCAGGAGAGTATGGAATCCTTTTTCCATAACAAGTCCCTGTCATGTTTCTTTGGTCCTTCTTCTACTTGTTGTAAGAATCATGTCCTTAGAGTAGGCCCACCCAGATAACCCAGGATAATAGCCCCCACATTAAAATAAAATAAAATAAAAAAATAGTCCCCACATTAATATGGGGACAAATAAAATAGTCCCCATATTAAAATAGTCCCTGATCTGCAACCTAATTGCCTCTGAACCCTTAATTTCCTATTACCATGTAAGATAACACATGTATAAGTCATGGGAAATAGACCATGAACAGTTTTCAGTGAGGGAAAGTAACATCCTTATCCTTCCTATCACAGACACCAACATAGAAACATTCAGTTAATATTGTTGAAAAATAATTAATATAGGTGAAATTTAGATATGCATTAGCATTTTCCATTTATTGACTTTTCTATGTGTAAATATATTTAACTTTAAAGATAAGTTATTTTCTTTACACATTTTAATTCAGTACAGAAGGAAGAATATTTTATTTATTTTCAAATTTATAAAGGAACTGTAATAATGATGGAAAGTGAAGGCACTGCCCTATCCTATAGTTGTCTTTGTTCTTGTTAAACTAATCTAACATCAGGAATGACAATACTACAGTGAAGAGTGAAGAACAAAGAGTGAAGAATGGAGTTCAAATACCAGTTTTATTTAGACTTTCCAGAATCTTAGAGTAAATTAATTATAATATATAAAAGGCACATTATCACTGGTAGCAACCCATTAGTTTTATAGACAAAGAAATTGAAGCTATGGGAGTGGCATTTTTTTTAGGGATAGATAGATGATAGATGATAGATAGATAGATAGATAGATAGATAATCATATAACATTGTAGAATGTGGACTAATAGCAAATTGTCCCCATTAAATATCTTTTATTACATATTTTTTACAAGAGTATTTCTAAACACTCCACCCCAAAAACTAAAATGTATGAATAAATGTGGCCAACTCATATTGCTTATAATTGTGTATTGTAAATTTGGATTTCTGGTATAAATAGACTTTTAAATATAAATGTTATAGTGTTGTTTCTTTACAACCTAGAAACTCAAAAAGAATTAACACCTTGTGATGATGGAAGAAAGAAGATATGGTTCTGTCATTGAAAAGTCAAACTATGAGCGTGAAGTTCAGCAGGAAAGATTGAATTTAGTTTTTAACATATTTTGATATTTAGATCATGTGGGAAACCATAATAAACTGTGTAAATTTAAATTTTGTTGAACTATATAGCATATGAAATTGCCATGATTTTTGGAAGAAGTCTCTTCACTTTATATGTCAAGTATCCTATCATCTTGGAAAGCCTCTTGTGTTAAAGAGTTGAAATCAACATTATTTATAGATTTATTCTGTCAATGCAGACTTATATAAACTCTAGCACAAACATTGATTTCATGATTATAAAAAGTCATCAATATAATTGAAAAAATTTGAGGGTCTAAAACACATTCTTTTTTAGAAAGATAAAACCTCTGTTCCAATGTCTTTTGGCAAAACAAAACAAAACAAAACAAAATAAAAAACCCTCCAAAGTCTTCTAAGTGTCTATATTTTCTAAATAATTCATATTAAACTGGCTTGTCTTTACTGGCTATATCAGCGTTAATCAAGTTGATAAAGACAAAAAGCACGTTTGCTTACCAGTAAAATATAAATTGAAACCATATCTTGGATGGGCAAGATGGCAGAGGAGTGAATGGAAGTTACACTAACCTCTTCCCAGGACCACTCTGGAATTACAACTAAATTGTGGAGAAATCACCCAGAACAAACAGTGGAAAAATAGTGAGAGAGGTCTTATAATCTCAGACAGACAGAAGAATCAGTTTCAGCACAACTTGACTGCAAAGAAGTGGGGCAGAGACCCAAGAAGACTGGCTGGGTACCCTCAGGTGGCAGTGCCAGAGGGATATTTAAGCGGCCAGTTGGATCCCCCTGAGAAGAGTGGGATCTAAACCATAAGCAGAAATCCCCAGCGTACAACACCACAGCCCAAAAAGTACACAGATAACAGCCAGCTGCAAAAATCCACAGGGTTTCTCTCTGGCAGAGTCAGGCAGCAGGAGACTAAAAGAGCCATATAAAGGGCCAACACATAAATTTTCATTTGCAGCCACTTACCCTGGACTCCAGCAAAGGTGTGGTCAGAGTGGGCTAGAAATGCCTGAGGAGAGACTGGGGATGGAGGCTTTGCAGTAAGAAATGAGAAAGTAGCCACTGGAATCCCGGAGCTGAGTTATGCCCTATGCGGCAAGAGCCAGCTTGCTCAGGCAGACCACTCCCCTGAGCTGCTGCAGCCTGAGAGGAAACAATAGGCCTGCCCCCAGAAGAGACTCTGCCCTGTCCCTGTGGTGTTTAAGCCTGACTGCTGAGTGCAAAGTGGCAGCCACAGACAGTAGATCCCTGGCAAGGTGGGGGCGGGGGCGGGCAGAGTGGACTAGAAATGCTTGAGGAGAGACTGAAGCAGAGACTTTGGGGAGAAAACTGAGAGTACCCTGGTGCTGAGTCATCCCCCATAGGAAGCAGCCATTGTGTGCACACAGACCACTCCATTTCTAGCAACAGCAGCCTCAGGGGAAACGTTAGCTCGAACCCCAGGAGCGATTTGTCCCACCCAATGGTGCTTAAGCTTGACTGTTGATTACAGAGTGACTAGATTAACAACTGAAGGAGACAGCCACAGATGCTAGATCCCTAGAAGTCTTAAACAGGCTGCCTAAGGTCAGACAGAGTCACCATCTGATATCATCAGAGGTGCAACCAGAAAGAAAAAAATTGTGGTAAATACAAGAGGCTCCCAAGATGAAATCCGCTGTGGTCTTCTCCATGATTTGTGATATTCCCTTTACTACATAACTTTTTAACATTCATTTCTTGTACATCAAGTTGGTGCATAGAAAGTCACTAGATTTTATACTATAGTTTATCTCTCTCCTTTCTTATAATAATCTTACTCTCTTTACAGCCTTATGAATACTGGTTCATTTGCTGTTGATAGCGGGATTGAAGGGGGAAGTATTTTTGTGGAGGTGGGTTTGTATTCTGGGCTTGTGGTTTTGCTTTGGCAGCCAAATAATGGGAAGACAAAGAAACAACCCCCAACTGAAAGGAAAGGAGGAATCCTCAGAAAGAGTACTAAATGAAATAGCGGCAAAGAAACTATTAGATGTTGAGCTCAAAACAATGGTAATAAGGAAGCTCAGTGAACTCAGTGAGCTCAGTGAGAATTACAAAAAACTACAGGGAAACTATGAGGAACTTACTGCAAACTATATCAGCATGAAAAATGCCATAGAAACTAAAAACAGGAACCAAGGGGAAATAAAGAATACAATTCTGAATTGAGAAAGAAAGTAGAAGGAATCAAAAACATACTAGATGAAATAGAGGACTGAATTAGCTAGCTGGAGGACATGGTTGAAAAAAACTCCCAGGAAGAGCAAGAAAATGAAAAAAGTCTCAAAAAGAATGAAAAGGGGATAGGGGAAATGCAGTACAAGATGAAACACAATAATATCCATATAATTGGAATATCAGAAGGATAAGAAGAGGAGCAAGGGATGGAAAATCTGTTTGAAAAAGTAATGATGGAAAACTTTCTTAATTTGAAGAGAGAAATAGTCACACAAATCCAGGAATCACAGAGGGTCCCACTCAAGAGGAACCCAAAGAGACCAACTCCAAGACACAGCATAATTAAAATGGCAGATATTAAAGACAAAGGAAGAATCTTAAGGGCAGCAAGGGAGAAATAGGAAGTAACATACAAGGGAGGCCTGATAAGGCTAGCAGCTGACTTCTCCACAGAAACACTACAAGCCAGAGGGAAATGGCAAGAAATATTCTGAGTAATGAAAAGCAAAGGCCTGCAACCAAGGCTACTTGACCCAACAAGACTCTCAATTAAAATAGAAGGTGAAACAAGGAGTTTTCCAGACAAAAGAAAGCTGAAAGAATACACCTCTATCAAACCAGTATTACGAGATATGCTAAAGGGACTGCTTTGAGAAGATGAAGAAAAAGAGTGAGGGAGAGAGGACACAGGTACAAAGGGAAAAAATGAATAAGTACTTATCAATGATAACTTTATTTTTTATTGAAAATATGTAGTTTTATTGAAATATATAGCTTTATAGAAACACTTTGTAAAATATATTTTATTGAATATGTTATTACAGTTGTCCCATTTTCCCTCCTTTATCCCCTCTGCCCTGCACCCCATCCCATCATCCCCAAACTGCTTAGCCCATACCCATGGGCTGTACACACCAGTTCTTTGGCTTCTTAATTTCACACACTACTCTCAACCTTTCCCTGTCCACTTTTCTTTTTTTGTGAAAATTTTCCTGCCACCACTTTCCACAGCCCAACCCACCCCTACCTCCCACCCTCAACCCCACCCACTTTTGCTTTGTCCATGGGTCCTTTATGCATGTTCCTTGATGACCCTTCTCCTCCTTTACCCCTGTCATCCCCCACCCTCCTCCTTTCTCATAACTGTTGGTTTGTTTTTTATTTCCATGTCTCTGGTTCTATTTTGCTCCTTTGTTTTGTTGATTAAGTTCTACTTATAGGTGAGGTCATGTTATCTGTCTTTCACTGCCTGGCTTATTTCACTTAGCATAATGCTATCTAGTTCCATCCATGTTGTTTCAAAGGGTAGTAGCCCATTCTTGCTTTCTGCTGCATAGTATTCCATTGTGAAAATGTACCATAGTTTCTTGATACACTCATTTACTGCTGGGCATTTAGGTTAAATGATCCAATCAAAAGACATAGAGTAGCTGAATGGATAACATGACTTGCATATATGGCGCCTAACCAGAGACCCACCTCAGAACAAAATACCTACACAGGCTGAAAGTAAAACGTCGGAAAAAGATATTCCAAGTAAATAAATAGGTAAATAAAGCTGGGGTAGCAATACTTATAATAGACAAAATAGACTTCAAAACAAAGGCCATGTAAAGAAACAGAGAAGGACATTTCATAATACTCAAAGGAAGAATCCATCAAGAAGGCATAAACATTGTAAACCTAGGTGCACCCAATACAGGAGCACCCACATATATAAGGAAAACTTTAGTAGAGATATAGACAACAAGACACTTATAGTAAGGGATTTTAACACCTCACTGTCAACAATGGGTAGATCTTCCAAACAAAATATAAACCAGGATACTGTAGAAGTGAATGATCCATTAGATCAAATGGACCTAACTGATACACATAGAGACTTTCATCCCAAACAAGCAAACTACAGATTCTTTTCAAATGCACATGGAACATTTTCAAAGGCAGACTACATGAAGGACACAAAAGAAGCCTCCACAAATTTAAGAAAATTGAAATCATATCAAGTATTTCTTTGGACCACAACATTTTAAAACTAAAAACCAACCTCAAGGAAAAACTCAGAAAAATTCAACCTCATGAAGACTTACTAGCATGCTATTAAACAACGAATGGGATCAAGGAAGAAATCAAAAAGTGTCTGGAAACAAATGAAAATGAACACACAGCAACCAAAACCTATGGGACAAAACAAAGGCAGTCCTGAGAGGAAACTTCATAGCAATACAGGCTTACCTAAAAAAGATAAAAACATTTCAAATAAACAGCATAATCCTACATCTAAAAGAACTGGAGAAACAACAACAAACAAAGCCCAGAGTAAGTCAGAGGAAGGAAATCATCTAAATGAGAGCAGAATTGAATGACATAGAAACTAAAAGAACAATTCAGAGGATCAATAAATCCAGAAGCTGGTTTTTGAAAAGATAAACAAAATCAATAAGCCTGTAAGCAGACTCATCAAGAAAAAGAGGGAGAAGAACCAAATATATGAAATCAGAAATGAAAGAGGATAAATTACAACTGATACAACAGAAATACAAAGCATTGTAAGAAATTACTATGAATAACTATATGCCTAGAAATTTGAAAACCTGAGTGCAATGAACAAATTTCTAGAGAAATATAATCTTCCAAAGCTGAATGAAGAAGTAGAAAGCCTGAACAGACTGGTAACAGCTGGTGAATGGAAGCAGTAATCAAAAAACTCCTGGCACATAACAGCCCAAAACCAGAGAATTTCACAAGAGAATTTTACGATATATAAAAAAGAGCTAACCTCTGTCCTTCTCAGACTATTCCAAAACACCCAAGAAGAGTGCATATTCCCAAATTCTTTTTATGAGGCCAGCATCATCCTAATCCCAAAACCAAAGACAAAGCAAAGAAAGAAAAATACTGGCCAATATTGCTGATGAACATAGATGCTAAAACCCTCCAAATATATTTGCAAACCACATCCAGCAATACATTAAAAAGACCATCCACCATAATCAAGTGACATTCATCCTAGGGATGCAAGGATGGTACAATATTCACAAGTCAATAAACATAATACATCACAAAACAAAAGACAAGACAAAAATCACATGATCATGTCAATAGATGCAGAAAAACATTTGAAAAGGTACAGTATCCATTTATGATAAAAAACAATCATAAAGTGGTAATAAAGGGCACATACCTCAACATAATAAAGACCATATATGAAAAACCTTCAGCCAACATTATACTCAAAAGGCAAAAACTAAAAGCTTTTCCGCTAAGATCAGGAACAAGACAAGGATGTCTGCTTTTACCACTTCGAATCAGCAGAGTGTTGGAAGACCTATTTACAACCTTCAGGCAACCAAAAAAATAAATAAATAAAAGGCATCAAAATTTGAAAGGAGGAATTAAAACTCATTTTTCGTAGATGACTTGATAGCATACATAGAAAACTCTACAGACTCCACCAAAAAAACTATTCAATCTAATAAGTGAATTTGGCAAAACAACAGGATACAAAGTCAATATTCAGAAATTGAAGGCAGTTTTGTACATCAACAATGAAATATCAGAATCATAAATCAGGGAAAAGGGTCCCATTTACTATAGCAAGAAGAAAAACAAAGTACCTAGGAACAAACTTAACCAAGAAGGTAAAATCCTGTATGCACAAAATGCACAACACTGAAGAAAGAAAGAAGGAAGATGCAAACAAATGAAGGCATATACTGTGTTCAAGGATTGGAAGAATTAATATCAACAAAATGTCTATACTACCTAAAGGAATTTATAGATACAATTCAATCCCTATTAAAACACCAATGATATATTTCACAGACATAGAACAAACATTTCAAAAATTCATATGGAACCATAAATGACCCACAATAGCTGCAGCAGTTTTGAGAAAGAAGAGCAAAGTAGGAGGGATCACAATTCTTAACATCAAACTATACTACAAGACCACTGTAATCAATACAGTCTGGTAATGGCAAAGGAGCAGACACATAGATCAATGGAACAGAATAGAAACCCCAGAAATAAACTCATGTCTCTACAGTCAATTAATACTGGATAAAGTGGAATAAAAATAGCCTTTTCAACAAATAGTGTTGGGAGATCTGGACAGATATAAGTAAAAAAAAAAAAAAAAGAAATTTGACCATCAACTTATACCATTCACAAAAATAAACTCAAGATGGATAAAAGATTTAAACATAAATCATGACACCATGAAAGTCCTAGAGGAGAACATAGGCAGAAAAATCTCAGATATTCCATGCAGCAATAGTTTCACCAATATGTCTCCTAGAGCAATGGACATAAAGGAAAGAATAAACAAATTGGACTTCATCAAAATAAAAACCTTCTGCAGGGATGAAGTATACATCAGCAAAATGAAAAGGGACCCAACCATATAGGAAAATACATTTGCCAATGATACCTCGGACAAAGGTTTGGTCTCCAAAATATATAAGGAACTTGCATGACTCCACACTAGGAAGAAAAACAATTCAATTGAAAAATGATCAAAGGACCTGAACAGACACTTCTCCAAGGAGGACGTACACAGGGCCCAGAGACATATGAAAGGATGCTCAGCATTGCTAGCCATCAGAGAGAGGCAAGTTAAAACCACAATGAGATACCACTTTACACCAGCCAGAATGGCCATCATAAACAAATCAACAAGCAACAAGTGCTGGTGAGGTTGTGGAGAAAAGGGAACCCTAGTACACTGTTGGTGAGAATGGAAACTGGTGTAGCCACTGTGGATAACAGTTTGGAATTTCCTCAAAATACTAAAAATGGAATTGATTTTTGACCTAGTAATTCCATTGCTGGGATTATACCCTAAGAATCCTGAAACACCAATCAAAAGAATCTTTGCACCCCAATGCTCATAGCAGCACAATTTACAATAGCCAAGATTTAGAAGCAACCTAAATGTCCAACGATAAATGAGTGTATAAAAAATCTATGGTACATTTACATAATGGAGTACTATGCAGCAGAAAGAAAGAAAGAGCTACTACCCTTTATGGCGGCATGGATGGAACAGGAGAACATTATGCTAAGTGAAATAAGCCAGGCAATGAAAGACAGGTACCATACGATCTAACCTACCAGTGGAACCTAATCAAAAAGCAAATAAGAAAACAAAATGTAATCAACAACACTGAAATAAGAAACAAGCTGACACTAACAAGAGGGGAGCAGAGAGAAGAGTAAAGGAAAAAAGAATGGAAAGGATCATTAAGGAACATGTATAAAAAGACCCGTGGACAAAACCAAATGGGGGAAGGATTGAGGGTGGGTGGGTCTGGGGAAAGTGGTGGTGGGAAAACCTTGACAAGGAAAAAACAAACCAAAACAGACACAGGGAGGTTAAGAATATTATAGGAGATTGAGAAGCCAAAGAACTGATGTGTACAACTGATAGACATGAATTATGAAGGGTGGGGATGATGGGATGGGGTGTAGTGTGGAAGAAGTAAAGGGGAGAAAAAAATGGTACAAGGGTAATAGCATAATCAATAAAATATACCAAAAAATATATCTTCCATGTTCATCTTTGATTCAAAATAATGAAAAAAAATCTGTTGTCAAAATAGATAATTATTTATATCACCAAGGATTTTTTGCCACCTTATAATGCACAGCAATTGTGTCAATACAAGGACTGGTAAAGATATGATTCCCATCATTGGAATGTTGAAATTGTATTTGGACCTACTGCAGTCTTCAAAGCATGAACGTAAACTGATGATTGGTTTTCATTGACAGTTTTTATGTTGATTCTCATAGCTTAATCCTGAGTAAATGCCTATTTGACAAGTTTATGTGAAAACTTCCCCTTAAAGGCAAAGGCTCTTTTTTCCTATGGTCCTTATTAAATATTTCCTTTGATGAACTTAAGGCAATAGAACAGTTAGTGACAGAAAAAAAAATGAAGTTATCAAATAGTATTAGCAACTTCTTTATTTTTAAAAACAAAGCAGTGATAAAGTTTGCTTGTGATTTGAGACAACATACATATTAAGATATGTATACATTAATTTATTCAATTTCCCAGAAATTGTTCAGCCTCCAAAATGGAACCTTAACAATGAAAAATATAAAACATATATCTTGTTTTTAACATATTTCAGATGATGAGAACATGTAGATATATATTTGAGTTACATTTTAATGAAAGGGTACATTATAAGGTCAATACTTAAAGTACTTGAAGTAGTACAAAATCAAAATCACCACTACGAATCTTTCAAACAAGTCATCAAATACTTTACGCATGGTTTTATGTAAACAAAGATGTATGCAGAATTATATGAAACATGAGATAAATAAAGGTACTTGAGGAATGAATGTCTTGTTGCAGTTTTGCATATTTGATCCATTCTCATTTCAAACCTACTATGGGACCCTTAAAGATAAATACAAAGGTGGGTGAAAAATCTTAATTCTTGGACGACTCTTACTGTTTACAACATTCAATATTAACATTAAACCTTATCGAACATAACATAACCAATGTTTTGTTTGTTTTTTTATGGACTTCACAAGTTAGTGAGCTTGGCTTAAAGGGTAGATTCAAATATCTTGAGGAAATTTGAATGTTCATGTAGTACAACACTAATCTATACCTATACCTGCACCTGCATGTATAACTACACTTATACCTGCACCTGCTTTGGCATCCACATCCACATCTACATCCACACTGCACCTGCACATACACCTGCACCTATACCTACATCTATATCAACATCTGTATCTATATCTATAGCTATCTCTATACCAATATCTATATTGATCATATGTGGACTACAGTCAAGTGGGAAATCTCTCCAATCAATATTTGAGCTGAGTTTTGGGAGATGGGTAGAATTTAGCCAAGGAAGGCACTGAGAGAACACATTGACAGTAGAGCAAAGGAGGCCCTGGGACATGAGAAAACACACCCTGGCCAAGGCACAGCAGTCTGTTTAGTGTGCCTGGAGAACAGGTGTGAGGGGAAACAGCCAAATGATGAATGTAGAGAAATAATCACAAGGCAGATTATAAAGAGTTGGACATTGCCAAGAGACAGGGTTTGGATTTGGTTGGATTTGGTCCTGAACATAACAGGGAGCCACTTAACAAAAAAAAAACAACAACAAAAAACAAAAAACAAACAAAAAAACCCCACAACAAAACCCCTTAACTCATCATAAGAAATGAAAAGCAGAGGCCAAAAAAAGAAAAAAGAAAAAAAGGAAAAACGACTGCTAGTTCCCTTCACATTCTCCATGTAATAATCAGCTTTCAAAAGATAAACAGGACTATATGCATTAAACATACTTTGTAGTAGCCAAGGAGACAGGCTCACAGCAATGTGGTAGTCAAGAGTGAATGGTTTCTGGTAATTCATAGTCATAGTGACGTATTGGGACATAGCATGCAGTGGCCCTGTGGGAGATAGCATCCAAACTTCAATGATAGAGAACTAAAATATTTGAAATGATTCACATTGCTTTCTAAAATTGAGCTTTGAAAAATTACCATGCATACCTTCATCACCAATGGGCACAACGCTTTGGGAATTGTTATTATTTGGAGGTGCACACTAGGGATAACTACAAGCTAGTTATTTGAATTTGTGTCTGCCTACATTACAACATGACAGCATTACTCTTTCATGACAATGTATTTGAATGGCTCCAGAACTTTGAATAAGACATGAGGTACATGTCTATAACATTAAATTGTCAGTGAAAACCTGGTATAGGTCAAATCTAATGCCTTGAGTAATATTAATTTGATGTTTTTAATATTATAAATGGAAATAGAATTTTTATTTAAGATGGACAGACAAGTTTTTAACTCAGGCTCTGCCATTTACTAGCAGTATGACCTTGAGAATATCAATTTTATTAGCATTAATTTATTGATATGAGAAAGGGACAAATTACATGTTTTAATGTTCTTGTGAAGATTAAGTGAAATGATAAACTACCTGATCAAGTATCAAAATAATATAAATTAGTACTTCAATAAATGTGTCTTGAATGACAGACACTATTAATGACTCTAGACATGGTATAAATGGAAATCAGTGTAACCTTGTGGCATCAAGAGAAAGCTTTGTTGAAGAGAGAGAAATCATACACACACACCCCTACAGAAAACACCTCACTAATTCTTTTTTATATACCTTATGCCACCTTGTTAAGGTTATACTGTTATGAAGAGAAAATTGATTACGAAGGTCCTAAAAAGAAGACTAAATTTTTAAGAGGCTGAAGAACTAATACAAAAAAGAAACAGTAATTATTATTCTTATAAAATTTACTGTTGTCATTGCAAAATAGAACTGGATACATTTGATCTTGCCATGAGTAAACTACCTTCCCAGCTAGTGTTCATCCATGTGAGGTGAATTACAATTTCCCAGGACACAATTTAGTGAATTACTTCTTCTTAGGCTCTGACCAGAACCCCTGAAGAATAAAAATTGTTGTGTGCTACTAGAACTGTGTCCCAGGCAAATTGTTTTCTATAGGATTAGTGTAACAAAACACACATATATCTATTATCCTTTTTTTCTAGTAAAATTACCTAGAGGTTTACATTTGCCTAAGTAACAAGACCATAAATGCATAGAAACATGTATATTTTACAAGGTTACAAGACTGATATTCTTTCCTATGGAAATAGCGTGAAGAGTCTTCAAAGGCTGAGTGATAAACTAGAGAATCAATTTTGTAACAGACCCCAACATTCTTTTCTTTTTTTTAAGATTTTTTAAATTTATTTTTAGAGAGAGGGGAAGGGAGAGAGAAAAACATCAATGTGTAGTTACCTCTCATGCGCCCCCTACTGGGGACCTGGCCAGCAACCTGCATGTGCCCTGACTGGAAATAAAATCGGTTGCCCTTTGGTTCATGAGCTGGCACTCAGTCCACTGAGCTACACCAGCCAGGGCCACCCCACCATTCCTTTAACGATGTTTCTCCAATTGCTGACGCTAATATGCATTTGTAAATAAACAGCATGTTTATTTAATAATCCTAGAAATTAACTTCAAAGATACAAGCTCCAAATTTCAGGCATTCCAGTTCTGAGAGATTTGCTGACCTTGAACCATCAAAACCGGGGTGATGAAAACCAGGATGACACAAAACAGACCATCGCTTGACCAGTTTCAAGGCCCTTATCAGAATTGACTGTGCAGTACATTTACACAATGGAGTACTACACAGCAGAAAGAAAGGAGCTCCTACCTTTTGCTATAGCATGTATGGAACTGGAAAGCATATGCTAAGTCAAATACACCAGGAAGTGAAAGACAAATACCATGCGATCTCACCTATAAGTGGAACCGAATCAACAAAACAAATAAGTGATCAAAATATAACCAGAGACGTTGAAATAAAGAACAAACTGAAGTAACCAGAGGGGAGAGGAGAGGAAAATAATGAGGGGAAGAAGTGGAAGGGTCATCAAGGAACATGTCTAAAGGACCCATGGACAAAGCCAAAGTGGGGTAGGACTGAGGGTGGGAGGTGGGACAGGGGAAAATGGTGGCAGGAAAATAGAGGAAACTGTACTTGAACAATAAAATAAATAAATAAAATTAAAAAGCCAAGAATAAATAAATTAAAAAAGGTTGTGCATGTAGAGATGTTTTCGACACCCTCCCCTTGATTTCTTTGTTCTGTTTTCCCTCTTACTCCTTGTAATAACCTCTGCCTGAACTGAGATGTTAAGCTGGGATTTGGGACAACAGTCCCTCATGTTCTCTGGTTGCTGGTTCTTAAATAAACCATTTTTGCTCACACCAGCACCTGCCTCTCTGGCACTGACTTTCCAAGCAGCGGACACCTGAACCTGGGTTCTGTATCAGTTTTGCAATCACGTTTTAATTATTGAAAGAAATATATGCAAAGTACCACATTTGACAAATATTCAGAAAGTGATAATCAGGTTTATGAAACAACATGATATACACCAAAATTGAACCTATACCTAATCTTTTATTGTGATTAATGTGTATCCATAAAATATTAGTACTCTATCATGACCTTGATAGGAAGCTCTTGATTTAGGAGATGAATTTTTACTAAAGTTCAGAAATAACCCATTATTCCTATTCTTACTGTCAACATAGCCATAGGATATTTTGTCATTGTAACAACCCTCCGGTATCCATCCAGATGAATTTCTTCAAAGTCTATCTTTTATTCATTGAGAGAGGGCACACAGGCTCCATTTCCTCGGTATTATCTGTAAATTCTTAACTATGCTTTTGACAAATTCTTTGTATGAAGAATTAACAGAAATCAGTTCCTGTAACTATTTTTGTTGGCATTATCTTCCTCTTTAACATTTCCTTGTATGCCCAATCAACAATAATTCTTCAACTATCTTTATATCGATGAAATAAAAAAAATTAATTGAGAAACTGTGGAATCTTGAAGATTTAGCACTAAACCACTCAGAAATCCAAGATATTACTCCCTCTCTGAAAAAAAATAATTATTTCACCCATGTGTAATGTGATCATTGCTTCATTCATTTATTCATTCAACTTTAAAGCAGCCTTATAAGAAACCTTTGTTTTGAGCCCACTGTGGGCTAATCTTTGGAAGCCTAACAGAGAACAAACCAGGATAACTCCCCTAAATATTTTTATGATCCATTAAAGCAGGTCTTAAACTTTTTTGATTGTTAATTCCAAATCTCTGTTTTACATACAACTTGATCCTCTTCTAGGTTTTCAGTCATATTGATACTGATAGCCTGGCCAGACCACAGGGAACAAGAGAGGCCACAGGAGATCACAAATCACCCAAAGCAGCAGGCAAAGCTACATTGTCTGGGTAACCATGCTGGCACCTCGTAAACACTCCTCCTTGGTGTGGAATACCCTTCTCCTGGCAACAGATCCCCCCACCCCTAGGAAAGATGGAAGCAGGGGGAAAGATTGCAGTAAGCACATGCAAGGCTAGTAAGGTAATTAGATAGGGAGAAAACCCTCCTACACTCTTCTGGTACCCGATTGGGAGGTTGGAACCAGGAGAAGGTAGGTACATGCACCATAGAAATCAGAATGGTGGCAGGAGGTGGTGTGGGACTGGGGAAACCTGTCAGTATAGCCTGGGGAAAAGAAGGAATTAGTTGAGGGACAGATCCTCCCACAGCAGGGATGTTTGGGTTAAGAAAAAACCTGGTTTCAGTAACAATATTAACATTACTAATAGTAATATTATAGTAATTACTTATATATTATAGTAATTACACTTAACTTTTAGTAATTATAGTAATTAAATAATTTTAAAACATTTTAAACACAAAATAATTATTAAATGAATATTATTTTAGGCAAAATTTATTATCCATCTTATAAAATATTTTGTTCAAATATCAAAAACATTTTAAAATAAAAATTGATTTAATATTTTATTATCTTATGAAATATAGATGCTGAAAACATCTTTTGGGTATTCAGTGTGAATTAACCAGCAAGAGCCACATATTTTGAAAAGTCCCCTCAAAAAATAACTGCACACAGATATGATATACTAAAAGGTTACGTTCTTATGGGCTTATGAATTTAACCCAAGGATAAAAAACAAATTTATTTTAAAATTCTCACAGCCCTGACCAGTGTGGCTCAGTTGATTAGGCACCATCCTGCAAAGTAAAATCTCACAGGCTCAATTCCCTGTCTGGGCACATGCCTGGTTTGAGAGCCTTGTCCCTGGTTGGGGCATGTGCAAGAGGCAACTGATCAATGTTTCTCTCTCACATCAATGTTTCACTTGCTCTATTTTCCTCTCTTTTCCCTTCTCTCTAAAAAAAATAAATAAAATCTTTAAAAAATTCTCGTAATAGTCTATCAGTTCAAAAAGCAATGAAAGGAAACTTGACTTTGGGTTGTGAACACACAAAAGGATATACAGGTCATGTATTATAGAATTGTATACTTGAAACTTACATCATTTTATTAACCAATGTTACCTTAATACATTTAATAATAAATAAAAGCAAAAAAATTGTCACCAATGGACATGTACTGCATTAGATAGCCAAGGGACAAAAAGAAAAAAATGATTGTGAAGATAGGCTTCATGGAGAGTAGCAATAGCATTACCAGGAATGGTAGTCCCATTAAATGGTATGAATGTGACTAAGTACATCAGGTGATGATCCTGGCTGTTGGTATGTGGCCTACTCCCCCATTGACCCAAAGTCATCTGAATGCTATAGTCGCATTATGAACAGGATTTACTTAAGGGTCTGACCACCAATGTCCAAAGTTTACTGATATGACATGAAGCCAAAGTAAAGAATGAGGAGCTGAAACCCCTGCTGGGACACAGGTAACCCATAGCCTGAGATCACCAGATCATTGGGTGGAGACCGTTATTTTTTTTTTCCCTGGGGACAGGGGTCAGGAGAAGACTATGATATGACAGTAGAGTTTATTTATTTCAAAGCAGTAAAATAACTTACTTGAAACATGAATCTGCCATTTATGCAAACATTCAGAGCACATAGCAAATGATTATATATATGTATATATATATATATACATACACCATATATATTTTTAGAAAAGATCTGTTTCCTCCCGACAGTTTAATCTTCCAATAAGTAGAGAGCTTCAGTCATTGCTAAGCTATTGATTCTGATTAATCCTGAAGTGATTAAAATGCATTAAATGATCTTTAATGCACTGAGTTCTTGAATCTCTAATGTAAATTGAAATTCAAAAAAATAAAACAGAATAATATACAAACTCATTTCAGAAATTCTGAAAAGAGTTTTAATATAGTCTATTAATATAGCCTTTTTATATAGTCTATATCTATTTTATTTCTTGGTGAACATTAATCTGTAGGTTCTAATATGAAACTTCAAAAGACAAAATGTAAAGAAAATAAAAATTCATTCATCTCAATTATTTCATAAATCCAGTAGGTCAAATAAAATAAATAAAAATATGCTATTTTAAATATATTTTATAAGAGGTTTCGGTATTATATATAAATACTTAAAAGGTTTTTAAATTGTATAACTAATCATTTTCATATATTAAGGCACAGACTCAGTCTTTAAGACTTTATTGTTTTAGAGCAGTTTATGTTCACAGCAAAACTGATAGGCAGATAGAGATTTCCCATGTATGCCCTGCCTCACACATGTATAGACTCATGCCCTAAATTTGAATTTGTGTGATGTTTTTCATGACTGGAATGGGTCTATGTGTTTTATGCAACAATACTACAAAAATGATACTGTGCCCTTCTAGTGTATCATAGCTTAGAGTTCATGGTGGCAATATGTCTTGTTATTGTAGACATTTTATGGATCTCTTGGTTAACTTCATGTCTGCTGGGTTACTCACCTATAAAGTTCCTACCTTGGTTTTGTATTTAACAAATATGTTGGACCATATATTTGAGATTATGGATATACAAGATCTGCCTGGGAAAAGTCCAGCCATTATTAATATAACAAGAACAGTTTGGGCAACACTGAAGTAACCTGGCAGCCAAGGAGAGTGGACTGGAATGTGCAGATGTGAACAATGATGACTTCACTGTACTAGTCAGTGGGAGCAGAAGATGCCACTAAGTGAGCATGTGTGGTCATCACATTCAAAATGACTGAGCGAGTAGAACAACAGGTCTGCATCAAATTTTGCATTAAGCTTGAACATTCCATTGTGGAAACTATTCAGATGATAAAGAAGGCCACAGCTATGGGCAACTTCATTACGGGGTGATTGGCAGCTTCATTATGACAATATGCCTGTTTATGCATTATGTCTTGCGCAGAGTTTTTTGGTGAAAGGTCAGATCACCCAGGTGTCTCAGACCCCTACAGCCTGGATTTGGAGCCCTGGGACTTTGGCTTCTCCCAAAACTAAAATCACCTTTAAAAGGAAAGAGATTTCAGACCATCAATGAGATTCAGGAAAATATGATGGAGCAGCTGATGGAGTTTGGAGAACTGTGTGAGGTCCCAAGGTGCCTATTTTGAAGGAAACTGAGGTATCATTGTCCTATATATGATGTTTCTTGAATCTTGCATCTTCTTCAATAAATGTCTCTATTTTTCATATTATGTGGCTGGATACCTTATGGACAGACATCAAATTATTTTTCCTCAAACCTTTATTCACACAAAACACCCTCTCTTTTCCTTTCATCTGTTCTTTGATGTTGCCCTGAGTCACAGTGGTTGTGTCCAATGATCATGGCCATGCTTAGTTATTTCTTTTTAGTTCTAGTGTGTCACACCTGACATCTGCACCTTGGCCATCCGTGTAGCTTGCTAACCTCACCTTAATGAATAAGGGTAAAGGAAATCATTCAAAATATGGCAATATGTGTAATAGTGAATATTATGGAGTTTTATATTTAAGATATATTTAAAATTGCATTTGAATATTTATTTAGCCTTCACATTTACACAAATACACTAAGTAACTATTTATGTCTCCTCTTAAATGTGTGATATATTGAGACTTTCTAAAGAAAAATGAGATCACTAAAATCACAAGTATGGGTATCATTTAATACTGAAATTATCTGAAAATTAATCCATCTGTTTTATGTGATTGTGATTTTTCCCAATAACTCCATGTTCTAATTTTCTCTTTTGTATATTAAAGTGGACAGACATATTATGCCTTTCCCTGGCGGTAACTAAATACTTCGGACAGGTATGGAGTTCTACTGGTGGGTGAATTCAGCAGGTACACTCATATCTGTAGGGGTCTTTGCAGCAAATGAGCTACTGGTAGTCCTCGTAGGCCCCAGGACTGGTTATTAACGGTGACTGTGACAGTTGTCCCACAGCATCATAGGAAACTCCTAGCTGGAGTGTTTAATCTATCTCCATATCACCCTTCTCTCTGTTCTCTGATGATCACTGTTAGTCATCACTTGACATCTTTTCCAGAAATTCCGTTTACATCAATTTCTGTTGTATTTTCTTTTTGTGTCTTTTAGAAAATAATCTCCAGACTGTATTATTTCTCTGGAGCTATGTGTCTTTGATACAGAAAGTTTCAGAGCTTCCTTTCCTACGGATCCACATATTAACCTTTCACTGTTTGGAAAGTGTTGTCTGGAATTTCTGGCACATTTTGCATTAGCAGACTGTTTCAGTGCCTTTTTAACTGCATGTTTATAAGATCAGATAACCCCAGATGATGCAGCATCTTAAAAGATCTGAGACTTTCCTTGTCCACAGGAATTTTCTTGCTATGGAACTTTAAATATGTCCAATTTGTTTGTTATTCACTGATTGCTCTTTGTTTCCTTTAATTTATCTTTTCTGACAAGTATTTGGTATAGTGACTTCTATTCCCTTTTTGAAGGAAAATCTAGTATCCACAAATGTGCCTTGATTTTATGACTCTCTACATACAAACTTCTTTCTCAATAATTTTATTTCTGTATCTTTTCACTGCTTTTTATTTACCCAAGTTTGTTAATCATTTGTTTGATATCCAGCATTGCTCTTTTATACTTGATTGTGTTCTGAGTACTTTAATCTAGCTATTTTGATATTTTTCTTTGAAAATATTATTTATTTTATCCCTCTTCCTACTTATTCTGGGCATTTTCATTCCAGGTGCCTATCTTCTTACTGCATTCAGCTCCTTTTTTCAGGAGTACATCTTCCTGCATTCCTGAGAAGCAACACGAGGTTCATAACATTTTCCTTTGTATCTTTAAGTATGTATTATTTTCAATGTAATTTTTAGAGTCTTGACATCCTTAAGATTCTACTTTTATGTCCTTGCCCTGATGGATATTTTATAAAATAATGGTCATTTTATATGCTACTATCTTCCTTTTAATAATCTTCCAACACAACAAACTTCATTAAACTATTTCTTTACCAGATGCCATATTTGTGTGTGCATATGTCTGTAACTGTATATATTGTTCTTGGAATGATGTGGGATGAAAAATGTTTCTCGCATCTATGGTTGCAGGTTGTTGTGATCAGAAATCAACTCACTTCAAATTTTCAGCTGTATTTACTCTTTTCAGTTTCCCCCCTGATTCTTCTGACACCCAGTAAACATTTCTGCTGTGATTTATTTTCCCAGTGTTAAATCATGAATCGAAATTTTATTTACCACTATATATGTTATTTCTTAACATATATATGAAAAACTTCCATTCTTTCTTCCCCCAAACTTTTAAGCAACCACCCCTTTATGTTTGCTTTCTAATTTCTGAATGAATGTAGAAAGATATGGGTGGTGGGTGGGAAATTCTGGCAATGTCTGAATTGCGGCTCACATGGAAAAGACAACTATATCAAAGTCTTTAGTTTTTAAGAATAGTTGTTTTCATATAGAGGTCGGAGAATAACAAATGTACAATGTCCCACCAGAAAATGTTCTTTCATGGTGAAAACATATCTAGGTGTGATTTTGCGTTTTAATATAGTATAAATAATTTTAGAGTTCATGGACCTTCTGTGTCTATAACCTTCTATTTTTTTTATTTTTAACTGCTTTTTATTTTTAATAACTTATTTTTATTGTATATTTTCATTACCAGTTATCCCCCTTATACTCCCTTCCACTCCTCCCCCAACAATCACCACACTTATACATGTCCATGAGTACCTTTTATTTTTTGCTGGATCCCTCCCCTTCCAGAGCTGTCAGCCTGCTCTCTATCTATGAGTCTGTCTCTATTTTGCTTGTTAGTTCAGTGTTCACATATGAGTGAGATCATACAGTATTTGTCTTTCTCTGACTAGATTATTTCACTTAGCATATTGTTCTGCAGGTACATCCATGCTATTGCAAAGGGTAAAATTTTATTTCTTTTTTACAACCAAGTAGTATTCCACTTTGTAAATGTTCTATAGTTGTTTTATCCACTCATTCACTGGTGGACACTTGGCTGCTTCCAACTCTTGGCTACTGTAAATTATGTTGCCATTTCTAGGATCTTTATTCATTATATTTAGTTTTTAGTAAGTTTACAGTCTTTCTATTAACTTTTTGCGCCAGTTTGAGAGCAGTTACTGTAGAATGTCATACTTATCCAGAAATACTTATATTTGATATTTACTTCACTAAAAAGTTACTCAATGAACCAATAAATTTATTCTGTATTGCCAATATCTCATTGATTTGCACTAACTAGACATATTTGAATGCTAAGATTTAGACTTTAACACAAGAGTTTTAAAAACTCAAAATATATCTCCCCTAGTTTCATTGCATAGTGAAAAACAGTAACAAATATAATTATTACAAATATATAAATATATGCTTTTAATCAACAACTGAATGGCAGCCTGCTGTGCTAATTATTTTTGGTACATGAAGACTGATTGCACTTTCCTAATTAAACATTTTTCTTAGTATTTTTTAAATTTACATATTCACTGAATCATGGCAAGTATTACTAGAACTGTCTTTGCTGTTTCTAAAACTTATATTTATAAGTAAAAAAAGAAAAATTATAATTTTTATTTTCATAATAACCAGTGAATAACACATGCTATAAAATATAAATACCTTGAATTATATAAATACTTGGATAAAACTAATTTTATTATAAAGTCATTTCAAATTTTACTTAGATCTTAACTTTAAGTGGTGGCAAAAGAAATAACTTGCAAGATTCTGGTAAGACATAAATGTATGATTAATTTTAAAAATTTATAATCATTTAACAAGTATTTTTGAAAATATAATTTGTCTAAGTGTTGAGGATTCAAAAATGAAATGAAATAATATCTGTTAGCCAAACTACACAGGATACTAAGTAAGAAAAGCTAATTGCAGTATTTTCAATAATGACTGAAGGAAAGATTCAAACATCACAAGGATATGAAACTGTTCTGAGAAATTTATTGCACTTAGAAACATGTTGGTAGCTAGAGATGGAATGTGTAACATGGAATTTTTTTAAGTATGAGAGGTATTATAACATAGTTCTATGCTAATGAAAATGATACATTACAAGGAGTATATTATAGAACATAGTTGGAACAGTTATTTGAGCCATATCTTTTTTTTTAATCCTCACCCAAGGACATAATTGTTGACTTTAGAGAGGGGGAAGGAGAGAGGGAGAAATAAAAACATCAATGTGAGGGAGAAAAATCCATCAGTTGCCTCCACTACAGGCCCAGAGGAACCTGCAACCTAGGTATGTACCCTGACCAGAAATCAAACCCATAATCTTTCAGTCCAATGGATGACACTCCGAGCAAGTGAGCCACATCAGCCAGGGCTCAATCCATATATTTAGGTAGGTTAAGGCATGGAAGCTAGCACCCCTAATGAGAGCCTGGTTGTATATGAGAAAGGGCAGTTGTTTAAAGTAACAGGGACAAGAATAAGTGATGCAATGAGGAGAAGGAAGGAGTATAAAAGAGTTGTTGAGAACAAATGGACTATGGAATTTACAGAATTCTTGGGAAACACTGGCAGGTAGTTGAGGTGTTCCTCTAGAGTTGCTGAGCTACCTACCTATAGGGGTACAGTGGGCAGAGAGTTGACTTCAGCAAGATTGATTGGTATTTTTCCATCTGAAGGAAACAAGGAGTAAGGGACAGGGAGATGATAAATGTGAACCAAGGAATGATTGTAGTCAAGGACAGTGGACTATATCTTGAACAAAGACAGACATGAAGGTGAGTGTTAGAAAAGCAGTTAGAAGTGGTGAGCAGTTGGTGCTCCTTGCACATCTGGTGGGGTTTAGAAAATGGTAGCAATTAGGTTAATAGAGAGGCCTCAAAGGTAAGAAAGTGATGGAATGACACAAAGAGATTTTGAATGGAGATTTTTGAGGGATTCCAAGTTTATTGGTGTGGGCTAAGATGATTGGAGTGGGGGAGGCAAAATCTTTTGAGAAGATTCAGAAGTCCGGGCTATTAAAAACAAAAAACAAAAAACTGTAGTTGAGAGATCTACAATGAATTGGAGGTCAAAATCCTTAAGAGATGAGTGTAGATCATTTCTGGTTATTACATGACAGTAGTGTGGAGGGACAGTAAAGCACCAGCTAAGGGGGTTTCAGATTAAGGGGGCTGAGTTTATTTTCTAACAGACCCCAAATATTAAAATATACTTTTGATATACACAATGGGAAAATAAATAAAATAACAAAATAAATAAATAAATAAAACCTTTTTCAAGAGATCTTGAAATACAGATTACTACCCTCAGACAATACATTGTATATTCTAGCTCATGAAGGGGAAAGGTGGACTTCAGAATAAATACCAGGTAGATTTAGAAACAGCCAAGATGGAGTCAAAGGTAGAAACTCTTAACTTCTTCACACAACAAAAAAAGGATAACAACCAATTAAAAAAAAATAGAACCGCCAGAAAATCAAACTGCATAGAAGTCCAAGAACCAAGGAGTTAAATAAGAAACATTCATCCAGATTGGTAGGAGGGGAAAGATGTGCAGCCAGGGCAGAAAGGACACTCAGCAAGGCAGCAGCTAGTGGGAGACCAGGGCAGGAGAGGCAGCAGCTGGCAGACCGGGATATCCCATATTCATGTGAGAATAGCCCTGGTGGAATGACTGGGGAGTGAGACAAGCCACACAACCCAGAGTTCCAGTGCAGAAAACTAAAGATTCAAAACCCCTGGTTGTAAAAACCTGTGGGTGTTGTGGTGGTGAGAGAAACTCCCAGACTCACAGGAGGGTCCATTGGAGAGACCTGTGGGATCCTAGAACATACACAAGCCCACCTACCTGGGAATTAGTACCTGAAAAGGCAAAATCCACTTGTGGGAAGTGAGAGAAGTTACAGAAAGTGCAGCGAGAGCCAAGCAAGTGGCATTGTTCCCCCTCTGACCCCTCCCCTACATACTGTGCCACAACACAGCAAAGCGGGTTGCCCTGCCCTGGTGAATACCTAAGGCTCCATCCCTTATAATGTGACAGGTACTCTGAGACAAAGAAATATGGCCCAAATGAGAAAACAGATCAAAATTCCAGGAAAAGAAATAAGCAACAGGGAAATAGACAACCTATCAGATGCAGAGTTCAAAACACTGGTAATCAGGATGCTCACAGAAATGGTTGAGAATGGTCACAAAATGGGGGAAAAATTGAAGACTATGCAACGTGAAATAAAGAAAAATGCACAGGGAACCAACAGTGAAGGGAAGGCAACTGGGGCTGAAATCAATGATTTGGAGCAGAAGGAAGAAATAAACATTCAACCAGAACAGAATGAAGACACAAGGATTAAAAAAATAAGGAGAGGTTTAGGAACCTCTGGGACAACTTTGAACATTGCAACATCCAAATCATAGAGCTGCCAGAAGGAGAAGAGGAAGAACAAGACATTGGAAACTTATTGGAGAAAATAATGAAGGAGAACTTCCCCAACCTGGCAAAGAAATTAGTATTACAGGAAGTCCAGGAATCTGAGTCTTGAAGAAGTTGGGCCCAAGGAAGCACACATGAAGGCACATCATAATTACATTACCCAAGGTTAAAGATAAGGAGAGAATCTGAAAAGCAGCAAGAGAAAAGGAGAGAGTTGCCTTAAAGGAGTTCCCTTAAGACTATCAGCTGATTTCTCAAAAGAAAGCTTATAGGCAAAAAGGGGCTGGAAAGAAGTACTCAAAATCATGAAAGGCCAGGACTTACACCCAAGATTACACTATCCAGCAAATCTATCATTTAGAATGGAAGGGCAGATAAAGTGCTTCCCAGGTAAGGTAAAGTTAAAGGAGTTCATCATCACCAAGCCCTTACTATATGAAATGTTAAAAGGACTTATCTAAGAAAAATAAGATCAGAAAGTATGAACAGTGAAATGACAACAACTCCGCTTGTGGGAAAGTGAGAGAAGTTACAGAAAGTACAGAGGATGGCTTCCATTCCTCACCTTGTACTTATAAAAAAATTCTGCTCTTAAAATATTTTTAAACAGCCATATCATTTATATTATATTATATTATATTATATTATATTATATTATATTATATTATAGAGAGTTTTGTGGGAAGATCAATAAATAGGAATTTGTGATGAGTAATTTATACATAATTATTTCCAAAACAATAATATAAAGCATAAACTAAAAATAAAATGATTTTTTTAGGCCTAAGGTAAGACCCCCCCAAAAAAAAAAGAAATTTAAGCAGAAAACTTGTAAGCTACTTAAAGTTACATTAAACAGTAAAAAAAAATACCCTCTTTTCTGTATGCTATTTGTATACCCTTACCATACAAGAGGAACACTGATTTTTTTCATTTTTGTATAATTCAATATTATGAAAATTTATTCCAGTTTCACATCAAATATGTTAAAAATAATAGAAGGCAGATTAATTGATTGGCACAATTTTTCTGCCCCTTTTTTTATACCATTAAATCTCTCGGGGACAAAGTACCTGAAGTTTCATACTGTTAGCAAAATGAAATCAGTATGCATGACTGTAAAAATAATCCGAGGAACAAGTACACCTCTCACTCTAATGAACAAGTTCAAGGAAGCTAACCTGTAAAAATAAAGATTCCTGCTTGAAGTAAATGAACTGCAAGAAATGCAAGTCAATCTCCAGGTGTCATACTTGGCCAGAGACAGAGGGCAGTGACAGATAAATGGCATAACTTCCTGTTTTATGTCAGGTCCTTTATGTTGGGGTGACCCAGAGGCAGCAAGGTTTCTATAGATGATAATTGTACTGTATAATTATCTCTTTTTAATTAAAAATTATCATATGATGTTAATAATAATGTTAATAAACTGCAACTAGATGATTTTGTTTCCTCAAACTTGTTATGATCACTTAACTATTGAACCGAAGATAGGTGTTTCATTATAGTAAGAACAATAAGAACAATAATAAGGCAAATATTTACTTGGTCCAGAAATAGAATACTGTTTCTCACAGTAAAATTTTGGTAGTTATCTTCAGTAATGTGAAACATATTCAGAGGTGTATTTGCCTAAGCTGCTCAGGTTATCCAATGCACATTTTTGTCTGTAACATGAAAAAAAAATTAAGTACATCATAAATCTATTCTTATTTATATCCTGTTTAACTTGTTTGGAAAATGGACATGAGTTCATTATTTACTGTATGGCCTTCTTTATCACTCCTTTCAATTTGTTTTAAGTAATACTTTCTTTGAAATTTGATGGCTTAACCAAGGATCCTATGTTTTACAATTTGATAAGTTCGTGTTCTTTTATTCTTTCAAAAAGAATTGTTGTCTTACTACTAATTACTGTGTGTTTCATATTAAGAATGACACAACAGTTATTTTAATTTTTACCTATGATTCATAAATCATGGATTTTTCACTTTAACAAGAAGCCAAATTAATGGCTAAATCTATTACAGATGTTTGTCTTATGCTCTTCCCTATAGCCTTTGACATGTTGATTATTCACACTCCTTAGAATAATTTCATCCTTGGAATCCATATCTCAATACTGCCCTCATGTTCCTTCCACCCATCAGATAATTCAAAATATCCTGTCTGAACTGCTTTTTCTCTGTCTGTGTAATATATTTTCAGGACTTGAAGGCACTCTGCCATTCTCACTAGACTCATGTTCAGTGAAATATATAACCTATCACCTGTGAAATAAATTATTTGCATAATGTGAAGTGCTACATCTGTATCTCCTTCCCAGAAATGCCTGTAGAGCTCCAGGTCAAGGTCCATTGGTCCTCTTCACCTGATATACAAAAAGCCAGTCAAATTGAGGGTACTAAAAAACATTCCCTCCTTCCAAAACGATTCTCCCCCTTTCAGAACATGACCTCAATCCTTACCCACATCAAGCCCATATCCTTTTTTTCTCATTTTCCATTGGCAATTCCATTACCCTGCCCAGTTAAGTTAGCACCTCAAACATATCGCTGGTCTCTTCGATGATGTCTATTTCCCAAAAAGTGATTATAAGTACTTTATTATTTGTTTCCTACCTCTTTCTATTCTTTCTCTTTATAGGTTAGGTTCCCATATATCTTGCCATACTACATATACTACTACCATACTCTATATACTGTTTGTGGTCCTTCCAGTTGTTGCTTTCATTACACTGGCCAAGCTTCTAATTGGGTCAATAGCACTCATTCCCATCTCTGTCCCCAGCACTGCCCACCATGTCTTTATTTTGTATCTATGTAGCTTTTTTTCATCATTTTTAGTCTATAGATTAGAATTTCCTTCTATGGAAAACACTCATTGATATTTGAATACTTAATTAGGTGACCCTTCCTGATAGAAATTTATATTTCACACATTATTGCCTGACAGATGCACTATAATTGCCTTTTAGCTATTATTATTTCTGGAGACTCCCATGTCTTTTAAGTCAAATAAAATTGTTTACTACTGCAGCTTCAAGATCTAGCATAGCAAATTTTACAAAACTGGTTGACCAATTATTAAATATATTAAAAGAATAAATCAGTTTCTTCCTTCAAGCAATCCATAGATTGTATGAATATATATATATATATATATAGTCATATTTTCTGATGAAAATAGTCTTATAAACAGCACTAAAATTAACATCGGGGTTTAATGTTTTCTCTACTGAATTTTAATGATGAACTAGGTAAATAATTTAATCCCATATCAGAGGTTTTTCTTTAAAAAAGTAAAGAACTAGTTTACAAAATCCTTGTATCCTCATTGCGAATATCTTTACTGGGCTTTTAAGGATCCTGTTGTTGTAGAGACTTCTCATGCTGACAAACATGTCTGCTATGCCCAGTACTTCACAGCTAACCAGCCCCTGAGCATCAGTCAAGTCCTTAAACTTTCTTTTTAGGATTGAATATTTACTCTTATCTTGATTATTTACTACATATACACATATTGTTGATTTTGAAATTATTTTTATGGGTTTCTGATGACATGACAGTTGGGATTTTTAAATAACTATAAGATATGATATATTAGATTTTTGAGATAAGAAATGTTCATTATAGGCAGTTTTGTGTCAACTATGCAGAAAAAGAAATCTCGTGTATTTTTCTAAGTAAAAGAATGCCTTGATTTTATGTAACATATTACATAATAGATATGAATTATATGTGCATACTAACACAGTGCTCTCTGAAGAACACACTATTGTGAATCTAAAAACCAGCAGGGAGCAAACACTTATGTTGCCTAACATCACAGTTTCTGTGCCGCTGGAGCCCTTGTGGGTCACTCTCAACCAAGTATGGAGAAAGGGAAGATTCATAATATCTGAACATGAAATTCTAATGTTCACTTGCAAAACAATAAGTAATCATTGTTTTTCCTTTTGATAATTCTTTATACTTTAAAAACTCAGTTTTCACTCAAGAAAAAAAGGTTTTTATAGAAGTCAATTAAATGAAATGTAATGGAAAGGGTGATTTTTTTTTTTAAAGTCTGACAAACCAGTTTTGAGACATTGGCTGTATTATAAATCTTCCCTTCTATGTCTTCCACTATACTTCTTCTACTATAAAATGAGAGTATGTCACCTCTTCTAATATAAACTCCACCTCTTCCACTATAAAATGAGAGCATATCACCTACCTTCATTATAATGTGAGAATTCAACTAGATAATGTGTTCAAATTAGGTGTCTTACATAAAATAGGCACTTCAATGAATCTTTCTGTTTTTTTTTCCTTACCCTCTTCCTTATGGAAAAGTCTGTAGAACTGTATTGAATTCTATTATTTATTTTTTAAAAGTTTGGTAAAATGTATCACTGAAGCCATCTGGACATGGAATTTTATTTTCATGGATGTTTTCAATTATCCAATATCCTTAATAGCTATAGGGCTATGGCATTATCTATGCATTTTTAATGACTAGGTTAATAAATGACATACAGTAAACAGCATATGTTATCACTGTGCACTTTTATAAATTATATATCTATATATAAAATAGATATAGATATATCTGAGTCAACATAATAATGAAGATATTATAACTCCAAAAGGTTTCTTCACTCTGACAGTGTTTTGAAAGCCTGTACCTCCATTGGTAGGTAACCTAAATCTTTCTGAAGTGTTCTGTACCTGTTCTTCCTCTCCATACTAGATACTCAGACCTTTGATTGTAGTAAACCATGCAACATGTAAGAATGCTGGCAGCCACCCTGAGGGACTTCTTTAGTTTCACATATTCTCTTCCTTACTACTACCATGTAGTGACGACCTAATTTTCTTGATCACGTGTTTTAATCATTTTAATCAAAACTTGACCTTCCTCTTCAGTCTATGGGAGAAGAGTTCAACAGACCCAATATTGTCAAATGTCAGTCTCAAATTCCAGTCCAACATAAATCTTCTCATGTTTTTTTGTTGCAAGTACAGGAATCAAAGTTGAGAAACAGATAATTAGACACAGTGATCAGAGGCATCTCTCCCTTTCCCACCTATTGACTCCTCTGATTACAGAAGAAACAGTATCTTCTTCTGTTCCCCAATTCACAATCCTATGTACTTCCTGCTAGAAGAGAGAATCTTTAACTATATTTCCATCTCCAAGTTGGTACCAGAACTGAGTCCTACTTATGTTATTATATCTTTTCGTGTGATCACCTGTTTATCAGTGGGGGGATATATCAGTTTTGATGAAATGACTTGTCAAGAAGTGCTGTTAGAAAGAAATGAAATAACTTAGAATGAGGTTTTTAATAATTCTGTGGTTAGTATTACAAGCAAAACATGGCAAATAGTGAAAGCAAATTCATATCCAGAAGAAGTATATATTCTAATGTGAACAAATTATTATTTCCTCCATGATAGAGGTCATTAAATAAAATCAAAAGACACTCCCTCCATCCCATGTGTGCAATGATTTTACCATACACATTGGATGCTGCATCTGGCAGGGCAAGGAGGCAGAAGTGAGGGCCGTGAGGTCAGCTGTGGTGAGGGTGGCAATGTATTTGACTTTCTGCCACCTCTGAATATCTCCTACAATACATCAGGGATTCATGGGATCACCAGTCTCCTGCGGATGGACTCAGGACAAACTCCATTGCCTACGAGAACCTTAGAAGTCCCCACTCTATGATCCCTGGATTAACATTTTCTAAAGTCAACTTCCAATCATCACTGGATTTGAACAAAGATTATAGTGACATTTCAGGGTGTTTCCACAAGAATATCAAAGGGCTTCATTCAAGGAGCTCTGGGCACATGAACTGATTCAAACATGGGAATGTTGATGAGGCACCAAAACTCTAGTGAATTGACAAAATATAATTTTCTGTTAGCCAGAACAAAGGTTTTGGTTGGCTGGTGCTGAAGTTTGTATTTTATGGACATTTGAGCATTTTTCCTTAAAGCAAGGACACCATAAGCAATTTGCCACTTTCACCAGGCCCTGAGTGTCAAAGCACTGACATTACCATGTTAATGTCCTTGTGCGTGGCAATACCATGTACCTGTGGGACTGCACTTTGCCTCCATGAGCCAGGGTTGGTTACACCACTCTCACTAACATCAGCAGGCCCCTTTGAATGGTAATATATCCCACATTTATCTCAGGACATCCAAGAAAATAGCTAGAGTACTTCTTTTGTTAAATAAACTTTTTAGTTTAGAATGGTTTTAGACTTACAGAAAAACTGGGAAGAGAGAACAAGGTCCTCATGCACTTCAGACCCAGTCTCTCCTAGTATTATTTCTTACATTAGTATTGCACATTTTCACAATTCATGAACAAATATAGAGGCATTATTTTTAACTAGATTTCCTTACATTTCCTCACATTTCCTTAGCTTTACCTGTTTTTTTAATCTGTTCCAGGATCTCTTCAAAAACATATTATATTTAGTCATCATGTACCTTTAAGTTCTTCATGGCTATAGGAGTTACTGAAGTACTTTTCAAGGTTATTGACACTACTCAATGTATTTATCAATGTCATTATTAAGGGACATTCTTTTGACCCTTGTAATGGACATGATAAATGAATAAGTTAATGAATTGTCTTTCATTTTCCCTTAGCTCAATATACATCAAGACTGACTTTGTGATTTAATCAAGCAAACAATCCAAACCATTTCCAATTAATCAAGCTAACTCAATGCATTTAAATTCATTTTTAAGAACACCTGTATTGATAAATCCAACCTGATCTTAAATCCTATCCCTCTTTGTTTCATGCAGTATCTACTGTGTCTGCTTCCACAAGTATTCCCCAGAATTTTGCCAGTATAAATGAAAACCTGAAGCTCTCCAGATATTTAAAACTTTTCTTCTGTATTTGACTTTATCTGGTTCATCTGGTTCATGGGGCAATACCGGAATCTGGATCAGCAGCGAGAGTTGGTCACAATGAGGCCTAAGGAAAGCTCACACCTTTTTGTAAGATATGTTAGTAAAGGTGCAGTTGGGGAAATAAATCTCTATGAGTTTAGAGTAAAACAATTTTTATAGGAATAATATTTTTTATTAATGTAGAAGATGCTGGGAAAGTGAGGGTCCATATAGGTCGCTGGAAGATAAACAGAAGCTCACTCACCTGACCTCATGTTCCTTGTACATCAGAGAGAATCTCTGAACCATAAGTGAGTGGAGAGTGTCTACCTCTGACCACTTCCAGGAAGCTGCTAGGCCAAGGGATGCCTTCAAGAACCACCACTATTTGACCTATACTAACAGAAAGAAGGCTTCACCTCTCCAAATAGCTCCACTCGCTCAGAGCCTAAGTCTTTCAGAGCTGGATGGTTTCAAGACTTAAATCAAATACTCTTTCTACAAAGTAGGTATCAGAAATGTTTTCTGGGTTTTTTTTGCGTGTTTTTGTTTGTTTGTTTGTTTTTGTTTTTTAGTTTTCCATTCTCTTCAATTTACAAAATCCTGCCAGAATATAATGTAAGGTTGATATTAAGTCATCTACCCTCCATGGTTGCTACTAAGCTTAGTGCATCAGAAGCGCCAACTGATTGCAAGGTGACTTGATCCAGAGATGCAAATGCACGGGGCTCCCTGAGGCTTTTGTCTGGCTGCAGCCTGCAAGCCACAATTTTCAGGGTACAGTGGTAGCTCAGTCTGCCATATACTACCATCCTCATTGTGCAGCCACACTTGGCTGTGGCTCTGGCTTCATAACCTCCTTTCTGCGGTTTTTATTGTCCATAATTCATTCTTCAGGTTTTCTCAAAATTCTTTTAGCTGTTATTATTGTTGAAATCAGATCAGGTCTTTATTTCTTGCTATTAAGTTACCTACACTATATAAATGGGATGATTTTTGTCCTTTCTAATTAATACAGAAAACATTATCTATAGACAAAAATAAGTAATTAAGTTTTCTGCAGACAGATTAATGTCGGGACAAGGGGTAAGGCCCCCTAAGACAAGCCCTTTAAAGCACAGAACTGTCAGTTTGTAGATATTTCATTGACAAGTATTACATTAACACAGATTTTACTTTTTATTGTTATTCTATTACAGTTGTCCTAATTTTTCACCCTTTGCCCTTCTGCACACAGCCTAACTCCTATTCCCACAGTCAATCCCTACATCATTGTCCATGTCCATGGGTCATTCATACATGTTTTTTGACTAGTCCCTTCTCCTTCTTTCCACCATTATTCTCCTCCCCCTTCTTCTCTGGCCACTGTTGGTCTGTTCCACATTTCTAAGTCTTTGATTCTATTTTACTCATTAGTTTATTTTGTCCATTAGAGTTCTCTTATAAGTGAGATTATATGGTATTTGTCTTTCACTAATGGGCTTATTTCACTTAGCATAATATTCTCTTGTTACATCAAGGCTGTCACAAAAGGTAGGAGTTCATTCTTTCTTCCTGCTGTGTATTATTCCATTGTGTAAATATACCACCTTTTTTTATCCACTCATCTACTGGTGAGCATATAGACTGTTTCCAGCACTTGACTATTGTAAATAGAACTACTATGAACATAGGGGAGCAGAAATTATTGTGAATGGGTGTTTGAGGGTCCTTCAGGAATACTCCCAGTAATGGAATCACTGGGTCAAAGGGCACTTCTGTTTTTAATTTTTTGCAGAGATTTAACACTGTTTTCCACAGTGACTGCACCAGTCTGCATTCCCACCAACAGTATACTAGAGTTCCCTTTTTCCTACAACCTTGCCAGCACTTGTTTGTTGATTTGTTTGTGATGGCCATTTGTCTAGTGTGAAGTGATATCTCATTGTGGCTTTAATTTGCATCTCTCTGATAGCTAGTGATGCTGAGCCTCCTTTCATATGTCTCTGGGCTCTGTATATGTCCTCCTTGGAGAAGTGCCCTTCAGGTCCTTTGCCCATTTCTTAATTGGACTGGTTGTCTTCCTGGAGTGGAATCATGTAAGTTCTTTATAAATTTTGGAGATCAAGCCCTTGTCCAAGGTATCATTGGAAAATATATTTTCCTATGTGGTTGGTTCCCTTTTCATTTTGCTAATGTTTTCATTAGCTAAAATCCTCTGTAAATATCAGTTAAGTCCATTTAATCTTGGGTGTCATTCAATTCCACAATACCCTTGTTGTTGTTTTTTGTTTGAACTATCTATCCATTATTGACAGTGGGGTGTTAAACCCCCTATGATAACTGTATTACTGTCAATCTTCTTAAAGTCCTCCGAGATTTTCCTTATGTATTTAGGTGCTCTTATATTGTGTGCCTATGTATTTACACCGGTTATATCTTCTGGTTGGGCAACTCTCAAGTATTATGTAGTGATCTTCTTTATCTCTTGTTATGACCTTTGTTTTGAAGTCTATTTCATCTGACATAAGCATTACTACCCCAGTTTTTCTTTCATGTCCATTTGTTTGGAATATTTTTTCCATTCTTCTACTTTTAACCTGTTAAGATCTTTTGTTCTGAGTGGGTCTCTTGTAGACAGCATATATGTGGGTCATGTTTTCTTATCCATTCAGCTATCCTATGTCTTTTGATTCGAGCATTTAATCCATTTATATTTAAGGCTATTATTGATAGGCTTTAAATCATTGCTTTTATTTTATTTTTTTTACTTTGTGCCTGTGTTCCCATTTCTCTTTCTCTTTTTCTTCATCTTCTTAAAGTAGTCCCTTTAACATGTCTTGAAATGTTGTTTTGCTGAGGGTATACTCTTTTAGCCTTTTACTGGTCTGGGAAGCTCCTTCTTTCACCTTCCATTTTAAATGAGATCCTTGCTATTAGAGTAGTCTCGGTTGCAGGCCTTTGCTTTTCATTACTTAGAATATTTCTTGCCGTTCCCTTCTGGCTTGCAGTATTTCTGTGGAGAAATCAACTGCTAACCTTATTGGAGATCCCTTGTATGTTACTCTCTGTTTTTCCCTTGCTGCTTTTAAGATTCTCTCTTTGTCTTTAAAATTTGGCATTGTAATTATGATGTGTCTTGGAGTAGATCTCTTTGGGCTCATCTTGATTGGGACCCTCTGTGCTTCCTGAACTTGCATGGCTTTTCCTCTCTCCAAGTTAGGGAAATTTTCTGTCATTATTTTTTCAGACAGATTTTCTATCCCTTGCTCTTTTCTTCTTCTGGTATTCATATGTTGTTACGTTTCATGAATGTTGTTACATTTCATGTTGTCTTGAAGTTCCCTTAAGCTATCCTCATATTTTTTGAGTCATTTTTCATGCTGTTGATCTGTATAGGTATTTCTTTCTACCTTGTCTTCCAGCTCACTAATTCGGTCTTCTGCTTCATTCAACCTGATTGTAATCCCTTCAAGTGTATTTTTTATCAGCTATTATATCCTTCCTTTCTTCTGGTTTCTTGTTAATAGTTTCTATTTCCTTTTTATTGCAGCTATAGTTCCCACTCAGTTCCTTGTAGTTTTCACTGAGTTCCTTTAGTATTCTTATAACCATTACTTTGAGCTATATGTCTGATTAATCATTTGCCTCAGTTTCATTTAACAACCTTTCTTGTGATTCCTCCTTTCTTTTTGGGGGTTACTGTTTCTTTATCTCCCCATTTTAGGTGACTCTTTTTGTTTGTTTCTGTGTATTAGATTGGTCTGCTTTGACTCCCTGCCTTCACAGGGTGGCCATCTGTGGTAGGAGTCCTGTGGGACTCAGTGTGCTGTCCCCTCTAACTGAATTTTCTAGGCAAGCCCTTTATGCAGTTTATGTGGGCTGTCTTGTTGTAATAGGTTTTGGTCATTGTTGGCTCATTCATGGTTGGTTATCCCCTCCAGGTTGCTGACTGAGAGTCACAAACCCCACCACATCTTGAATGCTATTATACAGGAGCTGCCAGAACAAAATAATCCAGCAAAAAAACACTCACACTATCTGAAATAACCCCCAACTACTACTGCAATATTAACAACAAATGAGCTAAGGTTTAAAAAATGAAAAGAGAATATGAACATTATATGACAGTAAAAAGGAATATGATGTGACTAACCTAAAGAAAAATGATTTTCATTGGATAGGGGAAGGAGAAATAATAAGAATAAGGTAGAGAAATAAGGCAAAAGAAGGAGAAAATAAAATTTACCACATAAATAAAATAGGGGAGGAATAGGGTAAACTCAAGTAAGATAAGGGAAGAGTACACTATGAGGAGAAAAAGAAAAAAAAAGTAAAAAATAGGAACCAAGCTGAAGAAAAACAACCATCACAGTGATATCCACAGCTAAGGAGCAAAGATTGATAAAGTTGGAAAGAGAATAATAATATTATATAAACAAAAAAGGAATAAAAGAAAAAAAAGATTGTGAGATGTCTAAAGGAAAGAAAGCTGATTTTGAGAGGATAGAAGGGAGAAATAATAAGCTTAAGTATTAGAAACTAGGCTAAGAAAGGGAGAAAGTAAAATTTAAAATTAAAATAAGACAGGGTAGAAGGAAGATAAAAATATAGGACAAGGGAACAGAAACAGGTGAGGTTTAAAATAAAAAACAAAAAAATAGTGAACACCTAGGAATATACTTGAAGAAAATCAACAACCACAATATCAATGATAACCAAGGAAATATTAATAAAGGTGGCATGACAATGAGGATATTATAAGAAAGAGAAAAAGAATGTGAGACGACTAATGGAAAGAAGGAAGATTTTGAGAGGATGGAAGGAGGAGAAATTCTAAGAGTGAAAAATAGAAAGAAGGTGTAGAAAAAAGAAAAAATACAATTTTAAATGGAAATAAGAAAGAGAAAGATGAAGGCAAAATGAAGTAAATGAAAGGAAGAGTAAAATATGAGATTGGGATTAAAACTAAAATAAAAATAATAAGAAATAAAAATAAAAACAAAATAATAATAATAAATAGTGAAATAATAGGAGACAAAATTGAAGACAAAGAAACAATGTTGAAAAGCTATGCAGGAGAAAAAAATAACACAAATAATGGAAAAGAATAAGGTGAAATTCATCTCAGCAGAGTCCTGTGTTTGGTGACCTACTGTCTTCTCCTTCAGGATTCATCCCTGATGTCTGCTGGTGTCCTAGCCTAGCTTTAGGCAACCTGTTTGAGACTACAAGTGATCCACAGTCTGTGGCTGTCTCCTTCAGGCTTGGCTGGTCCCTGTTGTTCTGCCTTGCTGGCTTTTTATCAGCACAGGGCCCAGTGGTGGTTTATCTAATGTCCAACAACACTGCATATACCACCTCCACCTGCCTCCAGATGGCAGCCTCTGGTACAATCAGGCAGGAGGGATTCCTGGGTCAACCCGGGGAGATGCTGTTCAGCCTTCAGGGAAGATGGTGTGTTTCCTGCCCGTGTGCCACACATTCTGATCTGTCTCAGATTATTTTCACTAATACATAGTTTCTGATGAATTAGTTGTTTTCATGTGAGGGATCAATCTGTATAAAAGGGTTGGCTCTTTCTGCTTGGTGCTGATGGTAGCTCTGTGTAAGCTAACATATAGGTTTTAGATCATGTTTATAATTCTCCTAAATTGCAATTGCACATGCATGCTGTATGGAGATTGTTACAACCCCACAGGTAAGACTGTGTAACATTTATTATAAAGTAAGCATATATTTTCTCAGAATGTTTGAACATATGTGTGAGGGTCTGCACATCACTTACATTCTACTGGTTTTAAATTTCTCATCTGCTAAATAGGGAAGTAAAATATCTCTTAAATAATGTTTCCAAAATTCTGCAGTCATATATAATTTTAATAATGTAAATGATTATACATTAAAGCCAATTTCAAAAACTATAAAGTTGTATTAATCATATTGTGTATGTACTATTGCTTAGGAAAGATACTTCTATGTCACCATTTTATTGGCAACACTTTTCGTTTAAAATGGGAATTAACTGATTTTCTGAAAGAAATTGGCCAAGAGTGATTTGTTGCTTTTTCCAAGCATGGCTGCTTTCTCTTAAATGTATTTCTTGCTTTTACCAGCTGACTATTGCAGCTTACCTGATATGCCCTGGCTATAGTAAACCAGGTTTGCAGCTGGACACAATGCTTGCTTCCCAATTACACCTAAGGAGAAAGGTCACTGTGAGTCTCCCTCTGTCTCTCTGTGTCTCTGCCTTTCTCTATCTCTTTCCGCCCCTCTTTCCCTGCCCCTTTTTTCTGTCCTTTACCTTTAGCAGCACTTCTGGAACAGCTGGATTTCTTCCTATGACTTCTAGACTAATTTCATATTTTTTAAATCTTTCAATAACAATATTATGGTCACTTTCACATGCAAAACAAGAGACTCATCTGAAAAGGATGGCACTAGTAAATATAATAATTTTAAAATTATATAACTGTTTCATGTAATAATTTATTTTTATTACACCTAATTATTTTGACTACCTCAAAAAAGCATACTTACATAGCAGCACTCTGATGGGCATCTCCTGGACATTATTTTTATTAAAAGTAATATGCTTTGGTGACTAGTAAACACCAAAAGTACACAACACTTTCCACAAACATAACTCATATCCTGTAGAGAGTAATTTCTCTTTTCTGTGTATGCTAACTAATCTTAGAAAGGCAGGAAGCGTAAGGTCGTTGGCTTGAGCTATTTCTCTCATATACAATGACTCAACTTCAATGAGTTAGAGTAAAACTTACAATGCAATGTAATGTGCAGATTCCAGTCCAAGTTTTTCCATACCTCTAAAGTAAAATCTAGGGTCACAGAAGAGGAAAATTAGGTTTTCTAGAAGCAATCTACAGTTTAAGTTTATTAGACTACCCCTATTTAAATTAATATTCATTTCTTTATTTCTTATTTGTAAAACTATATACATACTATATTAGTTTTCTCTTGCTATCCTAATAAATCACAGCAGATGGTGCCACTGAAAGCAATACCCACTTGTTATTTTAGTGTTGTGTGGGAAGTCCTGACAGGATCCACTGGGTCCTGTGCTTAGGGACTCACAAAATGGGATCAAAGTGTCAGCCTTCCTGTTCTCTACCATCAGTCTGTTGTAACTATTGTTAATTACAGTCAGAATGTGTTCACCAATGCAACAAAATGAGATATATTAATAAGGAATTTAAAAGCACTTCTTTCAAATTCTGTAACCCTGGTGATGTAATCACATCACACATCCTTCCGCGTGCTGATCTTACTCCCTACTCTACTCAAGTGGCGGTGGCTGCGTTTTAATATTTGTAACTATTAATGTGTGCCCATTATTTATTCTGATACCAAACAAACTTCATTTCCTTCATTAAATGTTTCTACCATTTATTTACAATTTAAAACTCATACTTTTTGCTTTCTGAATGCATCCCCCTTTCATGAAGGATTCCTCATTAGTGAGATAAGAAGTCAGTGATTTCTGGGTCTGAAAAAAAGCCTGTTCTTCAAACAGATCCTGTCTAACCTCACCAATGTGTGGGATTATTGCAGGTAGTTGGTGCCTGTCCCTCAGGCCACCGTCAGACACGGGTCTGGATTACACTTATTGTTCTCCTGCTTATCTCCACTTTGGTTTTTCTCTTCTCAATGATCACTTTCCTTAGGCTCCCAACTCAGTCAAGTTCTCCCACATGCTCCCTAAGGGAGCATGCCATGTTCTTCTCCCTCTCTCCTGCAATATCGGTGTCATTTCAACACTCATCTCATACTGCTTAAAGTATTTTATGTGTTCTAACAAGAAAGCTCTCCTTACTCCTGTCCAAATTTTTGTGCAAACACCAGTATAGATTTCTCAGCCATCAAATGGATTGATATCATTTTATTTTCATGTGTCATATGATGGTGTCTCAATCACTTCTTGAATCCAAGGTTCCTCAAAGATCCACACGCCATGCCTTTTTTCCAGCGATAAACTTATTAGTCAACCTTTGTGTTTCTGTAATAGTGAAAATAGCCCTCCTTCTTTATTTCACCATTTATAACAGACATTCCAGTATTTTGGTTTTCTTTTCTGTTTAGCCTGGTCACAAAGATCTATATCTCTTCCTTTCTTGCTCCAGCTTTTATACTGAATTAAAAAGTCAAAAACTATTTGTATGGGTATTGTTTTTGCTCTTTGATTGTTTGTGTTTGCTTCATTTTATTAATTTGTTTTCCCTTAAGACTTTGTTAGAATATCTAATTTCTAGGTTCACAGTATATCAACTAAGACCTTATTAAACTTTTTTAATGGTTTAAATTTTAATTGGACCAAATATATGACTTTCCCTCATAAAACAGGGTTTCTCAAATCAGCTTTATTTATTCATAATATCACATGGCCACTGAATTTCTGAAATCATAGTGATGGTGATTGGAAAGTGACAGGGAGAGGTGAGCTGTGCTTCAAATACCTGTGTTCAGTTTCCTCTAAAACTTGTTCATCATTCATGTCATAAAAAAAAAAAGAGCTAGTGAAAAGAATTTGGGATCTAGTTCATTTTTGACAACTCCACAGTCAAAATTTCATAAACCTAGTACTGTGAACCAAAGTCAAGCATAATAAATTATATATTTCTGGGTAAAAAAAGTATAATAAACAGGGAACTTAATTAAAAACTCTGTCCCCATTAAGCCCAACAATGTCCAGTTAATCTGACATATTATAACAGTTACTGTGGTGTTTACTTTTTCTGGGTTTTCTATGTAAGGATTCTGAATCCCTGGAGATGTGAAAGACAACTCTTCAAATCATCAGGAGAGTTAATACTTTGTCCAAAGAAAAACATTTTTATCTGTTTCCAAGAGCAAATCGTTACTTATTTGTTTTAAAGACTCCGACAAATTTGTCATTATCTGTGCTCAAGGGAACAGACAAAGCCATATCTCATTTGTAAAGAGCTTCCACCCTCAAGCCCATGTCTACTGAGAATAGTTGTCATTTTTCCAAAAAAATGTGGGATCCACAGTATTGTGACTCCAATATGTTTTTGAGCCACTGACACATCCTTTGAGACACCCCTGATGTCTACTGTGGTGTGACACACAGTTTCTCTCCCTGATATTTTGTGTTCATATTACATCTTGATTAAGGGTAAAATTTTCATCTCAGAGGTTTCTCTTCAGCTGTGGAAACTGCGGGGAATAAATGCTGGTGATCATTACTGTTAATCTTATTAATGGCACCTTACAGATGAGAAATCTGAGGCCTAGCATATTTGCATAACTCATCCACTTAACGTACATCAGTAATGGAGAACATAAAATCTGTCCACAACCAGACACCTCAGTCTTACTCATTAGTGTCTTCACATGCACAAAAATGGCTATTTGAATCCAAGACTAGAAACTGAGCATAACACTTCAAGTGGATGGATGTTGCTACATTGACACCACAGCATGAATAATTAATAGGGAATCTCAGCCTCATGTGTCCTCTTCCTCTCTGCATCCTTGAAAGCCAGCACCATGTGGCCTGGTGGGCAGTGCAGCATAATAGTACCCCAGGAATCCAGCTCCTGCTCAGGGAGGTGTCCAGACATAAAGCTGGAAGGAGAGTCAGCCAGGGCGTCAGCCCCCAGACACCAGCATTGACTGCCACCCACATCAGTACACTATTCATTTCCTGCTATGAACTTCTGGCTTAATCTGTTCCTATAATAGAGAAGTTGGGATTAGATTTGCCATTTTTGGAAATTCTTATAGAATTAAAATCACCCACGTGTTCCATATAAAAGGAGAAATAACTTGAAGGACAGGGCTGGAATCCTTCATCTCCAGCCCCCATGGAACAAATGGTAGAGCCTATATCTTTCTGGATTTTTTTTCTTTTGCCTCAATCATAAACTGGGGGCTGGAATACAATTTAACTTCACAGCAGGTATGAAGGAGCCGTTCTTATTTTTTCCCAAAAGAGGTCATCTTAACTCTTGAATGGGACCTTAAGCACAAGAGTTGGGTGTTCCTTCATGAGTATGGCTCCATCTTTGTTAGAATTTCCTTACAGTTTCTAGTTTGTGTTATAATCAGACAGCTCTCAGAAAATTCACTGAGCAGCAGAGAACCACATTGCACATTCTCGGACACCTCTCTCAGGTTACAATATCACCAGCAGTTGTGCAGGGAACACCAAGCCATATAAATAGTCTCTGCTTTCCCCCTACCCCTAAGGTATCATGGTTGCTATGAATTCTAGTTCACTTTGACCAAAAAAGTATCCATTTCTAAATTAACCAAACTCAATTATTCATAAAATTCTAAAATTTGTTTTACTCTACACTACTGAGGCCCAAAATAGGGAACAAAAAAAAAATCCTAAAGAACAGTACTGTACCATCTTTGGCAGACATGCAAAACAGAAAACAGAAGCTCAAAACAGATATGGCAACCCTTCCAGGTAATCATCCAGTTTTATGTTAAATATAAGAGTCTGAAAAATGATGAAATAACAGTGACCAATGAAGGAGAGTTTCTTTAAAGATGGTGCTCTGAAAATTTCCTGCCACATCCACAACCGCCTTCACCTTGGTCTAAGCACAGCAGGTCACACAGGTGCAGAAAAGGAGAACTGAGGACCCTCTGTTATGTCTAAATGAGAAGTGTAGAGGGTTGAGGTAGATGTGTCCTGCATTTTCAGTGTCTGGTTTTACAAAGATGCAAACTTTTTTCCCATGGGCTTTGCAGAAGGGTGTCCTGCGCAGGCTATTCTGAGAAACCCTCTATAGATCTGCCTGCCAATGGGCATAGGGAAAGTTGTTTTCCTTTAGCAAGAGAAAGGCTGTTTGGGGTATACAAGGGAAGCTTGGGGTATATTGGAACACTAGCTGGCATTCCTACCCCTAACCCTGGATGCACGATCACGGCGCATTTCTCCTTTCCTCCTGTGCCCTCTGAGCTACTCCTTCAGGGGACCTGAAACAAATAGTATGGAAAGAGTTGGTGGAGGGAAAAGGAGGAGACTTGACCAGTATATCTTCCTGTAAATTCAGGCCTAGACCTGGTCAGACCTGGGGGGTATACTGAAGGTACCACAGGAACTGGAGAGGGTGGGGAACAGTTTAAATTGAATGGGAGATTGAAATTTGGGTATTGGATTATATTGTGCCTCTGAAAACTTAAAAGTAAGATTGTTTATTAACAATTAATTATAGAAGTTAAGATCTCTGCTAAAAATATATCATAGAAAGTTTGAAATGTAGTGATGAGGTACAATATCTGACAACCATCTTCATAATTTGAAGGAGTTATTCTCTGATAGAATATTCAGCTTTTAATTTCTTTGTAAGGAGAATTGTTTCCCCCTCCTCCATTTGTCTCTCGAAGCTTTTAGAATCTTTTCTTTATTCCCAATTGTTGCTTAAGCTTTAGCATCATCGATTCTGCAAATTAATTCTTATATTTGGTCTTTAAATTTATTGTTCTAAATTTATTTTCTAATTCTACTAATTCACTTATTTAATTTTGGTTTCTTCTTTTTTAAATAAAATAGTCTCATAATTTTCTAACTTCCTAGAAAACTCATAAAGGTTGTTTTTTTTTTAATGGTAAGCATTCCATAATATTTTCTTTCTCTGGTTGGTGTGTGCTATATTACTTGCTTTTTCTTTTTTTGCTTAGATTTTAAAAATAAATATCCAGTGATCTTTTTCTGCTTTTTTTTTCTCCTGAGGGAATGTGGAGATCGTCTAATGATGTTCTAACTACTCTTCCTTTGCATTTGCCTTGTATGCACTTAATGGATATTTATTTGTAGAACTGGACAATGATTTTTACATCCAGCTGTCTGTGGGAGATGCAAAGAAAACTAGTGAGGACTGGAGATCAGGAAAGCCATTATCTAGTAGTATACCCCCTCTAGTTTCTTCTCTAAAATGTTGGAGGTTCCTGGACCTGAAACTCACCGCATTAGAAGATTGTCCTGTTCAAATGGAGACAGAGTTTAACTGGAGGGTGCAATTGGATAGCCCTGTTGAGGGGGTTTAGTAAGATCTCATTTAGCCCACACAGGAAGTTAAGCAGTGTGTGAGGCTTCTTTTTTTTTTTGTCCCTACTTTTCCTGCTCCTGCTGACTATCCCTTAAGAGGTTTCTTCAGCTTCAATGACTGAGACATCTGAATGCCAGTTTCCAGCCTGAGGTCACATGAAGTATTTCTCCACAACCGCAAGTGTAACAGCCTGATATTTGTGCATTGATCGTGACATACTGTCTGGAATTGATGTAGACTGCAGAATATCTGATCAATATTCTCTATGTGGTGGCATGAGATCTGGTACTTTCTAATATGTAAATGAAGTTTTAATCCATATCCTTGATTCCCTAGATTAATTCCACTAAATAGCAAGAATTGGCATTTAAAAAATATATTAATTTATTCATATATGCCACCTGTAGTTACCATCTTTGCTAAAATTTATGACATTTATGTTGCTTTTATATCACTTTATTTTATTTTTTACACATGAAATAATACAGAATAAAAGTTTGAAGATTTATGAGATGGTAGACTTTTCTGGAAATTTACTCCCAAAATTAACTGGTACCTAAATAAGAGAGATTCTTTCAAAATTCTATTTCTTTTATTGTTGTTTAAGTATAGTTGTCTCCATTTTCCCTCCACCACTTTCCCCTACCCTACCCAACCCCACCTCCCACACTCAATCTCACCCTCCTTTGGCTTTGTCCATGGGTCCTTTGTGTTCCTTGATGACCCTTTCCCTTCTTTTCCCCATTATCCCCTTTCCCCCACCCCTCTTGTTACTGTCAGTTTGTTCTTTATTTCACTGTTTCTGGTTACATTTTGCTTGCTTCTTTGTTTTGTTGATTAGATTCTACTTGTAGGTGAGATCATATGGTATTTGTCTTTCACCATTTGGCTTATTTCACTTAGCATTCACTTAGCATAATGCTCTCTAATTCTATCCACACTGTAGCGAAGGGTAGGAACTCCTCCTTTCTTTTTGGTGTGTAGTATTCCACTGGGCAAAAGTACCATAGTTTTTTGATGCACTCATTTACTGATGGGCCCTTAGGTTGCTTCCACCACTTGGCTATTGTAAATTGTGCTGCTATGAACGTTGGGGTGCATAGGTTCTTTTGAATTGGTGTTTCAGGATTCTTAGGGTATAATCCCAGCAGTGGAACTGCCGGGTCAAAACGCAGTTCCATTTCTAGTTTTTTGAGGAAATTCCATACTGTTTTCCATAGTGTCTACACCAGTCTGCATTCCCACCAACAGTACACTTGGGTTCCCTTTTCTCCACAACCTCACCAGCACTTATTGTATCTTCCTCTTTGGATGACTTTTATTTCTTTTTCTTGTCTGATCACTGTGGCTAGGACTTCCAATACCATGTTGAATTGAAGTGGTCAATTCTTGATATGGTTATTTAAAAATGATTCAAAAATTCTCAGAGAAAAAGTAAAGGTAAATAAGAATGCTTCAATGATACATAATTTCCTGCAGGTAGGTATAATAATGCAACTTCACAAGGTCTTTTTCACTTATATAATTATTCAAAATTTCCAATCTCATACTATCCATACTGTTTAAATCACCAGCAACATCAGATATGTCCAAGTTATTGTTTTTATTTAGACTTTGATCAAATGACTTCAATTATCACATCACCTCACCACAGACCATAATATCATCTGATATTTCTTTTCCATGTAGAAATTTCCAAGTTAATTGCCAAGTAATTGCCTTTTAACACAAATTGACATTTTGTAATTTAGGTCTATATAAGATATGCAGAATTTGTCTTTAAATATAAGCATCGTTATAAATAATTTTCAACCATTTTCTTTAAATCAGAACATTGTAAAAATAAAAAAACCATTCAAGAAATTATTTTCTAGTATACTTTATTAAATGAGGCCAACATTATTTTGTATCACTTGTAACATATATATCATAAAAACTTATAAATTATTACACCCAAGGAAGTAAACTAAACTATTCCTGAGTTGACAAAACATGTAGAATTTGAATAAAAGGTATAAATTATAAATGAATATCTTTATAGCTAGTAATATAATATTCACTATGATAACACATAAGTGATGTTTTAACAGTGTATATTTTGTATCCAAATTCTTCATATTAGGTCATCTCAAGCACAGTTTAATGCTAATGTCGGTACAAATTGAATGCATCACTTTGTCTCTGAGAGAATGATTCCAAAAATATCCTGAGAACAATAAAGTTTGGTACCAAGTTTAATGTTTCATAATTCACTGAAATCAATTTGGAATAATCACACCTTTCTAAGTCTAATAGGTACCTATTATTGTCTACCTCGCTAGCTAACTAGCTGGCTCTATAGATTCACAATTTATCTGAATATGTAGCCCTGATATTCTATTAATAACATTTATTAGAAATTTTAAACCTAGTTAAACAAAATTTATTCTCACACATTAGCAATGCATAATGTGTAGAGATTCATGACTGTTTTATAAGCCAATAGACATGCCAAGGGAGTAATTTATAACCCCAAAGCATGAACCTCATGCAATATTATGGCAATTTCTGGAGAATCAAAGTGTGAATAAATACTATAACTTAAGTTTATGCACTTTCTATTAGAACTTTGGAGAGTTAAAAGGCAATGTGAAGCTGCACTGAGTTTCCAGCATGATTAGTAATGATCAAAGCAAAAAGGGGGCCATGGTCAGGTAGCTCAGTTGGTTAGAGCATTGTCCCAATACACCAAAGTTGTGTGTTCAATCCCTGGTCAGGGCACGTAGGAGAAACAACCAATGAATGCATAAATAACTGGAACAATAGTTCTGGCTGGTGTGGTTCAGTGGATTGAGTGCTGACCTACTAACCAAAGCATCATCAGTTCAATTCCCAGTCAGGACACATGCCTGGGTTGTGGGCCAGGTCCTGGGTAAGGGGTAGGGGCGCGCAAGAGGTAACCACATGTTGATGTTTCTCTCTCTCTTTTTATCCCTCCCTTTCCCTTTATCTAAAAATAAAATAATAAATAAAATATTTTAATAAAATAATAATAACTGGAACAACAAATGATGTTTCTCTCCTCTCTCTCTGAAAAAATCAAAAAAACATAAAGAGAAAATATATTTGTGTGTATTTACTACATATATTTATATATATATTTACTATGCCAATAAAATATTTTATATTAATATGTAAATACTATTACTATATATACTTATCAAGACTAGAGTTGTATAAGAAAATTGGGGAATGTATGGTTGGTTTTATATATGATGCTTGCTCTAGGACAAACTACTGCCTTGTTTCCACAAGGTTCAGCATTTGTAATTAATTTCTCAGCCAAAAATCTAGTGCTTTGGTGTCATGCAACAAACTATATAACATGTTGTTATATGAACTGCCAGGGCTTTGGCATTTAAACATAATGTTGATTTTATACTATATAAATTGTGTATTATAGAGAAACATTGTTGAAATCACCAAATAGTTTTAGTGTAAACTTAGACACTGTACCTCAAATAGCTCCTTATTATTTGTGATTATTAGATCAATTATTTTTGTGTGAGAGTACTAAACACAGTATCCTATTAAAATGTGAGAAAATCATGTTTATGATAATAAAGAATCCAGGCTTTAAACAGGTACCAGATTTGTACAACAAGAATTGTAGGGAAATATAAAATTGAATAGTGAATTTTAAAGCATAATCTCAAAACATCAACTAAAATGCCATCTCTATATTCCAAAGTAGATACATGGATTTTATAATGCCCTTAATTGCAAGTTCTTTAAAACAGATTTCTAAAAACATTAAAGACAAATTTAGAGACAAAAGGATATTATAGCATTTACTACAACACAAATGAAGAAACAGAAATAAAGTAATGCTACTTTCTGAGTGACACAACCAGGCATCACAGAGCTAGAACTGTAATCCAGTCTCCTGGCAACAAAACAGCAGAGTATGCATGGTTCTAATCTAAGCTCCATATTTTACAAGCTTTTTGGCTCTTAGCAAATTGTTTAATCTCTTTCCATCATAGCTTTCCTATTTAAAAAGTAAACAACAACAACAAAATGATAATGCATGATGAGATTTTGTAAAGATGATACACGAGATAAACAAACTTGGGAACCTAGTGGATTAAGGACTTAGTGTAAGTGTTAAATAAATACAGTATTAGCTATTATTTTTATTTATTTGCTTCTACTGAAGCTATGACTCCCAGGAAAGTTTGGTTTCCACTAGATCTGACTATCCATCTCAGCCATCAATGTAGACATTCCTTGGGCACTATGTAAATATCCATCATTATAGAATTCAAAGGGAAGGACACTTGTCCCCTGGTGTTATGACCAAGCCAAGGCCTCATTGGGGTGTTCGATATATTGACTCTGCACCATTAATATAGTTAACTTATCACAAGCTCTCTTAAAGCCTTGTCCTTTTTACCATTTCTGTATCTAAAGTAGCAAAATTCCAAACCTGTCTCTAATCAAATTGTTAAATATTTGGTACCTGTTCCAGCTTAAATAGTTGAACACTGAGAAAAATCACACAACCATGCTGTTTGTCTCTTTCAACTCATACAGGCCCTCAAGACTTCCTAGAATTCTCCCACCCTTTGGTAGTACGTTATTTCTCTGTTTCCAGAGCAACTGGTTCATACCCTCTCCTCACACCTCAAAATTCCAGTCCTCCTCTCTGACTCCTCACCTGCAAGGGCTAAAGACATTATATCATGCTAAGTGATATGTCAGAAAAAGTTAAGAACTACATGATTTCACTCATATGTGGGATATAAAAATGAAAGCAACAAATGAACAAGACAGACAAAATCTCATAGATGCAAACAACAGTATGGTGGTTACCAGAGGGAAGAGGTTTGAGGAGTTGGTAAAGGGGATCAAATATATAGTGACAAAAGGAGATTTGACTTTGGGTGGTGAACACATAATGCAATGTACAGACAGTTCACTATCGAATTGTAAACTTGAAACCTATATAATTTTATTAACCAATGTCATCTCAATAAATTTAACATAAAAATAAAAAAATAAAGACCTTGTGTCAAACTTCCTCATGAAAAATTAAAGCAATCAATCCTAAACACCTTCATTTTCCCACCAATAAATCTTTATGTGAGCTGACCCAGACCCGCTCTCTGCATTTCCTCCAGTTGCAGTGGGCAAGTGGCTCTTCTCCCAGTAAAACCCAGCACCTACACCTATACCCTACGTCCCACTCATTTGCACTTCTCTAGTAGCTTCTGCTGCAATGTGCCCCTCTCCTTATGGATTATTAAATTATTGTTAATTTATTCTTGTCTGCTGAGTATAAAGATGCTCTTGTGTTCAGTTACAAAAACAAACAAACAAACAAAATGAAACAAAGCAGGAATATCACTTCCATTCAACCCACATTCTCCTTTGTACAATATTATATTTCCCTCTAACTTTTCACAGAAAAATACTTATTAGATATATACATGATCACCTCTTTAACTTCCAGTTTCTCATCCTACACAAAATTGATTTTGTCCAAATCATGCTGCGTATAGTAGTGCTATCAAGGTCACCAATGGTCTCAGCATGCCATCCATGGCCATTTCTCTGTCTTCTTTTTAATTGACCTTTAGGTGGAATTTTTAGCATGTGAACCCTCTCTCCCTTTTAAAAATACTGTTTTTCCTTGTTGATTATTCCTTATTCACCTGTTTTTCTTGTACACATTGGTTGCTCCTTCATAATATTCTTTGTATGTTCAAATATAAATTTTATAGTTTCCCAGATTAGTATAGAGATCTTCATTTTTCTTTCTACTCTAACCCAAAATTACATAATCAACCCCCTGGATTTAAAATGTATTTATTGATATTTATATAGTATTGACTCCCAATTTTACATCTCTAGCACTGACTTTTTCATTTTTAAATTATTTTTTTTTGGCTACCTGGCCATTATTTCAGGTATCATGTGGCTTAAACAGAAATATTATTTCCACTCCTAAAAGAGAGACAAGTAAACAAATGCTTGATCCCACTCACACATCTGAGAACAAGACTTAACTGAACTTCTTTCTACTCCTGGTCCCCATAACCTATCCTCTCACATAGCCATTGTGATCTTTTAAACATAAATATCCAAGTCACTTTTCTGTTTAAGATCCAACAAAAATGTAGGTAAAATCACATACACAATCCAAAAGAAGACAGAAAAAAATGTAGGAAGAAAAAACACAGATAACAATGATCAAAATGATACATTTGAGCTGAAGATGTTAATAATCATATTAAATTAGAGATATAAACACTTAAATAGAAAGGCAGATTTTATAATATTGCATGGAAAAGTAAGACAAATCTATACTTCCAACGTGAATTTTATGTTATATTGAAAAACACGATTAGGTAAAAACTTAATGGATAGAGACAGAAAATAGAATAGTGCTTACTAGAATGAGGGCTGGGGTGAGGGTATTTGGGGACAACACGAAATGTAACAACATCTGCATGAGGAAGACACAGTCTCTCAGTCCATGGAAATTACAGCTCAGAATGTGTTAATAAAATGAGACAATAAATTTAAGAAATGCAGAGACAAGCTGGGAATAACATAGTGTACCTGCCCTTACAGAGCTTAGAGCACAGCATGTAATTTCTGATAAATTATTTTCTTCTAAAATAAAACATTTTATTTTAGAAGAAAATAATCAACCATCTCAGCAGCAGTTAAAACAAGGACTTTCTAACTCCGTATGAACAAAACCATGTTGCTAGTGTCTTCTGAGATTCAAAAGAGAAAATGTTATCAACAAAGGGCTGAGCATAGGTAATGAAAAAACAGTGTAATGATGTATTTGGTTCAAACTGAAAATCAGCCATATTAGGGGTTTTATATATATGTGGTGTGTGGTGTGTGGGTACGTGTGTGTGTGTGTGTGTATATGAAGGTCTGTCCAGAAAAAAATCCAGCCACTGTTAATACAATGAGAACTACTTGTGTGATATCAATGTAAGCCTGGCAACCAAGGAGAGTGGACTGGAGTGCACATGTGTGAACAATGACAACTTCACTGTACTAGTCTGTGCAGGCAGTAGATGCTGCTGAGTGAGCGTGTGTACTGTGTGCCCATCACATTCAAAATGAGCAAGTAGAGCAATGAATCTGCATCAAACTTTGTATTAAGCTTGAATGTTCCTGCATGGAAAATATTTAGATGATTAAGAAGGCCACAACTATGGGCAACTGGTGTTTGGTAACTTCATCACAGCAGCACATGTCTTGTGCAGTGTTTTGGTGAAACATCAAATCACCCAGGTGACTCAGCCACCTTACAGCCCATATTTGGCATCCCGTGACTTCTGTCTTTTCCCAAAACTAAAATCACATTTTGAAAGAGAAGAGATTTCAGGCCCTTGAAGAGATTCAGGAACATATGACAGGGTAGCTGATGGGGGCTGGGAGAACTGTGTGAGGTTCAAAGTTGCCTACTTTGAAGGGGACTGAGGTGTCATTGTCTTATGTACAATGTTTCTTGTACTATGTATCTTCTTCAATAAATGTCTCTACTTATCATATTATATGGTTGGATACCTTCAGGACACACCAGACACACACACACACACACACACACACACACACACACACACACACGAAACTCATAACAGTCTGTGTGTGTGTATATATATATACATATGTATATGTATGTATATATACATACAGTTATGATATCTATGTATATGTATATTTGTATGTATATGTATTTATATAGTATATATATGTAAATTTATTTGTATACAGTTGTGATTAGTGAAACATGGAGTTTATTATTCTATTATTATTTTTAAGTGAGCAGAATTTCAGCTTGGGATAATAAAAAGGTTTGGAGACGGATTATGGGTATTGGTAGTGGCTGTGCAACATTGTGAATGTACTTTTGGCTACCAAATTGTATATTTAAAAATAGTTAAAATGGTAAATGTTATGTTATATTTACTTTAGCACAATAAAAATTAATATATAAAGGAAAAGGTATCCCATGCTAACACTAAATAAAATAATGTTAAAGTGGCTGTATGAATAAATAGAAAAAATAGAAAAAATAGAATTTGTGACAAATAATATTATGACAGAGAAATAAGATAATTTTATCCAAATACAGGAATAAGTTCATCAATAAAACAAAATTGTTTTAAATATATACACACCTAATAATTGAGAAACAAAATACATGAAGCTGAACCTGTTAAACTTCAAGGAAAAACATACAAATATAATATTATAACATGGAATCTTAGTACACCTCTCAATAGCTGGCAAAATAAGCAGACAGAAAAATGTTATAGCTATATCATATTTTAAAAGTTCTATGAAACAGCTTGATTTAATTGACTTTCTAAAACATTCTACCCCAGAACAGCAAAATGCATATTATTTTTAAGTACATGTGGAAAAAATCTAAAATAAAGCATTTTTGGGTCATAAAACATGTCTCATAAAATTGAAATGATTGAAGTCAGATAAAGTATGTTTTCTAACTATATTGGGATGAAATTAGATCTCAGTTATGGGACAATGCCTGAGAAATACCCCAAAATTGAAAACTGAACAACACACCTGTATATAAAACAATGGGTGAAAGAAGAAAAAGCTGTTAGAAAGTATTTTGCACTGAATGAAATTGTAAACTTAATATATCAAAATTATTAGCATGCAGATAAAACAATATGTAGATGGAAATTTATAGAATCAAACAACTTAAGACAAATCTATATTTCCTACATGAAACCTACTTTATATAGAAAGGTACAAATAACTCAAAAGTTAATAGACAAAGACAGAAAATAGAATAGCATTTACCAGAGGCTAAAGGAGAAAAAAAAAGTTACATCAGTGACCTCAGTTACCCCTTTAATGTTTTAGAAAAAATAGATTAATCGTAAAACCAATTTAAATATAGTAATAAAAATGAAAGAGGAAAATAATAAAACAGGAAACAACTGACAAATCAATAAAATGAAATGCTGTTTCTGAGATCAATGAAATTGACCAAAGCTTACCCAAACTCATAAGAAAAAACATTGAGAAAATACACAATGACCAATATAAAATAAGATATGGCATTTCTACTAATTCTACAAATACTTAGATATAAGGGCATATTATGAATAAATATGTTAATAAGTTTGACAATGCAGATGAAAAAGCCAAATCTCTGTGAAACAGAAATAACCAAAGATAATCCATAACCTACTAACCCTATAACTGTTATAAAAGTTAAATTTGTGGCTAAAAACCTTCATAGAAAGAAAACTAAGACCCGTATGTCTCACTGGTGAAATCTACCATAAAGCTAAGGAAGAAATAACAGCAATTTTACACAAATTCTTCCAATAAATTTGAGAGGAGGAAAACATCACAGACCATTCTCTGAAGTCAGCATCAGTCTGATACAGAAATCTGACAAACTTATTACAAGAAAAAAGCAAACTAATGTCTTTTATAAATAGAAGTAAAAATTCTTCATAAAAATTTATCAAATCAAATTCAACAATACATAAAAAAAATAACACATCATGGCTACGTGGGATTTATTTCAGGATTACAAGGTGTTTTTAACATTAAAAATATCAACCAAGGTTATTCATAATATTAAGAAATAAAGAAGAAAAACAATATGCTCATTTTGATACACAGAGAAAAGACATTTGGCAAAATCTGCTACACATCCCTGACAAGCACTTCCAGAAAACTAGAAATAGAAGGGTACTTCTTTTTCTTTTTTTATTGGTGAGAGAGAGAGATTTGTTGTTCCACTTATTCATTGGTTGATTCTTGTATGTATCCTGATTGGCAATCAAACCCACAACATTTATGTGTCAGGACAAAGCTCTAACCAACAGAGATACCCAGCTGGCCACAACCTAGAATGGTACTTCTTGATCCTGACAAAGAACACTTATGAACAATCTACAATTAAAATCGTACTTAATGGTGAACACTGAATTCTCTCCTTCTGAGGTCAGGAACAATGCAAGGATGTCTCCTCTCATCACTCTTTTTCAGTACTATACTGGAGTATCTGACTCATGCAGTGAGAGAAAATAAAGGCATCAGAGTCAGAGTAGAAGTAAAACTGTGTTTGCAGTTGGTGTGATCTTGCATCTTCCAACTTGCTGAATTCATTCACTTATTCAAATATTATGCCTAGAAACAACTAACAAAAAAAAAAGGAACAAGCTGAAGTGGGACACATAGTAACTATTCTTTAAAATTAAGGTAGGTGAAAATAATGTAAACTCATACATTAATAGATTGCATTTGCAGTAGTTCAATGTAAATTCTATACCATGTAGGCTCATATGGTTTATTTACTTTTGTATCTCAGTGACTGTTCTGATCGGTCTTAGGAATGAAGATAATGAAACAAAAAAGTTAAATAGAATAGTTTTTAATGTAGTTTGTTAAACTGGTTATTATGTGTAACAATGGCCCAGTGAATGAAATACAGGCAAAATGTAAAGATTAGATATATTTAATAATCATAATTTTAGTCAAAAATTTTAATCAGACATCTTAGATGGAGACAGTAGAATGGTCCAATAACTGTTAGGTTTAAACTTTCTCTTAAGAAAATCTTTTCTTTTTAAAAATAACTTTGATTATTCTTCAGGGGATCATTGGTACAATTTTCACTTGAGAAAATAAACTAGTTTACTTATTACTATAACTCTATTCCAATAGAATGAGTTCACCAAAGCAGACTCCAGGTTATCTCTAGTGGCTAACCTGCTTTTACGCACTCCAGGCTCTTTTACAGTCTATCTCTGTACACAGTCCCTTTGAAATCAATGGAAACTCCCTGTTCAAATCAACAACATGAGGATTTGAATCCAAATGGAGAAAGTGACCCTTGAGATAGTATTGATCTTGAAGCTGAAAAATTATCTTGGTTATTACAGAACTCAGGGCAACACATTTCCTATTGCAAGGACAGTAAAATTATATGTTAAAGAATGTTTCTAAAACAACCTTCATATTCAGCCAACTCACTGGTGTATTAAACCTGAACTTAGGTCTTAGGAATGAAGATAATGGAACAAAAAAATTAAATAGAATAGTTTTTAACATAGTTTGTTAAACTGGTAATTATGTGTAACAATGGTTTTGAAACTACTGGGATGCCAAGAAAAGAAATAAAGCTACCATTTCCATTTTTTAAGACGAGAAAATTAATTTTTAAAACTTAAATGAAATAATGTTAATTATATATTTTAATTAATTTTTAATCCTCACCTGAGGTTTTTTTTATTAATTTTAGAGAAAGAGGAAGAGAGACAGACAGAGAGAAAAACACCAGTTTGAGAGAGAAACATTGATTACTTGCCTCACATGCATGCTTCCACCAGGGATCAAACCCACAACCTCGGTATGTCCTCTGACCAGGAATCAAATCTGCAACCTTTTGGTTTACAACGGAACTACCCTGTCAGGGAATAATTATATATTTTACATTAGTGGTCATATATATATATATATATATATATATATATATATATACACACACACACACATTTAAATTGAATTTTTAAACAATTTTAGTATAGAATATGGTAGCATTAAAAACATTCACAATGTTGTACAGCCATCACCACTATCTACTTCCAAAATATTTTCATCACCTCAAGGAGAAGTCTGTACCCATTAGGCAATAACTCCTCATTCATTCTACTTCAGTGTCTGATAACCTCTCATTTATCTCTGTCTCTTTGAGTTTGCCCATTCTAGATGTTTTGTAGAAATGGAATCATGCAATATCTGTCCTGTTGTACCTGGTTTATTTCATTTAGCAAAATGTCTTCATTGTCCCTATGTGTTGTAACATGAATTTTAATTTCATTCATTTCAATGGCTGAATAATAAGCCACATATTGTATACCACATTTTGTTTATCCACCTTTGATTGATAAACCCCCAAGTTGTTTCTACTTTTTGGCTATTGTAAATAATGCTACTGTGATAATTTTCATTAAAAAATCAGTTTGAGCCTTGGTTTTCCACATCTCTCCTGCCTTTATAACTAGTCAGAACTGAGATGTTGACATTACTGTATAGTCAGCACTTTTCAACTCTAAAGTTGTCCTGTTAGAAAACATGAGTGCTTTGTTTCATTCTCCGGGTATTTATGAAATTCCACATAGTAGGAGTAATTCATAGCACTAAAAGCAAAAGACTTGTTTTGCATTTATTTCCCTTCTGTGCTCATCTCACACACCTGTGGTATATACATTGTTTGTCTTTTCTGTGCAGAAATGAAATTGTCCTCTTCTGATATACTGAGAGTGTAAACAAAGATTCATCACTCAACAGATTTTTTTAAGTATCTACTCTTCTACCATGCATTGGATATAACTCAATTATGGAGCTGGGGATTTCAAAAAATTCATAAAAATTAGTAATAATAAAATAGTCATGGTCAAGATTAGAATTCTACAATATATTAAAAATTTTGGGACCCTTAGAAGACTAGAAACTTGGCAATTTTCTTAGTTTCTATCCAAGTGCAAAGAATAACACTGCTCCAACTGGAATATTTAGCAAAAATGTATTCCAAGACAAAAGAGAAAAATAAGACAAAAATCATAAAGTAAAAATAGCAAATGTGAAACTGACAGGACTTTTATGTATCGAAAAGTCCAGAAAGGAAAAATGTCTTGTCTCACTAAATCTTCTACTTGGACTGTGCAGTATGTCTCCCTGGAGCATGCATCACCGAGTGAGGCTAGCAAGAGAACTCAACTCTACTATGTAACTGACATCACTCAGTTCAGATAAATAATAAGCAGATCAAAAGAGTGATTATGTGATACTAAATGACCTAATATAATTTTTAATTCACCCTCATAAGCATGGGCTTCCTGTGTAGCAGCTTAATAAAGAAGGGCTTAGACCTGGCTTTAATTTTCCACTTAAAAATCAACTACTTCTACTTATTATGTCATAAACTTTGTGTTTTAAAGTACCCTGTCCTATTTACTTGATACAAATAAATTAAATGTATTTAATTTTCAAAATTAAAATGTTACATAATAATATAACATTTGAAGTACAACCTAATAAATAAACAATTCTAACAACTGAAGAATGGGTATTATAAAAAAATGTAGAAATTCAACACAGGCCCATCACTTGGGACCTATAATGCCAAATCAAACACTAATCGCATTAAGTAAAATCCAATGGCATCCAATTTTGTCATATCTCTTGGAGACTCATGGTCTTTAAAAACTAGTCTTTCAATTAGCTGTTTTCCACACCTGTCAAAAAGGGTGTCTATATTGTTGGTGAGATACTTGGTTACATTGTTTTATCACTAATGTTTCAGTGCTATTTTGACTCTAAATGTTACTCTAAAAGATAACCTATGGAAATAAGCCAGTATCACAGTAAACAAAATAATTGGAAAAGACAAGGGACGTTTATTTTTGCCACAGAACTGTGCAAAGTGTTTTAACAGTATTTCTTTCATCAAACCCGCACGAATATCTGAATGAAACCCTTTTAAAAGAAAAATGTATTTTCTTTTAGAACTAATTATGACGATAATAATAAAGTTTCTTTAATCCCAAAATATTTAAGTTATATAATATAGACAACTTAGTTTTGTAGGATCATAAAGTCTGTTTTTAATAAACAGAAGATTTTGGTAATCTTTTCTAAATAAAAACTAAACAAAAGCACACTAGGAGAAAATAATTTGTACACGACTTTAGCTGAGAAATTTAATCCAGGATTCAGCGTTAGCCACAAAATAGCCCAGCAATGCCCATCAGGGTTCAAGCAACGTGCCTGTCTCTCAACCACTTCTGACACTGAGACGATTTTTTTTTAAAGTGGCATGTTTTGAGATCACAAGGCTTATTCAAATCACAATAACCCTAAGCTACTAAATGAATGCTTCCTTGCACCTTCAACCCTTATATAAGCTTCTTGCCCTTACCTGCCTTGTCTTCAGAAAAATACCAAGCTGCCTTTCCAGTTATCACCCCAGCTCAAGTCATCTCACTGGGCCCCGCATGTCCCCACCACAACCCTCATCTCCTGGATACATATAAACATGGATAATACTGTTTTCCTCATGACTGCTCCCTCAGTAGCTCCTTATACATCCAGCAGGTGATTTTTAAGAGAAAAAAATAAAATAGCATCTGTGGGACTTGCAGTGATACTTCCTGTTACCTAATTTATAAATAATACATGTTTAAATTTGGTAGATTGGAAAATGGCACCTAAGAGTCATCTGTTTCCTAATCCTCAGGAGCTGTGAATATCTGTCTTATGTGGCAAGTTGAATTTTGCAGATGAAGTTATGAAATTTCAGGAGAAATTATCCTGGACTATCCAGATGGGCCCAATTTAATCACATGAGTCCTTAGCCTGAGAAACTTTACCAGCTGGTGTTAGAGGCAGATGTGCCTACTGGAGAATGGTCAGAGAAACAGGATGTTGCTTGTTTGAAGAAGCAGAAGTATATGAGCCAAGGAATGTGAGTGGTCCATAGAAATTAGAGAAAGCAAGAAAATGAATTCTCCCCTGGAGCCTCTGGGAAGGAACACAGTCACGCAGACACACTAATTTTAGCCCAGAGAAATCTGTGCTAGGTTCTTGACCTAAAAAGCTGTAAAATAATAAATTTGAGCTGTATTAAGCTACCAAGTTTTGATAGTTTTTATGGCAGTTTTAATTACAGTGGATAAACACGTACCTATACCTGTGCCCATATCTATATAAACATATATGTGTGTGTGTATATATATATGTGTATATATATGACAGATAAATACATGTAAGAAGTTTAATAAGAAATTTGAAATGATACACACTTATTAGTGGTTATTTGTGATAGGCAAGGTGAGGTTGGTAGTAGAAATAAAGGGAAAATTTGTTTTGTCAATAATGTCCCAATGTTCAATTCTTCTAAATTCTGAAGTTGTCCTTTTAAAGAATAATTGTTCCTTAAATGATGGATATAAAAAATGAATTTAATTTTTAAAAATCCAAGAAAGTTGTTGAGGTCAGAGAGATTTAAATCAATATAACTGAGAGAATTTACTTTCAAAATTATTGCATCACATCCTTTCTGCCTATTTTTACTCTTCTGGATGTTCAGCAGTGATTTGGGCTCCCAAGGTGAATATGGACCCAATCTTAGTAAATTCGCTATTTGTGTAGATGAGACCAGTACTCAAGTAATAATAGTACTTAAATTATAGGTTACTATAACAGTTTATTGAGTTAATATCATGCCTGACAGTATCAACTCTAAAAGTGTTTTATTATTATTATTATTATTATTATTATTATTATTAATTGCACACAGTCTTGTATAGGAGGACCTCATTTTTATGCATTCTGATCTCTCATTTAGATAAAACCCAAACTCTATTGTGTCTTTAAATTATATGAAGTTTTTCTTAGTTTTAGTAAATCTGTCTCACCACTGCTTTTACAACTAAGTCTAAATTTAACATTCTCTACTAATTACAGTATCCACCAGTAATGTAAAACTGAATTCTATGTTCTTATCATTTTGTTGTCAATTTTGTCTTTCTTTCTGAAAGACATTAAGATCTTCCAGGAATGGAACCTACTTCTGGAATTTAACCTTCACCCTTTTAGAAATCCATAGAAAGTTCTCTGGTACCTTGCCTCTTAGTCCTGAATAATTGGCATCTGCATATTCTGACTAAGTTGATCTTACTCAGTGCTGAGTGGAGGATAATTTACTTCCCTCATTTTTTCTGTTCTAACTCTAAATGATTTGAGCTCACATATAAGTAATATTTCCATCATCCATTTGACCTGAAATCTCAAACCCAGAACCCTGTATACATTTGTTTTACTTGAATGTTAAAGACCTTTCTTTTAAGTTTGATCAGGCAAAATATTTTCATAAAATGGTTAGATCATTCTGGCATAAAGGGGTTCTCTGCTTGTGAGACAAGAATCCTGATTATTTTATTAAATGTACAAATTTAAATGACTGTCAGAACAACTAACCCAGTTTCTGTTTTAAAATTAACATTCTTTTTAAAAACTCAATAGCCCCAGCAAATCTGAGAAGCCATAATTTTCTATACATCCCATTTCTCCCTTTTTAAAGATGATATGAACATACTATTTCCTCATCCAAGAAGAAATGATTTAACAAGTGATATATATATATAATCTTATAAAAGTTATGTTATATATTAAAATAGTCAAATCCCAGTGGAAGCAATAATGAGGCAACTTTGTCTGACTAGAGAAAACAAGGAAAAACATGTAATTCTAACTGAAGGGAAGAAAAAAGGGAAGAAAGGTGGTAACTAACTTTCAATAAGAGCAATTACCAGTAAAGTGAACATTAAGCATTATTACTGTTATGACTATGACTACAGTTATAAGTAACAAAAGTAAGAGTTACAGGCATTTAATGAGCATGTGTCATACACCAGGGACTTTTCTAAATGCATAGCATTATAATTAATTCATTTATTCCAAATTGTAGTTATGCTTTTCTAAGGGAAGAGAGTAAACATATATTCCAGAGGAATGAACATCATTGTTAAAGAACTAAAATTTCAGGGCACATGAAGGATGAGTCAAAAGCATGGTGTGTGACTAGAGAAGAGTAAGAGAGGAAGTTAGATTGGAGTAACATGTTCACAACTGGAATGTCATAGTAACACATTTGGATTTGATGACATTATGATAAAGAAACATAAAAAGTGTAAGTAAATAGAATTTATAAAGCTGTATTTTAGAAATATAACAATTTCAGCAATGTAGACGTTCAATCTAATATAGTGTGGGCAAGACGCTGGAGAAATGAAGATAAGGTAGGAATGGAGAATAAGGAGGAGTTAGGGAGTTATTCAATGACACTGAATTTGATCTTGAAAATAGTCAGATAAAAATGTCAATGGCACACCTTAAAGAGAAGGCTAGGAAAAGAGATTTTATAGTTATAAAGAGCGAGCAATGCTTATAAAGTCAAGTCAGTAGCATATAAAATAAAGAGACAGAGAGAGAGAGACAAAGAAACAGAAGAAGACAAATGTCGGAGACAGTCTTAGTAGCGAAATAGGCTGGGGAACATAATAAAAGAAGCCAATGCGAAGATTATCACAAAACACAAAGCCAGAAGAGGTTTTTTAATAGAGAATCCACCATGTCAACAGGAGAAGATGGTAGCTGGTTTAACTACTATTGGGGTTTGAGAATATCAAGACCCTGGTGAGACTAGGAAGAACAAATTTGGTGGTGTCCTGGGAGTGAAAATTACATCATAGAGGATTAGGAACTTACAGGTTAATTTTTTTAAAGTATTTTTAATGACCTCAAAAGAAAATTTCCTAATAAGAAAAAAATACACAGTAAGAGGCTTATTTAAGTGCTTATGTATAGTTGGGGAAGGTGAGTTAAACTAGAGACATTTTCATGAAGGCAGTTGAAATGTTTCCTAACAAGTTACAAATAACTGAGGACCAGAGGCACTGAATTATCAATAAGCTCTTAGGAGAAAGCACATTTTTAATTTGTGGATTGCCTGTACAAGACATTATATATTTTATAATTTTCTTGTGAGATAGTATTATTATATGTTCAAAACTAGGAAGAGATGGAGACATAAAAACTATGACTAAATAAGATACTGTTAATGTCATTAAATGAAAGCAAAAACTATTTACCACATAAACCTGTAATTAGTCTCTAAATAACCAATGTCCATCAATAGTGCTCACTGTTTGGACATTTAATGAAACTAATAATATATGTAAAATATCACTAGATTATTTACTGTTCTTGAAAACAGTTCAAATTGAACAGTGGTTAAAACTAAGGAATATACTACAGACCAGAAAGAAGGAACTCCTACCCTTCTCAACAGCATGGTTGGACCTGGAGAATATTATGCAAAGTGAAATAAGCCAGGCAGTGAAAGACAAATAACATATGATCTCACCTATAATTGGAACTTAATCAACAAAACAAAGGAGCAAAATAGAACCAGAGATATGGAAATAAAGAACAAACTGACAGTGATCAGAGGGGAGGGAGATAATGGCAGAGGGGAGGGGGATAATGGGGGAAGGAAGGGGAAGGAGTAAGACAAGGAACATGAATAGATGATTCATGGGCATGGACAGTGGGATGGGGATTGACTGCGGGAGGAGGGGGCAAGGGAGAGCAACTGGGGAAAAGGCTTGACAACTGTAACTGAACAACAACAACAAAAAAAACTGACTAAGGAATATAGCATTTCAAATACATAGTCAACCTAGATATCAATAGAGATATTTCAAACACTGAAGTTGTATTTGAAACAATAGTAATAAACATCATAGTCAGGAGTATGGATATACCCAATAATCCCTGTGTGATGCGATGCTTTATTAATGTTGATGTTTCTGTTACTATTTATCTTTTTAATATTTCCATATGTATCTTAGTAATATATTACCTATTAATGTTATCCATTTATTAATGTTATTTATCTTTAGCTTATGTTTTCCATTACTTAGTATTTACTTATTTACTTCTAAAACTTAGTAAGTTTGAAAAAAGTACTGTAGGACTCGATATGAAATTTCCCTTCTAAATATGGCCATCAAAATATGGTCATCATGTATAATAGACTCCTTTTCAAAGAATACATTAGATTTTTAAAGACATGTTGGGAAAAATCTAGACCATTACATGAGGTCCCTCTGGAATCATTGACATACATAAATGAATGTACCATCCTTCATATATGAATCTTGAAATATTTTCCTACTGTCACTAGAACTTGTGCTCTGATTTTTTTCTATTCTTTCATTTTCTTAAAACACGCACTATCCAGGTAACTTTAAGTGATAAAGAGCATTTAAAAGGGCAGTAATTTTAACTTATCAAAACAAAAGATCACATATCCTAACTATTTAAATTACTTAAAATTCACAGATAAAAATATAGAGGTTTAACAAGAAAAAGTAATGTGCTAATTTCTATGTGGTTATTTTCATAGAAATAGTTGTTAATTTAATTACAACTTATGAAATATTAAAAAATAATACTCTTATTCATGATCCTTCAATGAAGGTAGACTCTTTTATAAGTATCTATTGAAGGGATCAATCTTTCCTTTCGGTCCCAGAAAGACTGACAATCAACCATTGTCAAGGGAGAGTGTAGAGCTCGATTAGGAGGCACCAAATTTGCCATTGATTACAGTTCTTCTTTGGCTTTTATTTATGCACCTTGCCTTTTCTATCTGAAAAAAAATTTAGCAGTTGTAATTTATATTTAATACACTAAGGGCAAAATGAGGACTACAAAAACCTACATAAAAAACAATAAAATAGATTTTCAGGGCCAGATGGCAGAGGAGTGAATGGAAGTCACACTGATCTCCTCCCAGGACCGATCTGGAATTACAACTAAATTGTGGAGAAATCACCCAGAACAAACAACTAAACAATGGCAAGAGAGAACCCTTACAATCACAGACAGACAGAAGAATCAGTACAGCACAACCTGACTACTAAGGAGTATGAAAGGGACTCAAGGAGGCTGACTGGGCTCCCTCAGACAGCAGCACCAGAGGGATACTTAAGGGACCAGTTGCATCCCCCTGAGAAGAGAAGGGTCTAAACCATAAGTGGGGATCCCCAGCCTACAGCACCAGAGCCCAAAAAATACACAGCTACAGGCAGCTGTAAAAATCCACAGGGTTGCTCTCTGCCCTAGAAGGGTGGCTGGAGCCTGAAAGAGCTGTTTAACAGGCCAACACATAAATTTTCACTTGCAGCCACTTACCCTCGGTTCTGGTAAAGTGAGGGAAGAATGGGTTAGAGACACCTGAGGAGAGACTGGGAAGAGAGGTTTTGGGGAGAGAACTGAGAAAGTAGCCACCAGGATCCTGGTGCCGAGTCATCCACCTTAAGGGAGCAGCCATCATCCTCAGGCAGACCACTCCCTACTGGGCAGCAGCAGCAACCTGAGGGGAAATAATAACCCTGACACCAGAAAGGATTCTGCCCCACCCTATGGTGCTTAAGCCTGACTGCTGAGCTCTGAGTGACTAAATTAACAACTGAAGGAGACAACCACAGACAGTAGATCCACAGAAGCCTCCAACAGGCTGCCAAAGGTCAGACAGGGTCACCATCTGATATCAACAGAGGAGGATCCAGAAAGAAAAAACAATGGTAAATACTAGAGGCTACTGGTACAAAATCCACTGAGGTCTTCTTCATGATTTGCAATATTCTCTTTACTACACAGCTTTTTAACATACATTTCTTGTCCATCAAAAGTGCATATTAAGTCACTAGATTTTATACTACAGTTCATTTCTCTCCTTTCTTATAATAGTCTTAATCTCTGTACAGCCTTATTAATACTTGTTCATTTGCAGTTGATAGTGGGATTCAGGAGGGAGATATTTTTGCAGATGTGGGTTTGTTTCCTGGGCTTTGTGGTTTTGCTCTGGCAGCCAAATAATGGGAAAACAAACAACCCCCAATCAAAAGGAAAGGAGGAATCCTTAGAAAGACTACTAAGTGAAACGGAGGTGAGTAAAGTATCAGATATTGAGTTCAAAACAAAGGTTATGAGGAAGCTCAATGAACTCAGTGAGTTCAGTGAGACTTACCAAAAACTATGGGGAAACAATGGAACTTACTGCAAACTATAGCAACATGAAAAAGGACATAGAAACTATCAATGAGAACCAAGAGAAAATGAAGAATACAAATTCTGAATTGAAGAACACAGAAGGAATCAAAAGCAGGTTAGATGAAACAGAGGATTAAATCAGTGAGCTGGAGAACATGGTAGGAAAAAACCCCACAAAGAGCAAGAAAATGAAAAAAGATTCAAAAAGAAGAAAGAGAGGCTAAGAGAAATGCAGGACAACATGAAACATAATGTCTACGTAATGGGAATACCAGAAGGAAAAGAAGAGGAGCAAAGGAGAGAAAATGTGTTTGAAAAAGTAATGATGGAAAACTTCCCTAATTTGAGGAGACAAAAAGTCACACAAGTCCAGGGAGCACAGAGGGTCCCATTCAAGAGGAACCCAAAGAGACCCACTCCAAGACACATCATAATTAAAATGACAGATATCAAGGACAAAGGGAGAACCTTAAAGGCAGCAGGGGACAAACAGAACATAACATACAAGGGAGTCCCGATAAGGTTAACAGCTGATTTCTTGACAGAAACACTGTAAGCCAGAAGGGAATGGCAAGAAATATTCTAAGTAATGAAAAACAAAGGCCTGCAACCAATACTGCTCTACCCGGCAAAACTCTCAATTAAAATGGAAGACACGCTAAGGAGTTTCCCTGACAAAAGGCAAAAAGAATACACCTCTACCAAACCACCATTACAAGATATGCTAAAGGGACTACATTAAAAAGAAGAAGAAGAAAAAGAGTGAGAGAGAGAGGAACACAAGTACAATGGGAAAAAATGTGTAAGTACTTACCAATAATAATTTTGAATGTAAATACTTTAAATGCCCCAACTGCAATACACAGAGTAGCTGAATGGATAAGAAAACATGACCTGCACATAAGCTGCCTATAAGAGACCCACCTCAGAACAAAAGGCCTATAGGGACTGAAAGTAAAGTTTTGAAAAAAATATTTCAAGCAAATGCACAGGGAAAAAAAAAAAAACTATGGTGGCAGTACTTATTTCAGACAAAATTGACTTCAAAACAAAGGCCATAAAAAGAGACACAGAAGGAAACTTCATAATGCTCAAAGGAAGAATCCATCAGGAAGACAGAAGCATTGTAAACCTATATGCACCCAACATAGGAGCAACCAAATATATAAGGAAAATCCTGGAGGACTTTAAAAAAGATACAGTGGCAACACGCTTATAATAGAGGATTTTCATACCCCACTGTCAACAATGGATCGATCATCCAAACAAAATATCAACAAGGATATTGTGAAACTGAATGACACATTAGATCAAATGGACTTAATTGATATGTATAGAAAGTTTCATCCCAAAGAAGCAAACTACACATAATTTTCAAATGCACATGGAATATTTTCAGATAGAACACATGATAGGACACAAAACAAGCCTCCACAAATTGAAAAAGATCGAAATCATATCAAGCATTTTCTCAGACCACAAGGGCTTAAAACAAGAAACCGACCTACAAGAAAGAACCCAAAAACATTCAAATTCATGGAGACTGAATAGGGTGCTATTAAACAATAAATTGGCAATTAATGAGATAAAAGGATAAATCAAAAAGTTTTGTAAACAATTGAAAATGAACATACAACAGTCCAAAACCTATGGAACACTGAGAAGGCAACCCTGAGAGGAAAGTTCATACCAACACAGGCCTACCTAAAAAAGATAGAAACATTTCAAATAAACAACCTAGCCCTATGTCTACAAGAACAAGAGAAACAACAATAAAGAAAGCCCAGAGTGAATAGAAGGAAGGAAATAACCAAGATCAGAGCAGAATTGAATGACATAGAGACTAAATGAACAATTCAAAGGATCGATAAACCAAGGAGCTCATTCTTTGAAAAGATAAACAAAATCAACAAGCCTCTAAAGCAAACTCATCAAGGTAAAAGGAGGGCCCAAATAAATAAAATTAGAAATGAAAGAGGAGAAATTACAACTGATATCACAGAAGTACAAAGGATTGTAAGAAATTACTAGGAAAAACTATATGCAAGGAAACTTGAAATTCTGAGGGAAATGGAAAAATTTCTAGAAAAATATAATCTTCCAAAACTGAATGAAGAAGAAGCAAAAAGCCTGAAGAAACCAGTAACAGCTGGTGAAATTGAAGCACTAATCAAAAAATCCCAGGCACACAAAAGCCCTGGACTTGATGGTTTCCCATGAGATTTTACAAAATATTTAAGGAAGAGCTCACCCTGTCCTTCTCAGACTATTCAAAATAATCCAAGAATAGGGCAGACTCCCAAATTCTTATGAGGCCAGCATCATCCTAAACCCAAAACCAGATAAAGACACAATAAAGAAAGAAAACTGCAGGCCAATATCACTGATGAACATAGGTGCTAAAATCCTCAACAAAATATTGGCAAACCGCATCCAGCAATACATTGAAAAGATCATACACCATGATCAAGTGGGATTTATGCCAGGGATGCAAGGATGGTATAATATTTGCAAATCAATAAATATAATACATGACATAAACAGAAAAACAAAAATCACATGATCATATCGATAGATGGGGAAAAAACATTTGAGAAGATAGAGCATCCATTATTATTAAAAACACTCAGCAAAGTGGAAGTAGAGGGAGGACACCTCAACATAATAAATGCCATATACAAGAAACCTATAGCCAGTATCATACTCAATCGGCAAAAGCTAAAAGCTTTCCTACTACGATCAGGAACAAGATAAGGGTGTCCACTTTCACCACTTCTATTCACAATAGTATTGGAAGTCATAACCGCAGCCTTCAAACAAAAAAAGAAATAAAAGCCATCCAAATTGGAAAGGATGAAGTACAGCTGTCATTGTTTGCAGATGATATGATTGTGTTCATAGAAAAACCCACAGACTACATCTAAAACTACTCGACCTAATAAGTGAATTTGGCAAAACAGTGGGGTACTAAGTCAATATTCAGAAATTGAAGGTATTTTTGTACACCAACAATGAAATATCAGAATTAGAAAACAGGAAAAAAATCCCATTTACTATAGCAACAAGAACAATAAAGTACCTAGGAATAAACTTAACCAAGGAGGTAGAAGGCCTGTACTAAGAAAACTACACAATACTGAAGAAAGAAATTAAGGAAGATACAAATAAATGAAAGCATATACCATGTTCATTAATTGAAAGAATTAACATTATCAAAATGTCCATATTACCCAAAGCAATTTTTAGCTTCAATGCAATCCCAATTAAAATACCAATGACATATTTCAAAGACATGGAACAAACATTTTAAAAATTTATATGGAATCTTAAATGACCCCAAATAGCTGCAGCAATTTTGAGAAAGAAGAACAAATCAGGAGGGATCACAATACCTGACATCAAACGGTATTATAAGGCCACCGTAATCAAAACAGTCTGGTACTTGCATAAGAGCAGACACATAGATCAATGGAACAGAATAGAAAGCCAAGAGATAAGCCCAGGTCTCTATGGTCAATTAATATTCAACAAAGGGGGCAGGAGCATAAAATGGAGTAAAAATAACCTCTTCAACAAATGGTGTTGGGACCTGGACAACTACATGCAAAAAAATAAACTTTGAGCACCAACTTACACCACACACACAAATAAACTCGAGATGGATAAAAGACTGAAATATAAGTCATGACATCATAAAAGTCCTAGAGGAGAACATAGGCAGGAAAATCTCAGATGCTCTATGCAACAATATTTTCACTGATATGTCCCCTGGAGCAAGAGACATAAAGAAAAGAATAAGCAAATGGGACTTCATCAAAATAAGAAGCTTCTGCATGGCTAACAGAAACATCAGCAAAATGAAAAGGGAACCAACTGTATGGAAAAATATATATACCAGTGATACCTTGGACAAGGATTTCATCTGCAACATATTAAGAACTCACAGGTATCCACTCCAGGAAGATAAACAGTCCAATTAAAAAATGGGCAAAGGACCTGAACAGACACTTCTCCAAGGAAGACATTCACAGGACCCAGAGACATATGAAAGGGTGCTCAGCATCACTAGACACCAGAGAGGTGCAAATAAAAACCACAATGAGATACCACTTCTCACCGGTCAAACAAATCAACAAACAACAAGTGCTGGTGAGGATGTGGAGAAAAGGGAACCCTAGTGCACTGTTGGTAGGAATGTAGACAGGTGCAGCCACTGTGGAAAACAGATGGAATTTCCTCAAAACACTAAAAATGGCACTACCTTTTGACCCAGCAATTCCACTGCTGAGATTATACCCTAAGAATCCTGAAACATCAGTTCAAAAGAACCTATGCACCCCAATGTTCATAGCACCACAATTTATAATAGCCAGAAATTGGAAGCTACCTAAGTGCCCAACAGTAAATGAGTGGATCAAAAAACTGGTACATTTACACAACGGAATACTATGCAGCAGAAAGAAAGACCTACTACCCTTCATGACAGCATAGATGGAACTGGAGAGCATTATGCTTTGTGAAATAAGTCAGGCAGTGAAAGACATATACCATATGATCTCACCTATAAGTGGAACCTAATTAACAAAACAAATAAGCTAGCAAAATATAATCAGCAACAGTGAAATAAAAAACCAACTGACAGCAACCAGAGGCGAGGAGGGACTGAGATAATGGGAGGAAAAAGGGGAAGGGTCATCAAGGAAAATGCATGAAGGATTCATGAAAAAAGCCAAATGGGGGAAGAATTGAGGGTGGGTGTAGAGGTGTGTGGGGCCAGGGAGAATGGTGGCGGGAAAATTTTGACCAAAAGCAAAACAGAACAAAACAAAAAAAATAGACAGGTGGATGTTAACAATACTATAGGAAATTGGGAAGCCAAATAACTGATAATGTACAACCAATAGACATGAACTAAGAGGGGTGGGGATGACGGGATGGGGTGCAAGGTGAAGGTGATAAAGGGGGAAAAAATGGGACAACTGTAATAGCATAATCAATAAAATAAAATAAAATAAAATAAAATAAAATAAAATACAATGAACAAGCAATCAAAGATGTCCTGATATATTCTTTTCTGTCTGAATTTTCTTCCCAGGTGGGGGAAATTGACTCATGGTAAAATTACCAGCCTACAGAGTCATTGAAAATCAGATAAAAACTAGTTAACACCCCAATTGCATTCCTTGTTGTTTGTAGGTGTAGCTTTTTCTATTTGCTGCAAATCTAAATAAAATGAGGATATATATGTGGAAGAGACATGTGAGGGCCTGGCAGAGGGGCACAGCACAGGAAATGACAACAGTGGTTGCCAATTTCACCACATTGAAAATGAATCTGCATAACGTTTTCTGAACACTTCATTCTCCACTCTTTTCAGGCTCATTGCCTTCAGTCCTGGGACTGAAATGATGGTAATATAACAAAAGAGAAGTAATTTTTCTGGGAAAATGTGCACTTACTCTAGTGATTTCCAGGTAACTTCACAGAAACAAAGTGCTCACAGTCCCCCATTCATAAGTCCTTGAAAATACTCTGGAGACAAGAGAGGCATTTCACCCCATGTTTCAGGGAATGTGAGAAGGTTGTACTTTGCAGATATCCTCTTTCAAATTTTCTGTTCAACTGGTCTGAGAGCTTACATAGACACAAACTCACACCAACACATCTTCAGACACTCTCATTTCTCTCAGAGTCAAAACTTAAGTCTTTCCAATGGTCTGTAAGTTTCTAGGTGATCTTCCCCATTCTTCACTTCCCTAACTGTATCTCCCACTTGTCTTCCTCTCCCTAGAGCCTGTAGTTAGCATCAGCCACACTGCATTTCTTGTGTTCTCACCATGCTTAGGACTCCAGCAGACTTCCTCATCAGGACCCTTGCACTGGCCCCTTCTGATGCTATGGCCACTCTGCAGTTCACGTATGACTGATTCGCTTGCCTACTCCTTGCTTCTGCTCCATGACATCTTCACGGTGATGCAACCCTGCCCATTCTCTTTAAAATTCCAAACCACTTCCACATGCAAACCTGATCCTCTTATTCTGCTCGTTTTCTGAAAAATTTACTCATCTTGTTTAATGTGCCATATAATACACTTATTTACTATGTTTACTTTTATTGCTTGTTTTCCTCCACCATCATTAAGCTTCAAAAAGATAAGGGTTTGTATTCTGTTTTGCTCTATAATAGAGCCAAAAATATAAGAAAGTGATGAAAAATGAAGAGTGTATAGCTTAGTGAATGCATAAAGGAATAGAAGAAAAGAAAGAAAACAGAGGAAGAAAGTAGAGAATAGAGGAAAAGACTGAAAGGAGCAGGTGAAGCTGAGAGCAGAGAGAGAGTAAAAGGAAGGGACAGAGAATCAGTCTCCCTTCTTCAACATCTTCTGTTTCCCTGTCACAGTTGCCCTCATGAAGCATCATCCTTGGTTAGCTCTAAGCCTGTGCCCAGGATCAGAGCCAGTCTCTGAGCCCTTCAGCCAAGGACTCTAGCCCAGGCTTCCATAACACATACACTGTCAAATTTAGATGTGTGTTTTACCCGAGGCAGCTGTTGCTACAGCTAGTATCCAGGTTCTTCTGTCAAAAAATAGTGTAATGTTGACATGTACATTTTATAATTTTTTGGAATCTCAGACAAATCTTGTTCTTCCATGAGTTTTCCTTAATATGCTGGGTAAGAGGAACAGGTGTGTTCCTTAGAGGGTGCACTTCATTTTTCTGACTTGCAGGTTCTTGGTGCCCACATCACCTTCTTACCATAATGACAGGCACTAGGCTAATGTCTGAAAGGGCTGAGTAAATAGCTTACTATGTCTGCATACATTAATTTTTTTGTGTGGGGAGGTTAGTTTCATAGAAAGTCATTACTATATCTTAGACAAAAATTTTTGAAACAGAAAGTGAAATATTTAACAGTTATTCTTAAAGTATACATTTGAATTTGTAAAAACAATTCAGTCATCTGTATAACAAACATTCTTTTAAAAACTATAGATTCACTTTATTGTTTATCCAAATAATCAGTCTTCCAAAGTTTATAAAAAGTGATTTTGTATTTCAACTACTTATTATATGACTGGTATTATGTCACTTCATATCCTTAAAGAGCATAAAATATTAATGTAGTTAATACATTATCTTTATTTTGAATGTAAACATAATTTAAATATCAGTAATAAATTTTAATTTTTGCTAAGTAATTATTATTGATATAAATGTTAAATTTAATTCTAAAATGAACATGATCTAGTCTGAGGTAATTAAAAATTAAAGTTATATTTTGTGTATTTTGTAAGGAAAATGAGAAATCATTACCCTGGATTTTTAACCTCTAATATGACAAGTTTTATATTTTCATTGATCATTTTAAAATAAAATATTACCTAAAATTTTGATCTTCAGCTTCTTTATGATATTCAGATCAAAGATTCAAGATTAAAAATAAAGTCATAGTGTGCCAAAAGACTCAAAGTTAAAAATAAATTATAGTCTAAGGAAAAACTGGGCTTCTTCATAATTGAAGGGTCCCAGATAATAATGATTATTTTTTAAGAAAATCTGTAAAAATCTGTCAATGCATGTCAATGATAACATTCTAATTTATTATTCTACAATTATGTCACATTTTTGGGTGTGTATGGGATGAGAAGAGGCAAGGATAACTAGTGGTCTTTGAACAGCGGGGGTGGGGTAGTTTCTAGCATAGGTAGTGAATAGGTAAATACAAACAAAAAGAAATACGATACCCATCAAAAAGCAATCTCTAGTTCCCCCATGTCCTTCCATCTCTCAAACCAGATAGATATTGAAAGTGTTGATTTTCTCCCAAATCTAGACATGGGGTCAGGTTCAGATATATCTAGATTACATTTTAACCTCTTAAGAAGAAGATGGGAGCTAGAGACAAAAGAGGACACGTTTCTTAACTTTCACTCTTTAAAATATGATTCTACATAAATTAAGGAAAAGAAAAGACTTCCTGAAAATTTTTGCTGACTTTTTATTGTGACTTTGGTCAATAAATAAATTGGTCAGTTTTGTGGTTATTTCTATATAGAAGTGTCTGTGAATCATTTGACTCATGTATTTAATAAAGGAATATCAAGGGAGTAAACTTTTCAGAAATAAATTGAACTGAAATGTTACTTATTTTTAACTTAGAAGATATAAGAAAACAAATTTCATGAGTACCTTATTTTGCACATTGCCGCAAGGAAAATAAAATATACATTAATATATACTTGAACATTAATATAACATAACATACAATATATACAGACAAAACAATGCCCCAAATATTCAACCAAAGTTAGAAGCAAGACATCCTTGATGCCCAGAGTACAAGGTATTTACCTAGCTATTGCACATTTAGAAGTTTCAAGATTGTATCCAATCATTAAATTGCATTGTTTTTGTTCTACAAATATAGCATCATTTATGGCCTCTCCCTACCAGAGAAATATTTTTCAGGGTACTCAAATGATCTAGTTTGAATCTTATTGTACTTATTAACATTATAAAAAGGCTCATTGTGTATTTTTATAGGCCTTTTTAATAGCATTTTACAAGAAAATTGAAAACAAACACATACACAGCGAACTTTTGCATCCAGTATCTTATACGATGCTCACAAAGTTCTGATCACTTAAGTTTCCAGGTACCATCATATCATTCCTGTACAGTGAAGTTAAGGGAGTTTACTTTGAAGTAGGCTATGCAACATATCAAAGGTCAGGTTGAAGTTTAGTATCAGCACTGAGTCCCAATCCAGGTGTTTTTATTTTTGTACCTGTAGGCTAGTATTTTTTTAAATTTTAATTCACTCATGAATTGCTAAATGCATATTTGATTAAGACATTTATACATATGTTATTTCATTAGATTGTGAGGTTTGAGCAATTCTTGTGTTCTGATGCAGTAGAAATTTTGAAAAAATATATTTTTGAATTTTAATATATTATGATGTGATTTGGAAGGATATGGAAGCCATTTGTTAAAGACCCTCACATTGCTGTTTATTGACATGCCACATCAACCAGTGTTTGGAAAAGTTAATGAACTTTCCACTTGCTCGACTTAGTACTAAGGATCTACTTAGGTCCTTAAGAATTGCTGATCAATTTCTTATTAAATGTCATTATCTTATGATTAGCATGTGAGGTAGTATTTTAATATCATTTTAAAATATTATATTTGCAAGATTTCTTGAGGCATAGGACAAGTTTTAAAGATAGTGGATTAAATTATTTATTCTAAGAGGCAAGATGCTTACACTGGGGTTATTTCAGATGACAGATCTTAGTTATTATTGAATTAAATAATATTCTCAGATTAGGATCCTGGTTGATCTAGCCCAATTAAAGTATAATGTTTTCTCTAGAATAAATCAGTATACATCCATGCAGTACATGATGGTGGCTTATTTGTACAGTCTTTATAACTAATAGATCCTGAAACATACAATTTAATTGTTTACAGTGCTTTCTCTCTAACCCAGTAAATAAAATAGAATTGCTCTTTTCCAATGGTTTGTTATTCACCAAACTAGATGATTTAGTACATATGTAGGCAGAATAAGCAAGCAACAAATTAACTACTATCCTCGAGTGAGAGGACTAAAAATTAAGTAGACCAGTTTTATAAAGCAAGAAGGTGATTCTAGCCTATCTATCCACAAAAAGACTGATACTATAAAAATAACTCCCTTTCCATCTCTTTTAGAAATAAATATGGAGCCAGATTTGTTTGTTTTAGTCCATGGTTCTCTCAATCTTTCTGATAAATTGGTCAATTACACTTTTCAATCTCCAGGGGTAAATTAGGTAAAACTTGTTTTAAATCTAGTGATTTCTACTGGAAAACATACAATAACCTGAGTGCAACCTATAGGCAATATACAATACAATGTGCTTTTAATGAATTTGGGAATTGACTATCAGCAATAAGACTGCTGCAAGACCACTTGTGGACTATGTCCTTAAATTGTCCATTTTTAGGATCTCTATGGTTCTCTGATTCCTTACAACAGATTGTGATATTTATCTATAATATAAATAATTACACAATGATTCTGTGTCATCCTTTGATTATACCAATGTTGCCAATGGAAGGTTGGGTTAATTCTTACTTTCATGCATTCCCAAACTTAATTGAAGTTTGTTTTAACTGAGGCCAGGGTAGGATGCATTGTCACATTAAATATCATAATCCTTAACTCAATTTAAAATTCCAGGTACTCTATGGAAACATCTAGGCAATCCACTTAGCTCATTTGTCGACTCTTAAAGATACAACTTAGATAAAAAATCAATACATTGTAATAAAGAAACTATGATAAATACTTTTTATTTTTTTAAGATTGTATTTATTTTATTTTTAGACAGAGAGGAAGGGAGAGAGAAAATGAGGGAGAGGAAAATCAAAGTATGGTTGCCTCTCGTGTACCCAGTGCTGGGGACCTGGCCTGCAACCCAAGCATGTGCCCTGACTGGGGAATCAAACTGGCCACCCTTTGGTTCACAAACCAACATTCAATCCAATGAGCTACACCAACCAGGGCAATAAATACTTTATAATGCTCCAATATTTAATCTTTATAAAATCAAAGGTGAAAAATATTATTCATGTTAATGTTATAGGGAGCTGATTATCTAGTATGTGAAATTAATAACATCACAAATTTCTAGTGAAACACTTGGGTTTCCAGTCTGTCTTTTAGACCAGGGTTTCTTTAATCATAGTCCCTCGATGAGAATCATTATCAACAACCAGAAATTGAAAATACAAATTCTCAAGCATCACTCCAGAATTAATATATCTGAAACAAAAGCACTGGGGGTAAGCTCCAGCAATCTATATTTTTGCATCATTCAAAATGGTATTTATTATAGACTTTCACCACAGAGTAATAAATTACTAGTGAGACTGATTAATTATAAAGATTTTAATTTTTAAAAAGATTTTTTAAAAATTTAATCTTTACTGTTAGTTTTTCACTCCCCTTTAGTCCCCTTATTCTCCCCTACACCTAGCAATCACCACACTGTTGTAAATGTCCATGAGTCATTTTTCATTTTTACTCAGTCCCTCCAACCCCTAATCTGCCCCCACCCAGCTGTCACCCTCCATCTATGAGTCTGTCCCCATTTTGCTTGCTAGTTCAGTTTGTTCATTAGATTCCATATTTGAGTGAAATCATATATTTGTCCTTCTCTGACTGGCTTATTTCACTTAGCATAATGTTCTCTGGGTCCATGCATACTGTTGCAAAGGGTAAAATTTCTTCTTTTTTATGGCTGAGTAGTATCCTATCTTGTAAATGTCCCATAATTGTTTTATCCACTCATCTATTGATGGACACTTGAGTTGTTTCCATAACTTGGCAATTGTACATAATGCTGCAATGAACATAGGGGTGCTTAAGTTCTTTCAAATTAGTGTTTTGGGTTCCTTTGGACATATTCCCAGAAGTGGGATCACTGGGTCAAAAGGTAGATTCTTTTTTAATTTTTTGAGGTATCTCATATTGTTTTCCACAGTGGCTGCACCCCTCCGTGTTGCCACCAACAGTGCAAAGGAGTTCTCTTTTCTCCACATCCTCACCAGAACTTGTTGTTTGTTGCTTTATTAATGATAAAAATGCTTTATTACTCTAAAATATATCAAAATTTATTATAAATCTATAATAGATGCAACAATGCTGTTCTGTGATGAAAAGACAAATTAATTGAAGGTAATAAAATAAAAGTTTTGAAAGAGACATACAAGTAGAGGAAATATTAATATGTGACAAATATAGCATAATAGTTTGTCAAGAATAAAATACACTGAACAATTAGGCAGCTAGGAAAAAAGTTTATCCTTATAAAAAAAGAAAGAATGATATAATAGGAGGGATGGAGGATCAGAGGAGGGAAGGAAGAAGGAAAAGGGGAAAAATATCCAAACGTCTTAGAAAAGTACAGGTAAATATTTATAATCTTGTTGTAGGGGAGGATTTCTTAACCTCTTCTCCCCAATATGTCAATATAATATTATCATATATACATGTATGTCTATATGTATGTGAATTAAATACATTAAAATTTAGATATTCTGTTTATTAAAAGGCAGTTATAAACTAGAAGAAGGTAAATATAATAAATGTTTTAAGATTAATATTTTAAAATTTTAGTAACCAATAAAGTCTGAACACAGATCTATAAGAATGGAAAGCTTTTGTAAATAATCAGTAGGTACATACTTGTTTCCATTAGCTATACATTGTAAACACAGGAGTAGAACCAAGAATATATTTATAATCACTGCAAATTAAACAAAGAAACCATCTATAATATAAATAATGGTAAATGAGGTGATCTTACAATTCAGGTAAAATAACATACATATGGTTTCATACACACACACACACACACACACACACACACACACACACACAGAGCCAATATAAACCTTTCATCAGAAAAATGAAAATTTAAGTCAAAATAAGACTTTCTACCTATGTACCTGGAAAAAAATAAAACCTGACAGTAATCAAATGTTGGGGAAAATATTAGGACTATAAATCATTTTTCCCTCTGGTAGGCATGTAAATTGTTAAAATAATTTTGGGCAAAAATTGTCATTATTTTAAAAATTTAAGATTATTAAGAGTCGTTCTACTTTACCTATGCATGCAGGAGAAAATGTACATTGAAAACAAGAAGTAGGTCCAAAATTCTGTACATAAGTGTTAGCAGTAGAGAAAGAATTGAAAAAAACCCAAATATGAGACTAGATAACAAGAAATTAATTTTAGTATACCAATATAAGAGAACATTAGAGCCTAGTGAAGGTTAAATATAGTTATATAAAATAACATAGATGCATTTTCAGTACTAAGCTTCAAGTGATATAAGCAATTCTCAGATGATTTTAATTTTTGTGTATTTCAAGCACAGATAAAAATCAATGTACCAGTATGCACATGCATATGCATATGTAACAATCAAGGGTCTCTCAGGGAGTGATGCTCACACCCAGTGGGTGCTGGCAAAATGTAACACCAGGCTCTCCAAGGAAAGCATAGAAAGTGCTGATTTGTAACATTTATAAAACTCTGTGATGTAACTACTCCACTATGGCAACACCAAACTGCCAATGTGAACCCAGAACCAAGGGACTTGGCATCCCTGAAGGGATGAACACCTGACTATTGTCTGAGTGGTTTCACCTACCAACAAGAAATGGAGAGCTAAATTTTGTCCTGATGACACTGCTTCCCTATGGCCAATAATTGTCCCTTCCCTTCAATTCGTTCACTGAAACATCAACTCCAACCTTATCTAGGACCACCTGTCTAAGTAATGCAAGGAATCTCTCCCCACCTCCCTTTGCTGCACCCACATACTGAAATTATCAATCACCCTGAAGGTACTCTTTGTCTTTCTTCTTAACTTTGTTGACACTTCAATGTTATGGTGTCTGCATTTCTTTTCAAATTCATTTCAATTTCAAATTCATATTCAAGCTATTGTGCCCTAAATTTAATAAGGCTCCCGCTTTGTTAGCTACATTTGAAGTAATATAATAATGTGATCCTTTCAAAGAATGAAAATAAGAAAAAAAAAACGAGGTGCATATTCAAATGTATCCTAAAAATATGTATCAAATCCTAATGATAAAGCACATTCATAAGCCTACATCAGACCTATAGAAAGTAGCACAGTGCCTTTCCCAAACTAGATACTCACTTCAGTTTTATTGAACAGACATGAAAATCTGGATCTCTAAAGAATCTCATTTTTCTGCTACTTTTTAGAACCACACATATGCCACACCTGTAAAACCATCACCACCAAGGCAGTAAATACACCCAGAACCTCCTAGTTTCTTGTGCCCCTTTATTGTAGTGGTATTTATGTTTTGTATGTGTGCATCTCTTTGTGTGTGTGTATGTGTGTGATGAGACTTAACATGAGATCTTCTATTGAGATTATCAGTCTTAGACATTTTGGAGTTTTATTGAATTCTCACCCATTCTTCAAAAATCTAATTGAAAACTTTGCATTGCCAATTAGCAGAACTACACTAGTTTAGGTATTCAGATGTCAAGCCATCTTTTACATTTGCAGTGTTTATTCAAATATCAGAGTATTTTATTATTTGCCTCTGCTTTCTGGGAGGGATGCACTGAGGAATATGAATTCTTAAGGTCATCAGCTCAAATGTATAACTTTAGTATAGTTTTGTTTTTAGATTTGTACCTGGTTCCTTTCTATTTTTTGTGTGTTATCTCCATGTTATATCTTGCCACCTAGCATTTACTTTTGAAAATCAAATGTCAAGTGATTTTGTCAACTAGATACCACCCTTAAATTTTATGACTTTAGGGAGAGGCATTGGGAAGGGAGTATGTCACCCAGATGCCTTAACCAGGTACCCCAGTTCTTAATGTGCTTCTGAATGTCAGGTGATGATTCCACTCCATAGAGACTTCCTGTTCTGTGCACTTCAGCTGTTTTATTTTTCTCTTCTCCCTATTATAGGTTTAGTCACTTTATGCATATACAGGCTTAAAACACTTCAAAATTAACATTTATATAGAAAATATTAAAAGTGAAATTTGACATTACATTTAAGCAGATGTGATTATGTACAATGTAAATGTGAATACACATGTTATATCAAAGTGGAAATACAGTAAACATAAATATGTTTATATATAATCCCATTCCCCATTTGTTTTGACAAAATGGCATTACAATTTAACAACTTCTGCATATAATTCATAATTAATCATACCACAATAAAAAATGGCTTCCCCCATGAAAATAAATTTGCAAATTTATTAACTTTTTTACATGGAAATCAATGGTTTACATTGGAACAAGTTTTAATCTAGCAGTAGCTACTATAGAATAAGATAGAATTCTGAAATGCTGTCTTAAATGATCTGCTTTTAAGATGATGTAATGATAGGTTATATGAGCAGAACATAATTCAGGTGCCATGAATTTTCTCATTCATTCACCCAACTATGTATTTTACCATACCCAAAATACTCAGTTGCTTAAGGATCTAAATTCTTCTACATCACAAAATTAGTGGAAGACTGTAAAGAAGATTGGAGGTAGTATAAGAGAAATCTCTTAGTACTTAGTACAAAATAACCTGAAGGAAACCCTGAATGTGTAACTTTAACAGCTCTTACATTTCAGCACATGTGCACATCTCTGAACCTTATTTATCTGTAAAATAGCAAAATAAAGAAACTTAACCTCAAAGAGTTGTAATACACAAAAGATAAATGATGCAAATCACCAACAGACCTTCATGTATGGACCAATGGTTTTAAAATGCTATGTGCCATGTATATAATGAGCATAAATAAATCCTGATCAGGATTAGCAGATAAAACTACACTATATTGGTCAGTAAATCGGTATTGATAAACTGTAATATGTTAGGGAATGAAACATCTCAGAATTTATTTATTGGAAGAGTTAACAATTAAGCAAAAAACAAGAACAAGGAAAGCACAATCACTATCAAATATAAACCATATATGGGGTACTAGATTCAAACTTTCCAAAGGAGTCCAACTCATCATTGGAGGAACAACAAAAGTGCTACCTGGAAGAGCTGTGATGTGCTAAGATTAAGTAGTCATAAGATGAATATATGACCTTTCCCGGAACAGAGACTCATACAAAGGCTCAGAGGCAAGAGAATCTAGCTATGTGGACATCAGTGAATAATTCCTCATGAGTAGTGGGGGAGAGACAGGCAGGATTGTCCAAAGGTAAAGATGAGGGAGGGAGCAGGTGACTGCTTGTATGTTACCCTAGGGACTTTTGATTTTGTGCTAACGATGACTATTTGTGTTTTATAAAGATAACTTTGGCTAGAGGTGAAAAGCAGACAAAGCATTTCACTGACCATGACAGCAACCTATACGAGAAAGGAGAGTCCACGGTGTGAGCAAAAGTAGATGCAGTGACCATGAGAGAAGTGGGCAATGCAGTAACAAACTGATGAGAGGGAGAATAAGCTGGTTCCCATGGGAGGATGATGGATGGTGGATGAAAAATGATCTCTGAGATAGAAGGAAGGCAAAGAAGGTTTGCAATGGGAATTAATGCCCTTTTTTCATATATTAAGTGTAAGAGGACCTAGCCAATTCTTGACAATCCAGTCACTTCTTAGCTACCTGAGTGCCCTTTGTCCTGTGACACATTGTAATACAATCACATTTCTTAGTCTTTATTCAAACTGCAGTGACTCTGATTAGATTTTGAAATCACAACAAAGACTCCTGTCTCTCCCGTTTGCTTTTACCAGGTCTGACAGACCAGTCTTCAACTACAGGAAAGTGTAAACTCAACAGACAAAATGCTGAGAAAATAGACTTTCGTATTACTAAAAATAAACATAAATCACCCTCAAGTAATTAAGTTATATTATTGAATGATGAGGATATTTTTAATAAAATTCAAAGAATTTAAGAAAATTTGTTAAGATTACAGAATGCTTTCTCATTAAAATCAATGTGATCATTTTTATTAAGAATGTAAAGTCCAATTTTCCATTTAGTCTCTAATAATATGACATCATACAGGATCCTGATCTTGTCCAATTATGCACTTAATAATTCAAATGGAAAAACACGTCATATTCATTTCTGGTTACTCCCCCCTTTCTCATGGCAATATTTTTAAGTTCAGAAGTTTTGGAAAACATCAGAACTGCCTACCATATAGTGGAGTGAATGCTAATTTCATAACAAGGAATAAATAATTTTTAGACAGATTTTCCCCAGTACTCTGAACTCCTTCACTAACCTCTCTAAGTTTTAAATACATTCATTTATTTTTTCATTTTTGTATTTTACTTTTTTATTCTTTATTGAGTTTATTGGGGCGACACTGGTTAACAAAATTATGCAGGTTTCAGGTGCACAATTTTACAACACATTATCTGTACACTGTGCACCCCTATGTTCATTGCAGCGTTATTTACAGTAGTGACGATTTGGAAATGGCCAAAGTGCCCATCAGTAGATGAGTGGATAAAGAGTTGTGGTGCATTTACACAATGGAATGCTACTCAGCCATAAATAGAGAAGGAAATCTTACCCTCTGTGACAGGATGGATAGGCCTAGAGAGCATTATATGAAGTGAAATAAGCCAGGCAAAGAAAAACAATTACCATATGATTTCATGTATATGTGGAATCTAATGATAAAGTGAACTAACAAGAAAAATATATATTAACAGATTCAGAGAGAGCAGGCTGACAGCTATGCGGGGCATGGGTAGAGGAATTAGGTAAAAAAGAAAAAAAGAAAAAAAGAAAAAAATTCATGGACACAGACAATAGTATGGTGATTTCCAGGGGGTGGATTGAGTGCATTTATTACATTCTGAATTATATGGTTATCGGTTGAGTGCGAATAGTATCCGAAGTGCCATTCTGACAATATCATGTTAATGTATTTATTTGAAAGCACCAAATCTCACGTCATTTCACCAATAATATTTTTTAATGTAGGCCTTTATGTTATTATTTGACATTTTCAAAGCTCTTGTCCTTAGGATACATCTTAAATTCTGAGAGATAACTTAATGTAGGAGGTCTGTGAAATTTACTTCTGATGAAAGCTTCATATTTCTCCAAACAGAAAGAACTAGAAATATTACCTCTAAATAAATAAGCAATGGAAAATGAACACGATGGTCCTTATGGTATTAGTTTGTCATTATCTTCTATTGATATTTGCTTACTCTTTGCTTCCCAACTTTAGAATTTGAGTGGCAAACCTTTAAAACATTATTATATTTGCAATTCAGAACTGAAAACTGAATTCTGGGCAACATCAAAAGCAAAACTCCTAGGTTAAAATTTTCCTGTTTGTATTCCTAACTAATGGTTCTGAAATGTACCATGATAATTCAAAGAGAGTGATGGTTAGGATATATTACTTTTTCCTGTTTGTTTCCATTTGAGTGTCCAAGAACCTTGTTTCAAAGTAGTTGGAACAAGCTAAACTCAATGCAGACTGTATACTTACAGCTGTAGTTATTATGAGAATGTCTGACTGAAGATATACAGAGGAAAGCTTCCTCTTGATAGTAAGTTATTGAAATGCCACATGATGAAATAGGTAAAAAAGATAACCTACTTCTGCATGTAATGAGACTCCAATTGCAACACTGACAGCCTTTGTTATCAGACCTTTTCCCACCTAAGGATTTTTCCATAAGTTTGATGACATTATTGCTATTCTATCCTAGATGCATTTTTCATAAGTGGTTATTAACCCTTTTATTTTAACAAGAGTACCATGAGTATCAAGGCCTCTGTGTACACATTTCTTGGTATATTTACATATGGGTGGTTTAATGACTTTGCAAGACATACTACATTTTATTCTTGAAAGATGGAATTCGAATGTTTGTCTTTACTTCCTCAGAACTCTTACTTCCACCTAACTTGGAAGGTGTCTCATCACCTTTAAGTTGTTCATTATACACACATGCATGTTAAATTAGTTTTCAAACTGAGTTCAGGAATCACTCAATGATAAGCATAGTCAATGAATATACAATAAAACAGTTTCCCAGCTATAGGAGTCATTGCTTACTGGGATTTTTCTTCACAAATCTTAGCACATATAAACAGAGCTGGTTTACCCATTTATCACATTAACGGCTAAGGCACTATATAGTAAGTGTTATATGTCATTTCTACACCTTGCACATTGGAAGAATTTGCTTGGTTACACAATTGCAATAGTTTCTCTGTTTTCTCCCTAAAGCAAATGTAATACACTCCCTCCAATGCCAGATGGAAAAGTAATTATCCCTAAAACAAATACAGCTGTAGCTAAAGGAGTACTACCTTCACAAGCACTATGTCTTAGTCTAGCCTGGAGGAGCACACCTAGAGACAAAAGCCAAGTGTAATATTTCCTTGTCTAGTTTGTCATCTGAGACTGCAAAGAAAAAAGTTTGAGAAGGGTACGAGGAGTGTATTTCTGGTTAGTTCAATAGGTAGGATTGAGGTTCAAACGACATGCCATTGGCCAAGAATTACAGTTCCCAGAAAAGCTCTCATTTTAGGCTATATTTGATTAGAATGTAGAGATTAAAGGTTCTTATTCTATTTCAGGACAATTTAAAAGATGGACTGTAGTAAATACTAAGTGACTTTTGACTGAATTTTGTGTCTTGACCAGAGCAATTTAAAATATATAAAGGAATAAATATGTCATTCATTTAACATACCTCTTTTGTGTACCTCGTACGTGCCCTGCATTATTCTAGATACTTGGGACTCAGTTGTAATCAAAAGAAAAAAGCAGTCTCTGCTTTTGTAGAGTTTTATTCAGTATGTAGAAGAAAAGGGGCCACATGCAAAACCTCACAAGCTCAGGGGAGGCCTGCACAGCAGCCTTACAAACTCAGAGACCTAAAGTAACCACATAGGATGGTCTGAAATCGAAACTTTCTAACTAAAAGCAGTTCATAATGGGTAGTCATGTCATAGGCTGATAATTTTCCCTAACAAAGGTCAATCTTTACCTTAACTGAGCTTGTCTGTTGTCTTTTTGCATCTATAACAAACCTTTAGAATGTCAAATTTCCTTTTCCCAGGCCCCTCAAAGCACAGTCCCTGTGCTGCAGAGAACCACAAATCCCCTCATTGTTATTGTTATCATGTTCATTGTTGACTATTAACTATCCTGTACCCACCTGTGTAAAAGTGTCGATCATTTTACTTTTTAATCCAATTCAGAAGTTTCTACCCCCAAACTTTGCTTCCTCCCACCTCCCTATTATACAAAATAAGATACTAAACTGCCATTCTCTGGAGCATTTCTCAAATTGAAATTTTGCTTCCCAGCAATTGTCATCGGTTTGACTGAAATAAACCCACAAAAAAGTCCTCTACTGGTTTGAATGCTTCTTACGTTGACAAGTTAATAAAGATGGACAATGTGAAACAAGTAAAATCAGGTTGCAGGAGATGGCAATGACTGCTATGGGAAGAATTAAGCGGGGAAAGGGATATTGGGTAGTAAATAGCAGAGGCTGAAATTTTAAAGAGGAATGCATGGAAGGTCCCATTGAGAAATTCCATATATCTAAAGACCTGAAGGAGACAAGAAAGTGAGAGAAGGAATGTATTGAAAGAGAAAACAGCAAATTAAATGCCCTTGAAGTGATAACATTATTGGCATATTTAAGAAACAGCAGAGAGGCCAATGATCATAGAAAAATATGGGAAGAATACCTTACAAATAAGATATGAATTTGGAGAATTAACAAGGAAACAATGTTGAGCATTATCAGCCACTGAGATGATTCTAGCTGTAAGTTGGAAAGCCATTAGAGGATTTTGCCATAAAGTGTAACATGATCTGACTTATACTTGAAAAGAATTATGCCGGCTGCTACGACGAGATCAGACTGATGAGCACTGAAACATGGTATTAAAAGAGAGAGTGTAAAAAGAGAGAGAGAATAGGCCTAAAATGGATTCACTTGTGCTAAGCTCAAATCACCAAACCAAGACTTAACACTGAACATAATTGCAGTCTTACCTACCCCAGAAATATATTCTTAACTGGTGAGTCTGGAACTTTCTGGTCAGCAGTAGTAAGATAATCTGTCTTACAGACTCCTTCCACCCCTTAAGAAAAATGAGCTAACTCACATTTTTCCTTGTCCTACCTCCTTTCTACCTATAAAACCCTTTCTTTTATTCTGTGTAGCAATTTAGAATTCCCTTCTATTTGCTAGATGAGATGCTGCATGATGCATGAGTTATTGAATAAAGTCAATTTCCTCTTTAAATTTTCTCTGTTAATTTTTTTAAAGAAGGAATATAAGTAAGTGTTATGTTTCTGTCAACCAGGTGAGATATAATTAGCACATAAGTAGCTTGCACCAGGTGATGGCCATAGTGGTAGGGAGCTGTGTTCAATTCTGAAGGTAATCTGAATGCATATTTTTATAGAATTTGCAAATACATGTGACAATAAGAAATATAAATTAATCAAGGAGAAGACAGGGGATATAGACAAGAATTGCTAAAGAGGCATTCTTGAGTATGAGAGTAGGCAGAACCTAATGCACAAAGGCTTGGCCTTAGAGCCCAAATGGCAATGAAGGAAGGGAATAGTGTCTGTCACAAATGCTGCTCTGTGATGGGTCCTGTGGAGTCAGTTCTCTAATGTTTCTCTTTCTCTCGGAAAACAAAGAAAACAGTGTCAACAGATATGACCTGTAATGTTTTCTCGACAGCTTGCTCTCACTGAAAGTGAGGGGGACATGAGTTTAACAATCATACAGTTGCATCTCTCCAGCCATACTTACTTAGGTGGGGGATGGAATAGGTGTACATTTGGGTTTATCCTGGGTTAAATTTTAGTCTAAAATTAGCTTGGGAGTCAGAAGATGGCAGCAAAGTAGGTCGGCTCTAAAACCTCTTACTCACGCACCCAGTTGGAACACCTAGCTGATCTTCTGAAGATCTGGGTGATCAGCCAGCAAAATTCCAGCTTATCTGAAGTTTGGAAGCCAAAGAATGCAGAGGACAACAGAAAATGGATGGAAAGGAGGTTTTGTAGGCCTTCCAGAAGGTCCCAGGGTACTGTGCTGCGGACCCAGCTGTGGCAGTCCCTGGCCCTGTGCCAGGGACCGTGACTACCGCAATAGTTTGGGGGAGAGCCAGCTCAGCGATTGTAACTTGCCAGCTCCCTCCCCTCCCAGAGCAGGGAAGTCACAGACCTGCACCAGTAGAGACCTGGTCACTGGGCAGTGGAAGACACAGAGCAGGTGGTGCATCACAGTTGAAACAGTGGTCGCCGGCTGGGACGATACTAGAGAAATTGGGGAGCCGGGAGACACTAGGAGATGGGAGAAGAGAAGGGCAGCAACTGATGATGACCCAGATAGTCCCAGGACTGGTCAGAGTTGGGCTGAGTGAAAATCCCGGTGATTGTTAGGAAAGGTTGCCCACAAACAAGGGGAATTCACTAAAAAAAAAAAAGCTCTTAGACACTGCACAAGGACCTCTGGTGTGCTGCGATGGTAGCTGACCAGACAGAGAAGAAGGAGGAGGAGGAGGGGGGTGAATTGCTCCAAATAAGGGCGCCGCAAAGACTGATCAAAGTGGGGCAACTGGGGCCAAAGAGGTAGGTGTCCTCAGAGAGAATTAATTTAATACGGGATCTAAACTGCTCAAAAAGGACTTTGCATTCATGCAGCGCCCAAGCCAGGAAACAGTGAGAAGCAGGGGTACAAGTTGTCCCCACTCAGTGCACCTCACAGACTACTCAAAGGGCTGCAAACCTAGGGGGATTAAAGGTGCTGACCTGATGCATATGGACAGGGTGGACCTTGCAGCCCTCTGAGAGCTCAGCATGAGGCTGGAACTTGGAAATGGCAGCCCAGACCCAGCCCCCATCCTCACAGATCCTCAGGGAAGAAAAAAACAAAAAACAGATAACAGGAAACGAAGCCCAGCCCCTCTCTGACTGTGGCTTCAAGGAAGAGAGCAGAATCTTTTTGGTGGATTTAAAGTCATCAGGAGGCTTTTTTTCTTTCTATTTTCTTTTTTCTTTTCTCACAAGTGTAAGACAATAAGACATGTAGCTGTGAAAGGACCACAGATCCAGAGAGAGATCAGAAGGCTAATGCCAACAACTGAGAAAAAATTTCACTTTGATATCCTTCAGAACTTTCATTTTATTTTTTATTTTATACTTCTGTGTTTTGGGGGTTTTTTTTACATGTTTTAAATTTTTAACTTTTCTTCCTTAAGTTTAGTTTACTTTGTTTTGTTTGTTTGATTTCCTTGTTTGACTAGTTTTCTTGTTCTACCTTTCCTATTATATTTTCATTTCTCATTTGACACTGAACTCATATTCCAACTGTTACGGAAAAATGAAACGACCAGACACTGAGGGGTTAGGAGCACGATCTTTATTTACGTGCACGGACCCAGAGGAGACAAACTCCAAATTCTGAGCCCAGAACAATAGCCCCGCACTCCTTTTATGCTGGGCCAAGTGGGGTAAGGGCCTTGGGAGGCGTGGTATAGATTTGGTGCAAAAAGGGTTTACAGAGGTGGGAGAGAAGCATTTACATCATAAGTCAGGGCAATTAGCATTTCATCTTTGGTATCAGCCTTGATTCCCTCTACACAACAACACATTACTCTTGGTCTTTTAATTTTTATTCTTTTTATTCAGATTAAATATTGTTTATCTTATTATTGTTGCTTCATATCCCGCACAGCACTCTACCTGGGTTTTGGCCCATTTCGCTATCTTCCTGAGCTTAATTACTGTTGTGGTTAACTTTATTTTCTCCCACACTACCCCAAGATTCCATCACGTACTGTCACTATATCTCGTCATCTAACCCCACATAAGCATTCTGCTTTTTGGGGTCAGCTCACATTCTTTTCCCTCCCCAATAAGAGCCTTATCTCTTTTTCAACTTTTGTAAAAAGTGGTTACTTAGGTGAATTATCACACTTATTTTGGTACTTCTCCAAGGATCTACTATCTGTTCCCTGGTTGTTAGTACTTTAATTTCCATAGAACACACCCCCATTGTTTTACTCCACTTCTCTTTCACCCTGCCCCTGATCACATACAAGAAAAGGTGAGAGTTGTGACTGCCAATAAACCCACAGGAGGAGAAAACACACTAACAAAGGAGCCACCAACAGGAAAAACCCAACTGCAAGAAGAAATATCACACAAACAGAAGAAAGGGCAAACCTAGAGCATCCAGACAAGGAGATCAAAGAGACCATGTCACTGAGTCCCACAGAACTCCAACCGTAGAAATTCACGCTACAAAGGTAGCTGGCAAAGGAGAGCATCAGGAATCACAGAACCAAACAACAAGAGTCCCCAAAAATGGGGAGACAAAGAAAGAACCAGCAATCCAAAGGAATAGAAGATGCCCCACTAAAAGAGCTGAATGGAAAGGAGGCAAGCAAACTATCAGATATAGAATTCAAAAGAATGGTGATAAGTATGCTCAAGGAACTCAAAGACAACTACATGAATGAGAACTACAATAGTACAAAAAAGGAAATAGAAACCTTAAACAAGAACCAGGAAGAAATGAAGAACACAATTTCTGAAATAAAAAAATACACTAGAAGGAATTGCAAGCAGGCTGGATGAAGCAGAGGACCAAAATAGTAAGCTGGAAGATAAGGAAGAAAGAAATACCCAGGTAGAGCAGTTGCACAAAAAAAAAAAGACTAAAAAAAATGAAGATACCTTAAGGGAAACGCAAAACAACTTGAAATGCAACAACATTCGAATCATAGGAATACCAGGAGAAGAAAGGCAACAAGGGATAGAAAGCCAGTTTCAAAAAATAATGAGAGAAAACTTCCCAAACCTGGAGAGGGAAAATACCATGCAAGTTCTGGAAGCACAGAGAGTCCCAATCCAGATGAACCCACAGAGGTCTACTCCAAGACAATCATAATTAAAATGCCAAGTTTTAAAGACAAAGAGAGAATCTTAAAAGCAGCAAGGGAGAAACAAGAAGTAACATACAAGGGTGCAAAGATAAGGCTAGCAGCTGATTTCTCCACAGAAACACTACAAGCCAGAAGGGAATAGCAAGAAATATTCCAAGTAATGAAAAGCAAAGGCCTGCAACCAAGACTACCCTACCCAGCAAGGCTCTCAATTAAAATGGAAGGAGAAATAAGGAGTTTCCCCAACAAAAGAAGGCCAAAAGAATACTCATCTACTAAACCATCACTACAAGAGATGCTAAAGAGGCTGCTATAAGAAGAGGAAGAAAAAGAGAGAGACAGAGAGGAACACAAGTACAAAGACGGGAAAATGAATAAGTACCTATTAATAATAACATTAAATGTTAATGGATTAAATACTCTGATAAGAAGACACGGGGTAGCTGAATGGATAAGAAAAAATGACCCACAGATAAGTTGCCTACAGGAGACCTGCCTCAGATATTCCACACAGCAATATTTTTACAGATACATCCCCTAGTGCAAGGGACATAAAGGAAAGAATAAACAATGGGACTTCATCAAAATAAGAAGCTTTGCACAGCTAAAGAAAACAGCAGCAAAATGAAAAGGGAACTAACCGTAAGGGAAAATATATTTGCCAATGATACATCTGACAAGGGTTTGATCTCCAAATTATATAAAGAACTCACACAACTCTAATCTTAGAAGACAAACAACCCAATTAAGAAATGGACAAAGGACCTGAACAGACACTTCTTCAAGAAGGACATACGCAAGGCCCAGAGACATATGAAATGATGCTCAGCATCATGAGCCATCAGAGAGATGCAAATTAAAACCACAATGAGATACCACTTCACACCAGACAGAATGGCCATCACAAACAAATCAACAAACAACAAGTGCTGGTAAGGATTTGGCAAAAAGGGAACTCTAGTATATTGTTGGTGGGAATGCAGACTGGTACAGCCACTGTGAAAACCAGTATGGAATTTCTTCAGAAAACTAAAAATGGAACTGCCTTTTGACCCAACAATTCTACCACTGGGATTATACCCTAAGAATCTTGAAACACCAATTCGAAAGAACCTATGTACCCCAATGTTCATAGCAGCACAATTTACAACAGCCAAGTGTTGGAAGCAACCTCTTTATCCATCAGTAAATGAGTGGATCAAAAAACTGTGGTATATTTACCCAATAGAATACTACACAGCAAAAAGAAAGTAGGACATTCATGACCTACCATTCATGACAGCATGGATTGATCTGGAGAGCATTATGCTAAGTGAAATAAGCCAGGTGGTGAAAGACAAATACCATATGATTTCACCTATAAGTGGATACTTATCAACGGAACAAAGAAGCATGTTAAATGTAACCAGGGACACTGAAGTGAAGAACAAACTGACAGTGATCAGAGGAGGGGGTGAGGGGAAGACGGGGAGAAACAGGGAAAGTGTGGTCAAGGGACATATATGGAGGACTCATGGAAAAAGTTAAGGGGAGGTGGGGTCAAGGGTAGGGGGGAGGGGATTGGTGGGCAAAATTGGACAATACCGAACTTGAACATCAATAAAAAAATTTTTAAATATAATAAAATAAAACAAAATACTATTTGATGAAAAAACAATTACATCCAGGGCTTACAAACATAAGGTTCAAATCTAGGTCATAATGAATTACCTTGCTGGGTGTTATTTCTAGTGCCTTAGGAAACCTGATTAAAACTATATTTTTAGATTTCAATGTAATTTAATCGAGACTAAGGCATAATTTAAAGTTTTTTTAAAGAATTTATTTATTATATCACATTCAACACTTATTAATTTATTTTGTTATATATATTTATATAGCTTATGATTTCAGTACAATAATAAGTTCACTTAGTGTGTTTAAATGTATAACAGTTATACCATCAAATTTATTAAACTTATCATTAGCAATCCTGTTAGTATACTTAGTATTCTACTGCCTAAATCTGGTAAATTTATCAAACAGGTAAAAAATATCTTAACATGTAAATTTTAAAATTTTATGTGTTATGACTTTGTTTCTTAGAAAATTATTTCATAAAATGATGTTAATCTCCCAGAAATAATATTGATAAGTCATACTTGATTTTT